>VZRX01014384.1:8295-23871 GCA_013398075.1 Notiomystis cincta
CCCCCGCCGGCGCCGCAGCCGCGCTTTGTTCCCGGCGCGGAGGGAACCTCAGCCAGCTGCTCATTTATCGATGGGTTTTGTCCCGTCCTGAAAAGAGATTTAGGCATCTTCCTCGCTTTCTGCCTTCTGTTGGTTTGAAGGGTTCCGCCCTCCCGTTTGTTTCACCCGCGTCGGGCCAGAGCTGGGGGCAGGGAGGGAGCCCCTGACTACAGAGGAGCTTGCTTTTGCCTTCTTCCCAACCTGCTCTTTTTCCCTAAGTGCCAGTTGCTGAGGGTGCCGAGCAGAAACATCAGAAACGTGGCACCAGGGTAGGTTTAGATTGGTTATTAGGAACAATTTCTTCACTGAAAGGGAGACCAGGCATTGGAACAGGCTGCCCAGGGACCTGGAAGTGTCCAAAACCTCATAGAAGCAGCACTTGGGGACGTGGCATTGTGGTGAAGATGGTGGTGCTGGGCTAACAGTTGGACACAATGCTCTTAGAGGTCTTTGCCAACTTTAACAATTCTATGATGCTATGAAACTGTGCCCTGTGTGTCTTTTTTTAACCCATAAATGAACTGGGATGTCAGAACACAAGGATGACTTGAAACCTCCTTTTTCCTTGGGTAATGGGAAGCAGCTGGGATTCTCCTTTTCCACTGCCTAACTGCACTAGTTTCAAAAGAGTTTCTTGCTGCAAACCTCAGATTGCGTCACTGTCCCTTCCTGGTATAATGGAGTGAGGGTCTTCCTTTGCAGACACCTTTTGTAGATGCTCTACAAGATCACTTTGAGAACTACAGATCTTTGGAGAAACAAAGTCCACAAGACCTTTGTGTCTTTGGAACTCTCCCAAAGTGCAAATTTGTATGCTGGAGAAATTCCCTACTACCACCTATAAAAAAACCTCTCTGTGGAATTCTGGTTATTCACATAATGAGTATCCCCTACCCTCCATGTCCAGAGCAAAATACACTGAATCCCATCATCCATGGATGCTTCCTCTGTTTTGTGCAGAAGCCTAAGTTACATCCTCACAGTTCATTAGGTCACACTTCACATAGCCCTGAGCTAGTGCCAGCCAGAGCCTGGCAGTCCATATAGCACAGTCTGTGCCTGCCCATCAGCTCCAACACAGAGAGCCCCATGAGACTTTACATGGTGCTGCCACAGTCTTCCTAGGTCTCCAAACTTCGGGAAATTTGACTATAAGCTTCTACCTTATACTCAGCAGCACCTTCCTAGTGTCTGGCTGTCTTTACACCTTCCTTTTTGAGGGGTGTTCCTAAATTATCCCACTTCTTTTGCCAGAGCAGGACAGGAACAAAAGCTTTATTTTTCAGTTTGGACTTGCTGTTGAAAGCCAAGTTCCTCCTGTGATAATCTGCAGCAGTGGTGATTAAGAAATTTAATGGAGGGTCAAACATACTGAGCAGAAAGCACTACATGGCACACCTGGGATAGAAATAGCTGCTGAAATCCATGAAGTTGTCCTTATTTTTTGCATTTTGAGGGAATTGTGAAAAAGCTATCACTTGCTGCATGCCCTCTCTGCCTCCAAATCCGGAGTGCTGTTGCCTGTGCCAGACAAACCACCTGTAAGTGCTTCTGCTTACTTCTGTGGGATCTTCAGCAGTCTCCAGAGCAAGAGACATGGTCCAAACAAGACTTTTGCATGCTGGCGATATGGCAGAGAATGACTGGTGTAAATGTCAAGATTATGAGCAATACTCCAGCCAAATGATGACTGCTTGGAAAGAAAATAGCCTACAGAGAACACATGGGTTCTCTCAAAGGCTGTGTGGCTCAAGTGTTCAAGAGAGCCATTTTGAGGTACAAGCATTCATCTTTGCATTCAACATTTTTATCTCTGTCCCAGTCACTGCTGGGAGGCCACAGAGGCCAATCCCACTTCTTAAGACTACCCTGTTTTTTCTTTTTTTTTTTAATATCTAAGATTTTACTATGTTTAAGCACAGAGAAGTGCTTTGTAAACTCCTTTGCTCAATTTGAAACCCCTGACAGTGTTTATGATGAAAGCAGAGCTCCCACCACAGGATGGATACTGCAGGCAATGTCTAAGTGATGGGAAACTGAGCAGGATTGAGAGTCACAGAGGATGTTGGCCAAGAAGGTTTGGGTCACAGATGGGCACTTCGGGGTGTGTCCAGGGGAGACATCCTGAGAGCAACTATCCACTGCCACAGATAGATGGTATGTGAGCAAGCTCAGATTTCTCAGGAACCTGAATTGGGTCTGTTTTGCAACAGACAACTGTCCATCTAGGAAGGGATAGGGAACCAGCTTTTAACATCATTCACAGTTCAGACAGAAATTCAGTATCCCCAAGCCTCATCTAAAATTGAAAAGTGCCTCCAAAGGAATTGTTTGTTGCTTTGTTTGCAAAAAGTGCAAACAACACATCAGAGAAGCAAAAATGCCTTGGTGGATTGTTTGGCTGCACACTTAGTCAGGGTATATTGTAATGAGCCATATGCTAGCTTTGCATAGTATTATGGGGTAAGCCAGCTGCAACGTGCAGCTGATTAGTCTGGTTGGAAGAAATCTTCATTTTCCATAACAGGGGGCCAGCAAAGGCAAGCATTCTGGCAGATACTGTCAACCCTCTCACTGTTCCTGTCATCCTGCTGTGGACCAGATGAAGTTAAGAGACCAAGAGAACCTCTGCTTTATTTTCATCATGAAGGAGGGACCCCTTCTTAGCCCTGGGCTTGTTTAATAGTAACAGGTTTTATGAACCACAACCCTTTTATATTCTTGTGGAAGGTATTTCCACCACTCTTCCCACAGCTGCCATTCTCACTGCTGCAGTCAGAGCTCAGTCTTTTGCCTTTCAGTGTTCAGCATTCAGCTCAGCTGATGTGTTGAAAACCTCCTGTGAGGTAGGGGGGTGGAGGCCATGAGGGAGTGGGAGCCTGATGAAGTGCACGATCACAGAAGTGGCAACAGGATTGCAAATGTCCTTTCTGGCCCATCTCTTGCTGTGGCCAAAAGCTAATGCCTACACAGAAGTTTCACAAGAGAGGGTAAGCATTTCCTTCAGATGTCTCTTGGGGACTTTTCAGAATCAGAGGTGTCTCCTCTTTTAGATAAACTTCAAATGAATTACTCATTGATCCTTCACTTGAACCCACTTACCTTCTGTCATCCACAGCAGCCTGGCTACAGAGTTTCATATCTAACTCACAATATGCACTCATGGATGACCTGAAACTTCCTCCATCAGGATCAGAACTTCTTTAAATCTCAGCTGTGTCAGCTGCTTAATCAACAATTTTTGTGGACACCTTTGAATGGATAAGAAATCCCCAGCCAGAAGGTGGGAACATCAGAAGTCCTTTAAGGTCTTTTTTGAAACTAGTATTGCTTGTGTTTCCAAAAAAAAATTACCATTCATTGTCAGAATCTACTACAAATCTGGAAACACAATGTCAATGAACCAGATGAACCAGCATGAGTTTTTAGCTCTAAGATATCTGATTTCTCTTTTTTTTTTTTTTTTTCCAGNCTTGCTGCATGCCCTCTCTGCCTCCAAATCCGGAGTGCTGTTGCCTGTGCCAGACAAACCACCTGTAAGTGCTTCTGCTTACTTCTGTGGGATCTTCAGCAGTCTCCAGAGCAAGAGACATGGTCCAAACAAGACTTTTGCATGCTGGCGATATGGCAGAGAATGACTGGTGTAAATGTCAAGATTATGAGCAATACTCCAGCCAAATGATGACTGCTTGGAAAGAAAATAGCCTACAGAGAACACATGGGTTCTCTCAAAGGCTGTGTGGCTCAAGTGTTCAAGAGAGCCATTTTGAGGTACAAGCATTCATCTTTGCATTCAACATTTTTATCTCTGTCCCAGTCACTGCTGGGAGGCCACAGAGGCCAATCCCACTTCTTAAGACTACCCTGTTTTTTCTTTTTTTTTTTAATATCTAAGATTTTACTATGTTTAAGCACAGAGAAGTGCTTTGTAAACTCCTTTGCTCAATTTGAAACCCCTGACAGTGTTTATGATGAAAGCAGAGCTCCCACCACAGGATGGATACTGCAGGCAATGTCTAAGTGATGGGAAACTGAGCAGGATTGAGAGTCACAGAGGATGTTGGCCAAGAAGGTTTGGGTCACAGATGGGCACTTCGGGGTGTGTCCAGGGGAGACATCCTGAGAGCAACTATCCACTGCCACAGATAGATGGTATGTGAGCAAGCTCAGATTTCTCAGGAACCTGAATTGGGTCTGTTTTGCAACAGACAACTGTCCATCTAGGAAGGGATAGGGAACCAGCTTTTAACATCATTCACAGTTCAGACAGAAATTCAGTATCCCCAAGCCTCATCTAAAATTGAAAAGTGCCTCCAAAGGAATTGTTTGTTGCTTTGTTTGCAAAAAGTGCAAACAACACATCAGAGAAGCAAAAATGCCTTGGTGGATTGTTTGGCTGCACACTTAGTCAGGGTATATTGTAATGAGCCATATGCTAGCTTTGCATAGTATTATGGGGTAAGCCAGCTGCAACGTGCAGCTGATTAGTCTGGTTGGAAGAAATCTTCATTTTCCATAACAGGGGGCCAGCAAAGGCAAGCATTCTGGCAGATACTGTCAACCCTCTCACTGTTCCTGTCATCCTGCTGTGGACCAGATGAAGTTAAGAGACCAAGAGAACCTCTGCTTTATTTTCATCATGAAGGAGGGACCCCTTCTTAGCCCTGGGCTTGTTTAATAGTAACAGGTTTTATGAACCACAACCCTTTTATATTCTTGTGGAAGGTATTTCCACCACTCTTCCCACAGCTGCCATTCTCACTGCTGCAGTCAGAGCTCAGTCTTTTGCCTTTCAGTGTTCAGCATTCAGCTCAGCTGATGTGTTGAAAACCTCCTGTGAGGTAGGGGGGTGGAGGCCATGAGGGAGTGGGAGCCTGATGAAGTGCACGATCACAGAAGTGGCAACAGGATTGCAAATGTCCTTTCTGGCCCATCTCTTGCTGTGGCCAAAAGCTAATGCCTACACAGAAGTTTCACAAGAGAGGGTAAGCATTTCCTTCAGATGTCTCTTGGGGACTTTTCAGAATCAGAGGTGTCTCCTCTTTTAGATAAACTTCAAATGAATTACTCATTGATCCTTCACTTGAACCCACTTACCTTCTGTCATCCACAGCAGCCTGGCTACAGAGTTTCATATCTAACTCACAATATGCACTCATGGATGACCTGAAACTTCCTCCATCAGGATCAGAACTTCTTTAAATCTCAGCTGTGTCAGCTGCTTAATCAACAATTTTTGTGGACACCTTTGAATGGATAAGAAATCCCCAGCCAGAAGGTGGGAACATCAGAAGTCCTTTAAGGTCTTTTTTGAAACTAGTATTGCTTGTGTTTCCAAAAAAAAATTACCATTCATTGTCAGAATCTACTACAAATCTGGAAACACAATGTCAATGAACCAGATGAACCAGCATGAGTTTTTAGCTCTAAGATATCTGATTTCTCTTTTTTTTTTTTTTTTTCCAGGAAGGCCCATAGCTTCAGGTTATCCCTTTGCATTTATATATATCTAATACTTTGAATGCTCTGCGTCATCATTAAATACAGACAGAAAAGGGCAGAACGTATGTGGAACTATTATTTCAGAAGGGCTGGAAAAGAAGCTGTGCAGCTGTCTCAGTTTTGGGTTGCCCAGATGAATTTGATGTGTAAGCCTCAAATGGCAACAAACCCATGAAGCAGTAGTAACAGAGCGGGGATTGGGAGCAATGTGGAAAAATCTAGGGGGCACCATATTTATCGCTGAGTAAGAAGCCTGATTTGCTCTCATTAAAAGAAAAATTCCCCACAGACAGGATTATTAAGAGTAGTCTTATTTGACATGGTTATTAATGAGGAGGAGGAGGAGGTAGCAAATGGTACATTAATGAACTTCACAGACAATAATTCTCTGGGAAGATCTGAGCGCTCCAGCAAGGACAGATCATTGGCCAAGTGGAGTGCAGTGCTATTTTTGACTGAAACCTCTAAACATTGCATCCAATCCTCTTCAAGACCACTGGCCTCATGGGACAGTGACCTTTCACTGCCAGTGAGATTTTTTTAACTTGTTCCCATCACCTCTTGTCCTGGTGGAAGTTAGCACTGAGAAGAGCCTGGGCTCCTCCTCTTCATTCCTTTCCATCAGGTTATTTACACACACTGCAAAGTTCTTCCCTGAGCCTTCTTAGCTTTAGGCTAGACAGTCCCAGCTCTTAGCCTTTCCTCACATGACAGATGCTCCAGTCCCTTAAGCATCTTCATGGTTCTCTGCTGGCCTCAGGTTGGGAAGCAGCAGCAGCTGTTTTCCCCAGGCACAGGGCATTGTTGCACGGTGTTGATACGCCTAAGGCCAGCGCTGTAACATCAGTATGGTCAGGACTGGAAGCTGCGGGAGTCAGAGGTGTTATCTCAGCAGAGGCGTGGCAGGAGCAGAGCAGAAGCACCACCTGGAAGGCAGCACCCCATGGAGGTGAATACAGAAAGCTGACAGTTCTTAATTGCTGCCCACACAGCAGCCAGAGCCTGGAGCTTGGGTGGCTGTAAGCAAGCAGGGAGCATAGGGAGGAAAACCCCCAGGCCGGAGTGCTGGAGGTCCCAAAAGAGACAGACGTGAGAAGTGCCTGGGGAATGCAGGGTGCACACAGCAAGTCGGGAGGCAGCACCATGCTGACAGGGAGCCACATACCACCTCCTTCCCTAGGGCCTGGTCACCTTTACTCAAGAGTCAAGGAGGAGCTGGGTGTTGATGGTAAAGGCTACAGCCCTCCCTGTTGCTGGGCAAGCTGGAATAAAGCTGTGGTTGCCACAGAGTGTGACTGAACTGGCTTGGAAAGTGGGAACGATGCAGGGGAGATAAGTGCAGAGCTCCCAAACACAAGGACATCTCCTCCACATCTTGGCTGAGCAATAAAATGAGACAAGAGCGGTTGGGTGAACAGCAAAAAGGTCCTGACATTTCAGAAATCCTTTGCTGTTTTGCCTTTAATCAATCTGTACTAAGCCTCAAATATGAAAAGAAGTGCTTAGGGCAAAGGTGAATTTCATTTTAAGAGTAAATTGCTTTGATGATTGTCGATTTGCCAAGATTTTTTTCAGCACAGAAATGGTATTATTTCCCAGGCTCCTGGCATGGTCCTAAAGGTCACAGCTCACGACAACTCTCTTCCTTTCTATTGTTCATACAATAAAAGCTAAAAGCATAAAGACGTTCCTGCTGCTTCTTGGTACCACTAGGTAAAAAAAGTCTCAAGAATCTAAGTTGCTTCATGTTCCTGCAGCTTTATTGTAAAGGTGTAATGAAAATGGACCATGAAAAGCTCATTGCCATTTTGCAGGATGGCTGTTTCACTTGTATTCATCTCCCTTCCCTTCTCTATCCTGTAGAGTTCATGCTCCTTCCCAAACCAGTCCCATTACTTCTAAGTGAGAGTTTCTAATCCATGTTCACAATGAAGGCTCTCCAAATTCTTTTTATAAAATACACTGCAATTTGTGGAGGCTGATGTCACAGAGAGGCACGTCCTCACCAGGCATTAAATCAAGAAGAGTTAAGATTTGTGTGGGTCCAGAACTGACCTCTAGTGGCACCTACACAATAGCTTTATGCCGGATTTGGCTTTTTTTTTTTTTTCCCCCAACTACGGGCAGGTAGGCTCTGAAGTATCATTACAGACTATGCCCCGGCTGAGGTGTGTCAGCATTTTGAGGTCCCGTGTGAACTGACAGAAGTTAAGCAGCGTGCGCTATGTGTGTACAGCTTCCCAGCCACAGGGCTAACCCAGTTCAGTACGGCTGAGCACACACTGTAACTCCACTGTGCTTGTTGGATGGAATGGGACTCCGAGAGCCCAGCGGCTGCACGGACAAGGCCATGACACCCGGAACACCTCGCCACGCGGAGCCAGCGCAGCCTCCTCGCCCAGCCCGCAGGGTCAGCGTGCTGCCTGGGGCTAACCAAGGGTCCAGAGGCGACACCTCTCTCCCCTTCCAAGAGCTGTGACAGGTGTGACCTCAGGAGGCACATCCCCTCTGCACCTCGCACCCGCCTCCCCGGGGCCGAGCCCGCTCACTGTAAGGGACCTGGCCCGGGGCTGCTCGGCGCTGCCGCCCTGACAGCGCTCCCGCACAGCCCCGCGCCTCACGCGCCTCACGCGCCTCACACTCCCCCATCCCAAACCACCGAATCCCGGGCCGTGCGCCTGCGCTACAGCCGCGCGCGTTTCCGCTTCCCCGGCGGCCGCCCGGGAAGGAGGGAGGCGGCCGCACCCCGGCTGCTCTCCCCGGAGCCTGCGCATGAGCATCGCTTCGTGCCTCCCTCCCTTCCCTCCTCCTCCTCCTCCTCCTCTCTCTTCTTCTGCTCCAGCTTCGCGAGGGCCCGGCCGCCGCTCCGCGCCCCGCCCCGCCCCGGGGATGCGCTGCTCGGCGGCCGCTCGTAGGAGCTGCGCGGCGGGCGGGGAGCGGGATGGAGGTGGAGGAGGCATTCCCGCTGGTGGGGCAGATGGGCCCTTACCAGGTGTACCTGTGCGTCCTGCTGGCCGTGCTCCTCCAGGTGAGAGGCCGCCCTTCCCGCCCGCTCTTGTCCCGAGGGGGAAGCAGTGCCGGGAGGGGGATGCTCTGGCTGCAGCGGACAGCTGTTCCCAAAGTGTTGGGTGGATGTCCCTGAGGCCACTACTGCACGGTGCGAAGGCGAGAGGGCTTCTACTGTGGGATGCTGGTGTCAGTAACAAGTCTTCCCCCGGGTCTGTCCTACAGCAGCGTGCTGTGCTCCTGGGACACAGGTGACCTGTGCCCAAAGGCAGCGCTCAGTTCTGCAGAGTGAATCTGGGGCAAGCAGCTGATGCTCTCTGTGCCGCATTGCCCGAGCGCTTACACCTTGTGTCACTCGTGGAGCGCATTAGGAGCTGGTCAAGTGAAGGGCTGGGTGAAGTTAAACTGAGGCTTCCGTGGCCTGGACTGGGAGACATGGACTTCTGTAAGAGGCTCTGCTGGGAATCCTATGCAACCTAGAGTTAATGGGCTAGACTGGGAATTTCTAGGTTGCATGTGGCTTGATTGTCACTGATAAAGTGGTAGGTGGTCAGTGATATCTCTGATATCTGACAGTGATACTAGCTGTCATCTAGCCAGCTGACAGGTGATGATGGCTTATGGTGCTTTGATTTGCCCCAATTTAGCCCTTAGAATACAGGGACAGTTTCCATTAGGTATTTGGATGAGGCCCTACATTTTGGGTATTCAGGTTTGTGAGATACAAATCTGGAACTCTCTTAAGTTTTGAGATAAAAGAGGAGTCCAAAGTAACAGTAGAGCGCTAGAAAGCACTCTTCAAGTGCTCTAGAAGAGACAGACTCTCTCTGGAGAGAGTTTCAGAGGCTGCATGAGCAGGTGATGGGCTCTGCAGCCATCAGTTTTTGCCGCCTTTCAGTTTTTCTTCATCTTTGTGCATATTCCTGTGAGGACAGGGAAGGAAGACGAGAATAATATGTGTACCATCACAGTCAGGTGTAGGACTGAAGTATGGTTGAATCTGACAGAAGTCTGGTTTTTACCCCATGTTAGTATCAAAAACTTCATTGTCATGAATTCATCTGGGCTGGCAAGTGTTGTGTTACTTCCACTCTGGAAATTTAATAGTTGCAGGAAGGAGGAGGGGAACTTAAATGCCCTCCACCTCTGCTGGCCCATAGTAATCAAGAACATCCAGTCATGAGCTGTGAGACTGAAGATGTCTTCTGCTGGCAATCCCTACTTCCCCTAGACTGACCAAAATATTAAGAATGTTTATGAGATGGCCAAAGAAAGTTCAGATGCCCAGTCCTGTTGGATGGGAACTCTGTACTTGGTTGCAAAGTTATAACGATAAACAGCAAAAGCTTTGTAGGTTTCTATTTACTTGTACTGGTTTTTTTCTCCTTTTTTAATACTGATTTAGCTGATTAATTCCTTAAAATTAGATATTGCTTGTTCTGCTGGCCAATGGGCTAGAAAATGTCTATGTTCACTGAAGATTAAGAAAAGGAAACAGTAGTTACTTTTTCTTCCAGTGCTGATCGTGTTCTGGAATGGACTGCAAACCGTGACAAGTGCTCTGTGTTTCCTGAATTTTTAGTATGGGTCATCTGTTCTGTAATGTTTGTGTTCGTTTGTTTTGTTTTTAATGCATTAACTTGCGTTTCTCATGGGAGAATTAAACAGAAGGATCTTTACAAATCCTGGAACTAATTCAGAATAACTAAAGAAGAAAGATAACAGGTTTGCAGGTCTGCTTGTTTTCTTCTCATGTTGTCTTTAATTCTTGAACTGTACCAATGAGGATCATCCTCTGACTGGTAGGTTTTCTTTACTTCAGATCATGCAGGCACAGGAGTCTGTAAGGAATTTAGATGTGAAGCTTGTTGTCTTTCAGTTCATGAGCAGATGTGGACTTACTCAACTGGTTCCTTCTTGGGTGGTTGATTGCTTTTTGTGTTCCTTTATTGGTGCAAGTTACATAATGTGTCACTGGGATGTGCGAGAGCAAGACTGAAGGCAGGTTCCACGACTGGTGTTAGTCTTTTGTCTGGTTTATCATCAACCTTTGGAGGATGGACCTGAAGGTAAGTAATGTCTCTTGTGTGTGTCTTGTAGATCTAGGAAATCATGGGCTCCTGTAGTGGATTAGATGCAGCATATGGCAACAGAATGAGAATTCTTGGTAATCTGTGCCGTGGACTGATTATTCCATTTTATTGCTAGTGTCCTTGTCCCTTTCCATGTGCTCCCTCAGTTGGCCTATATTTTCATGTTGGCCTGTTGGTATAAAAAATATTTCTTACCCAGTGTGTGAAAAATATTTGTCTGCTACGTCAAGTCCCTTTACTTTGTTGTCAATATCCAGAGTTTAGACTTTGTGCTTTCCCTTCCCAGTAAGATACCCAACAGGTGCACTTGCTTTCCTTGTAGGCTTTTGTGCTTCTTCATCTCTGCACGTTACTAATCTGTTTGAGTTTCATAACTTATAAGTACTTTCCTTCATTTTAATGGGTTTTTCTTTTAATATAAATTTCCACAGTAAGCTACTTTCACCATGTAGTCCTACTGATACACCAGTGTATTTGGTCTCTGAATTCTAATTACAGACAGAGTTTAGCTCCCAGAACTTCTTTGAGGCAAGCTCTACCAAACACTTCTGTCTGTAGGGGTGAGACTTTCCACATGAGTCAGTTTTCAGGTGGGCTTGAGTGAACTGGTACTTGATATGTGCAATGAGCTTGCTGGCATTCTGGCAAAAACCTCCAGGTTGCTTGTAATTAGAAAACTGCTTTTCTATGTTACCAGTGTAAAATTAGATTTAATATAAGTCTTATCAGCTCCTTTCATCTTCCCCGATTTCTATTATTCTTCTGCTACCTGCTGCTGTTATTCATTAACCTGCTGAGCTGTTACTGGTTAAGGTATGCCTGGCTTATTCACTACCAACTTAATAGGAATTTAGAAGATTTTTAGGTGTATTCAATTGCAGTGGTTGCTGACTTTATAATGGACTGACAACAGCTAACATTAGAGAAATGTTTTTCCAAATTACATGAAATTACAGAAAGACATGTCTTACCTGAAGAAGGTGAAGATTGACTAATTATGTGAAATTGAGCTTGGATTAGTCCTGCATTTCTAGTATATCTTTAAGAAAGTGAGGAAGAAACAAAGGGAGCTGATAACTCTTAAAATATTTAGGACATTATTTTGAGCTAAAAGTAAGTACTTGATACCTGCTGATTACTGGAAAGGTCGCAACCTTTTGAAGAAATTATATTGAAGTAGTATTAAAGAATAGTCTTTTGGTGTTTGTTTAGTGTGTTTAGCAGCATGAGACAAAATCCCACACCTTGATCAGATGCCTGAGAGTGCATAAACATACTTAAAAAGAAAAAGTTTCTTTGTCTCTTGTGGTTTAGCGTATGTGGTTGGACGAGTCTGGCCTTTGCCAGTGAATCGGAGCTACAGGATTGCCCAAGTCCAAACTGAGAATGGAAATGTCCTCTTACTGTATCTTTACTGAAAGGCTTTAAAAAGCATGTTAAAGTTTAAAAGGAGTTCTTGTTTGCACAGCTGAAAAAGGCTTTGCCTTAAGTTGAGTAATGTGCATTGCACAGCAGTAGGGATAATTACCAAAGGTGGTTGTTCCATCCATCTTAGGAGCTCCTTACTAACTGAAAGGAGGATGTAAAAACAGTTAAGATAGTTACATCAAGTTGCTTGAATTATACCTTTGCCTTAAAACAAACTATTTGTGATGCAGTGCAGCTGTAATGAGTGGTGTTGCTAACATCACTGTACTGTTGACAACAATATCATGTATGACTTCTATCATTACAATATCCCAGTGCAGAAAGATGGTCTTTAATCATCCCATCTGCACAAATGTTTTGAGGGAAAGCACATTCTGGCATGTGGCTTCAGTAAGGCAGGCTCATTCCATATCTCTAGAAATAATTCAGAAGAAATAGTGCCAGACTTCAGACAGGATGCAGATGTGAGCCCCTATATAGCCTTGCTTAACTGTTTCTTGTTGTTTCTTATCTACACCCTGTACATACTCTACCTCTTTTAATGGCATGAGACATCACTCTGTAGTTGCAATGACAGCAATGAAATATTTTGTCAGTGACTCTTCTTTTAATACTTACATCAGCTTGAATCTTTTAAACTTTTCTTTGAAGCAGCCAGAATTGATCATGTATTAAACAGCTTATTCCCAGCCCTCGATGGTGTATACTATTTGTACTTTATCTGAATAGGAAGAGCAAAACAAATTGGAATGTAATGAACAATTTAAAATTAAGAAATGAGAGGGGTATCACACAAATTCCATTATAACTCTGGTGCTACAGTTATTCCAGGAGCATCATGACAGGCATGGGGTTTACCCAAAGTTACTTGTACTTAGACACAGTTCACCTAGAGATTGTCTGTAAGGTAAGTGAGCAAGGTGGCAGATATAAAAAGGATTTTCAGAGTTTCTGTGTAGCCTTTCTTGAGTTTGATTACCTCAGTGTTTGGGTTTTTTCTGTATGTCTGTGGGAAAAGTATGAGTTTTAAGTCTCTCTGATTCTCAATAAAGCAGTTGCAGAATGTGTGTGAGACATGTGCAGCCACTTCTGTGGAGGAGAGATTTCAAATGTGGTGTGAATACAAACATAAAAAGTAGAGACCCAAATGTTTTTTTTTTTGAGGAAAGCTTTGTATTCCCACATCTTCTTGTGCATTTTATCTCTCAGAACATGCCTATGCTGAGGAATTATATTGGTTTCCCTGAAAATATTTTGAAGGCTTTTAGAGTACTTGCATCACTGAATATAAATTCGTGTTCTGGTATAGCATACTCCTGTTTAGGAGGACAAATAAATGAGGTGGGTAAGAGTATGTAAGCTATTGATGCATAAAGATGTGCTGCTACTCATTTACCTAAGAATATTTCCATCTGAAAGTTGATGGAAGTTCTGAGTGAAGACAAATCCCACCATTTACTTCAATGGAGTGGAGGAAATCTTTCAAGAAAAAGTGGTAGTTCTTTGGTCACATGTGACATTTGATTTCAATGATGCTAACCAACAATCCTTGGTCTTTTAGTCCTTCTTTCAGATCCAATAACTAACTGTTCTTTAAGAGAGACAATCACTTTCCTTTAATGACAGTACATTTATAACCTTAAAAACATGAATGCAGCTGATGCAGACATTGTGGTATTTTCTGCAGAAAACCTGAAATAACAATGCTGAGCTGTGATGTGCCTTATTAGGGGTCCTTAACTCTCAGATACAGTGTAGATGTCTGGATGCTAACAACTTCTTCCTTACAGATTAATTTTAAAAAGCTATCTTGCTTGTGCTTGGGGTTTTTTTGTTTGTTTTTTTGTTTGTTTGTTGGTTTTGTTTGTTGGTTTTTGTTTTGTTTTTTTTCCAAAATTAATCCTTAGTGGAGAGAAGTTAGGAATACCCAATCAGCTGCCACATAGCTAAGCTTTACATTTATCTGCAACAGTATGGTCAGAGCAAGCTTGAGGTAGAGAAGAAATGTGAGCTGTAACTTCAAGACTTTCTCTTCTTTAGCTGTATCTGAACTGCAAAGCACATGCAACTGAGCTCATATTTTGGTGTTTTAAGTGTCATTGACAATTGCTGGATGTTCTTGCTCTTCTAATGATCACAACCTTCTTTCTGCCACTAAATCACACACACTGTGCCTGTCTATCTATATAAACACCTCTACTCAGCTTCTGCAGTTTAACTTACAGGGTGGGCTTCAGCTTCTTGCAGCTCATTCTGAGAAGATGCCTGTTCAGTGTGCTGTTGTAAAGACCTTAACAGATGGGCATAGCAAGGAGCATGAGTTTTGGGAGAGGCACAGAGTAGACATTTTGAAGGCTTACCAACAGAGGGAAAGTAGCTGAGTATTCTGCCTGTTTAAGAAAAAAACCAAAAGCAACCCTAAAAGCAAACCAAACCAAAATCTGACTTTCTTTTAAAAAAAAAAAAAAAGAAAAGTGGCTGCATGGTATGTAGAATGAAGTTGTCAGAAGGAACTTGCTCTGGGGCTTTTTTCTGGAGCTGTGGCTGAATGCCTTGATTTTTGCAAAATCTTTGTAACAAAGGGGACTGGGAGGCATTGTGTCAGTAGTGATTGTCATCTTTGTATGGGCTGTAGGTAATACATATGGGGAGATGTTTTCAGATTATTAATAATAAAGTTGTTATTACGTAGAATATTTGCTGCAGTGGGATGGTATTTGGATTCAGTGGGAGCTGAAGCAATCCCATCTTCTGCTCTTTGCCTTTCAGCCTGGCAAACTACATCTAGGCAGTCTGTCCTGTGAGCACCCTTGGAAGATCAGCCTGGGAGTTAACAGGCATAATTCTGTTGGGTAGCAAACACTATGGGTTAAAAACATTTGTCTTTTCACATATTATCTCCCCTTCCTTCTTTCCTGCCCATGTGTACAGACAGTCTCTAACTTCCCATGTTTTGTAGGCAATAAATTACCTCTGTTTTTCCACTGGCAATATCAAGGCACTCCTCCTCACTGTCGTGTCTCCATTTTAGAGGCTCTAATTTCCTTTCCTCTTGGGTAAGAGAATTAGCAGGTGTGTAATTGAACTCAGAATAGTTGTTTCCAACTTGCATGAGATAGTTGCTCTTTATTTCTGACGTAGATAAAGTTTTGTGTTCTCAAATGTCTTTGTTATTTTAACTACTTCTGTAAAATAGTGCTTCTTGTGTATTGTTTGCATTGAGCAAAACCTCTGTTTGCTTTTTCCAAGTGTTAGCCCAGTGGGACTGGAGTCCCTCTGGAGCAATACCATCTGTTTTCTAGGTCTTGTCTGTTTACAGTATGATCTCTGACTAAGTTTGCAATTTAACCCGGTTAAACACTGTGTTCACCTGGTCACTTTCCTAATCCCGGCGGGCTCAGGGTGAAAGGATGTAAAGAATTGCCTTGGAAGGCTCAATGAAACTTTTGAGATCCTCATATAAGGAAAGTTGGAGAGATTTATATGTGTATGTCCCGGTTTGGACAGG
>VZRX01014385.1:0-22338 GCA_013398075.1 Notiomystis cincta
CACCTGTCCAAACTGCGACATGAATTTAAAAACAATCATTCTAATTCCACCATGTTATATGTTTACCTCCTGATGTACAGTTACTCCCCATGCCTGTCACTTGAGAGTCTCTTGCAACTATTGGACTACCATGCTGTTTGCAGTCACTTCTGCACACTGGGGTCTGGATGGTCATCCCAGGAGAGTGGAAAATGTTCAGACAACTCTAACGGCAGTGAAAGCAAAAGGTCCCTCCACGTAATTATTTCAGACAGAAATTTCAGCTACAGCTCTTAGGAAAATTTCTTTCTCCTCTAAATAGAGAGACTAAGATAACTGACCAACTGTTTAAGCTGATTATCTAAGTATCTCAAAACTAGTAAATATAAATCCACCTCTCTCATTTTTGCACATCGCAAAGTTTTATGATGAGCCTATTCCGCAGTCGGGTGGTGATTTAAAGTAAGACATAGCATTATATGGTGTCCTTGGGTTCTTGCCTCTTAGAGCAAGATGTACAGCTTTCTTTTTACATTTACACAGCTTCCTTGATGCACAGCCACCTAGGTACACCAGGTCTGCACTGTGCAAGTGGGTGTGGGTCATATTAGCTCTGACTGGCAGAACTGGGGTGCAGTAGCATGGTACTGCACTGAAGGAAACATCTGCTGAAAGGAAGGCATATCACTCAGGACAGGCTGCTGCTGCACTGGGAGGTACTAGAGTACAGGGAGGTACATTGAGACCAGAACCACATTAGCATCACCATGACATGGGAACCTGTGTGTTTCTATCAGCATTAGCTTTGAAACCTAGATCACTCTCTCTTGCACAGGCTCTCCTAGCACCCAGCTGACAATCTGCAGCATGAAGGTGGACAGGGGCACAACTGAGGCATCCACTGCATATAAACTTCCAGGCTTGCTCTCCGAGGCTGAAAGACAAGTGTCAAAAACTTCAGAAATCACTAACTGGAGCAAAACACTTTGTATAGGTGAATTTCAAATTTTTCTTCCAAACTGTGATCTTAGAGTCTAGTTTAATATATCACTGCAAAACAACTCATGTAATTTTCATTTCTGACTGCTCCAGTACGTGAGTTTTGCATCAGCTTTTGGCACTGAAAGTGGGTTTGGATGACAAAGTAATGTCTGCAGTGAAACATGTTTCCCTTCCAGGATGTCATTTTTTTATGTGAATAAAACCTTTGCTATCAGATGCTGAAGTGCTCAGTGTTTAAGGTAGCATTGCTGTGAGCAAGAGTGAATGGAAGCATATGGAGATCAATTGAGTTATTCATAAGGTGCCACCACAACAAACTAAGCAGGCCACCTGCTGTTTCACTGCCTCAAGAGGCTTTTCTCTACAACTCATTCTAAAATAATTTGGTAGCAAGGCTGGCACTGAAGTCAGATTATAAACTGGAAATCCAGCAAAAAGCTCACCAGGATTGTGCAGGCAGGGGTGTTTACTCGCATGCAATCCTCTGTGTCTTTTTTGCGTACATGTTGCCTGCACAATTCAGCAACACTGCATTGCTGCTTTATAGAAATACAGCATGCAAAAATAAAACAATTCAGCAACTGGGTCTTCTACAGCAAATTTATCAATCACTTTGCAAATCCTATGCATTTTACAATAAATGTTAGACAATAAAGCAGTCAGTTAACAGGGAGGAGAACATATTTAACAAGGAAAGCAGTAATATATTGTGTTGCATTACATGGACCAGGTTTCCTTTAGCATTTTCACCTAAGCTCTGTGCTCCATGTATTATCATCCTGTGCCTTCTGTGGGCTGACTTTATCCCATGCTTGCTCAGATACATTTTCCATATCTTAAGTCTCTTTCTGGCTGGGCTAAGGACTCGGAGCACAGAATCACAGAATAATTTAGGTTGGAAAATACCTCTATTAAAGATCAACCATTAACTCAGCACTACCAAGTCCACCACTAAACCATGTCCCTAAGTGCCCTAATCTATATGTGTTTTAAATACCTCCAGGGATGGTGATTCAACCTTTTCCCTGAACAGTCTGTTCCAGTGCTTGAGAACTGTAAATCTGACAGACTTTTGGGTTTCCTCACACCCCCTCTACACCATGCTGATTTCCTCTAAGCTATCAAACTCCAGGTTTCAATATCTTCTTCCAGACTTCCAGATCCACCACCTCAAATGGATATTTTGTTCATATAGATGGAAAATGCTGCTCTATCATATGCATCAGTCTCTCAAAATGTAGCAGAGGCTTACAGACAAGCTCAGGTCATGGTTTACCTTCAGACATGGTTCACTAAGATGCCAAGGTATTCACCAGTTTTAGGTTTTCATTTGAGTGCATTGCTTAATGGAGCCCCTGGTCCTTCATGTGAACTTAAGACTCAAGTGTAAAAGACATGTCAGCAGCTCTAGGGGGACCTGCCCTATTTTTAATCATTCCAATGAAGTCAGTCTGTTCTCTGATTCCTCAGCTACTCTTTATCCCCACCGACCCAGTCACCCTCATGGCACACACGTGCTCTACACACCACGCACATCTCCCATCTCTTGAATGCTTCCTTGTCTTTCACTTCCCACCTCTTCCTCCAAGAGCCTGCTCCTCATTCTTATTTATTCTCCCCAGCTTCTTTGCTGCTTAGGAGCTTGTAAAAGAGGGGGAAAAAATGAAGTGGATTAAGTGTATGTGAGACCAGTTGTCTCTGCTTTCAAGCCGTGCCAACGCTGCAGTCCTGTCCCACTCAGCACAGACAGCCTAGAGAGAAACAGGCTTTTGGAGTGGGGGAAATTAGCTGCTAAATTCTATCAAATCTGCAGGAAGCACACAAACTGCAGGCTTCAAAAGAGTTCAAACTGAGCAATGGTGTGACTGAACTCCTAACTAGTGTACTGTAAGGGTATTTTTCATCTTAATTGTTATCAACCTATAAGATAACACTGCTGTGTTCACAGCTGTACTGTACAGGCTGCCCCAGTCATCCAAATCCAACCCCCAAACCCTCCTTTATTTATTCTGGAGTGTGTTGTGTTGTTCAAGGTGGTTATCACTGTCCAAGGAAATGTTTTATTTTCCGCTGTGTGTTGTATTTTTCAGCTCTTTAGCCAGACTATTACAGTCTCATGCTGGGCTGTCAAAACAACTCAATCTATGCTGACTAGCTAGAGAGAACCACATAGTTTCCATCCAGTGCCTCCAGAGTAACAGTTCAAACAGGGAAGCATCAGGGACTGTGATCTGAATATCAGAGGATCGCCACGATTAGAAGCTTTAAAAAAGACTTCTATGGGTAATAAATTATTCATAACTTCAAACTATCTTAGATAATTAAAATTGCCTGCTTTCAGCAGATATGCCATCTACTACAATGCTCCCCCCTTCTCATAGGTCTGATTGACACTATCTCTTTCAGATAGCTGTATCCACTCTGTGTTTATACATTTGACAGGTGCACTGTGCATACCCTGTGCTGTATTATTCACTTGTGCGTGTCTGTGCATGCACGCACATAAAAACTCCTACAAGAGAAGTCAGCTATTGTGCTAGGAGGCTGACAGAAAGTATGCTAAAATACAACAGGTTAGGCTTAACTTAATATGCCATAGAAACAGCATATCATGTAGATAAAGGCACATAGCAGTCAGGGTGCAGGGAATAAATAGCAAATGCTATGATGGGGAGAAAGGCAAGAGAAATCCTCTGTTCCATGAAGAAGCTGACACCAAGCATGTTACAATACCTATTGACAGTAACATGAAGCTGGATTTCTTCATTGAGGTGATGTCAGCTTGCAGTGAGATTTGTCTTGATGTTTCCTGAAGTCTGTTGAAGTATACATACAATGGTTTTGCTTTTTCCCCCATTCTCTTTGCAAACCACACGCAGAAGATGTATTCTTTGGAAATGACTGTGTGCCAAGGATGGCAATATTGTATTACACTGCTCCTCAGCAATTTTACTAACTTGTGAAAATGGAGGGGGATAATATATATCTCCAAATTATGGTCCTGAACTTTTGACTTGAAGAAAATTTTAAAAATTAGGAAGACTTTTCAATTCCTAAGTAAGGCAATTTCAGTTTGTAAGACTGAAACTTTTCTACAGTTAAGAAACAGCAAAATATGTTAATATAATTCTGTACTATGCAACCTTCCAAACTCATACTACTTCTATTCTTAGGCATCTATAAAAAGAGAGGCTCTACAATAAAATTAAATCACTGCATGTAACCTAGTGAAAGTATTGGTTAAAATGTGTAGGTTATGAGGTGTTTGCAGACAGAACGAAATCATAATTAAATTAAATTACATGCTTACATGGATTAAAATTACCATTTACACCATATATGCTGTTCTTCCTGACTATCTCAAGCAGCTTATGAAGGGGGGATTGCTTCTAATTTATTGTATTATTTTTAATTGATGTAAACCTCTTCCATTTGTGACTCATTAGCTTATCCTGGCTTCTCATGCAATACAATATGATGATGTAATAGCTCTAAAAATAGTAATTTATTCCCCTTTGTTGACATCTTCTACCAGTTCAAGCAGGGTGACAAAAGAAATAACTCATAAAAGGCAAAATAGAGCATGATTTTCAAAAACTGGGATGTATTCAGTGTCTATAAACTTCCTCTTCCCTATTTCGAAGCCCTTTTTTTTTCACAAAGGAGCCATTACTCCTAAGATTATGAGTAGGCTCTACTTCTTATTTCTATTTTTTTTCATTTCTTTCCTCTGTAAGTGAATGGAAAAAAGACTATTAAGTAAGAAGAGCAAGGAACATTGAAAACTACCTTCCAAAATAATAGAAAGAAAACCCAAACTGGATAAAGAGGTATTATTGTCTTGATAAAAATAAGTTACATCAACAAACTAGTAGAGGGAAGCAGGGAGGTTGGATTTAACTTAAGTAGCCACAGGCAGAACATATCAAATATATGAAAGTCTATTGCAGCCTGGGACCAGGAACTAAATAACAAAATGCTATAATGGGGAGAAAGAGACAAGTTATTTTCTTCATACTTGAATACAGGACTGGAGAACTGAATGTTAATATTAGACTGGGTATTACCTACCTGCTTAATGTCAAGGCTACTTGTTATCCATTATAACCAGAAATCATCTTTCCATAATAGAATAAAAATGAAAGCCCTCATGCAAGTACAATAATACATCTGAAATTCATTGTCATCTTGTGCGCTATAACACTGTTAAGTGGGTCCTCTAAGTTCTTTAATGCAGGAAATCAAAAACAGTGGGAAAAGAATCCATTGAAAAAAATGAAAGACTACACCAAAAGGAACCTAGAGTGCCACAAGATGACCACTGCTATTCTGCTAATCTGAACTGTTTGTATGACAACAGTGAGTTTCAGAAATATTACAAGACTATCTAATTGGTACTTCAGTAAGTTAAGGTCATGTTTGGTCTCTGTTCCCAGAGGTGCCTACAGACAACTTTCAATGGATTCAAATTATGAGACAGATCATTAAGTTATCAGACTGACCCTTTCTTGCTATTAATACAGGACTCATTTGGAGATTTTCTGCATGGCTGTATGGATAACCTGAATTTATGTAGACCTCAGCAGTTCAAATCTGGAATGTAATGCAAGCAATTCAACAAGCAGTGTATGAAGTTTATTGGCACAGGAAAGTGTTCATCTTTCATTGTATTATTTTGAAACACTTGACCACATAATACACCGTTTATGTGTTATCTGTAAATTAGTCCATTATTTGCATGTTGAGAAATGGAGGAACAATTAACATTTCACAGGTCTTAAAATAAAAACTATTTACCTGGATGCAGTCAGCCTATCTCAACACCATTTTCTGCTCTGAGCAAGGAAAATTATATAAAATAGCCTGAAATACACTTAATGAGGTCCTTTACCCCACCATCCTACCTCAAGGCAAAATCAGTTAGAAACTATTTCTTTACTCTCAAACACTTGCCTTATCTTCTCTTAAAGACCATCAGTGAAGATTTGCCCCTCTATCCAGATTTTCTTTTTCCCATGCTTAACTATCCTGACCCTTTACAAGCTTTGACTGATACCTAACTTTATTCTCCCTTTCTGAAAACAAATGACTTATTTCTGACACATTGGGCACAGGGAACAGTTTATTCCCTTTCTGTTTATATCAACGTTTTTCATGTCTTGTGTCATATAAGCATGTGCTTTCCATCCCAGTCCTTCCTTCTTTCGACTAAACTACTCCCACAAGTTCTGACCTTGACCACACAACATGCCCTTCAGTTTCTGGATCCTCTCACATTGGACCACCTCTTTTTGCCAGTACAGTATCTAAAACTGGACACCATATGTTAGTCTGAGATCCTTTTTCTGATGTGGCAATATTCTAAAAAAGGTGACTATAAAATCTAAGTTCTCTGTGTCCCCCCTACCTCCCACAATTTATTATCTTTCCACTCCTTAACAGTAGATAATGGATAACAAGGTGTGCAATGACGTAATACGATGTTCCATCAGTGTAGCAGACATAAGCAACAGGAAATGTTAAAAATACATCTTCTGATTTCCTTTCCCAAAACAGTCAAGCTTCTGAAAAATGTTAAAGGGGAAGCAGGCCAGCTGAGGGATGGAACACAATGCCTTGTCCCAAGGCCAGACAGAGGCCAAATGAGACAATGCAGAAGAATGACACAAGAGTGCTTTTCCAGGTGCTACAGTTGTGTGGGCACTGATGGCCTCAATCTCTTCAAAAAGCCTTTTTGTTCAGTTGTGTTTGTGTTCCCCAGAGGTCTGGTAACTTTGGTGTAACCAGAGGGGTCAGACATGCAGACAAAAATGGCAAATACTCAGAGCAAATCATGGACAAAGGAAAGCACCCAGGAGTCTCTCTGACTGAGGAGAAGAGGAACGGTGGGGAGCCTGCTAGTCAGCAAATAAAACAGGTCATTTCCCAGAAATCAAAGAAGGCGAAGTCTTCTCAACCAGAGAAGACTGAGAGTTCTTTTAAAGCAGGAAAGGCTAGAAGGCACTTTCCAAAATTCCCTGGACAACTCCAGTTTAGTGTTGGCACTAAGGAAAGGACATGGCTCTTCCCAAGGCAAGGCTCTAACCTTGTAGCAATTCCTTTTTGACAGCCAAAAAGCTCTGCAGACCTCACACCCCCCACAGGCGCGTAAGTGCCACTGAAAAATGGCCACACCAGAGGCTCAGTTCAAAAGAGGAGGAAATGAGCTTTCCTACAGTGCCATGAAGATTTAGCAAAATAAGAGCTAATAGGAGCCAATACCAAGAACCAGTTTCTAGTCTGCTCGATTCCTTATGCCATTATGATTGAGTCCAGTGGAGCCAGGCATAGCTCAGTTCAGGGAAGAATTTGGCCCCCAATGCCTCCCTTGAACATTTCGTTCCAGCCTTCAGGACTCCCACCTGGCTCTGCCTGCAGATCCAAAAGAGAAAATCTATCCCAAAAGTAAAGAAGAAACCAAATGAAATAGAATCCAATACAAAATGAGAATCCAAACAAGTATTACATACATTAGATAAACCTTTTTTTGGATGTGATAAAAAAATAGAGGCAAAATTCACTATAATTTCCACTTCTTGAGGAAGCCTGTTGGGCTGGTCTCTGGATCTGTGGGCAGCACACTCTCTTCTTTGCAAACTATTGGCTTTTCTTTGCTCCTACCTTGTGAAAAAGTTAATGAAGAAGAGCCAGTTCTGGTAAAAATTGTGGGAAATAAGCAAATACCTTCTAGAGAACTTGTCTACAAAGCACCAAGGTTTAATATTACTGCAGCATGGGAAAAGTCTGTGGAATTTGTGGCTCAAAAAACCCCTCCATCCACATTGTCTCACTCATCCACTGAAACCTGTAGCCTGAGAACTTGCTTAAGACTGGAGAGAGCTGGGCAGCTCAAATGAAGAAACATTTGTAAGGACATTTTCACAAGGTACTAAATGGAATAAATAACAGGCAAGGTGCCTCGGAAGCTACTTTCTGTTGCAGGAATATTAAAAACAACTGTTTTCCTCTAGCAGCCTGCTAAGCAATGTAATCATGAGAACACCTCTAAGCAAGGAGTTTCACAGATAAAAAGCTGAGTTTTGTAAACAGTGTGAGCACCTGCAGCCCATATCCTCAGCCAGAATAAATCTTGAGTGTTCATCAACTCTCTAACCAAAGTTAAGGGTTGTTGAGCCACCCCTCATTTCTCTCAAGAACAACACATTAGCCTGAGGGTCAGAAAGAAAAAATGCCACAAGGCTAATTTTACTTGCATAAAGCCCAAACCAGACCATATGAAAAAAGATTCATAAAAAGCAGCTCTGATAGCTGCAAGTCTCAGGCACAAATTCTGGCAAGGAGAAAATCCTGACCAAAATGACTGCTTGTGCAAAACTGTAAGCAGAATATGACAAGCTGAGTTGAAGCCCTTTTGAAACTGTGGCAACCTGTTTTATTCATCTCTCTTTCTCAGATGGTGAATATGTTGCTAATTATCTACTGGACTGCACAGCATGCTATTGAGTAGTAAACTTAGTTTTCTGACAGCTGTTACTGTACTTTTATGAGACCTTGATCCTTTAGAAGATACTGTGCTGTCTCAGACAGTTATATTAAAACCTTTTTCTCTCTGAGAACAAAACCTGGAAAAGAGGAATGAGTTGGGCATTTGGGTTCTTCTCCTCCAACAGATTTCTGAAAGCACTGGGTCTTTCAAATAAACAACCCCAACATTTATCTTTTCTCCAAAAGGCATATGGTCTCACAGAATAAAGATTTTCTCTGTCCTTTCTTGATGGGGGTCATTTTTGCCAAGTGCTTTTGCATTATGTTTAAGTGTAGATTGCAAAGCAAAATAGGAGCAATTATCCTATCAGTTTGGAGGCAAAAACAGATGAGGACACAACACAGGGAGTGGGGATAATAATCACGAGGATTTTGGCAAGTGTAACCACACACATGCCTGTTGAAAAATTGGGCAACATTACATATCCTAAGAATATTTTTCTAGGGAGGAGAGAGAGAAAATAGGTAACAGTTGTACCCAAACTATCCCAAACTTGGGATAGAAAGCTTTATTTGCAAGGAATCTGCCATGAAGAAAAATGAGGCACGTAGAAGGAAGAATTCTTGTTTGGGGGATCAAGATAAAAAGATTTTCAAAATCTAAAACTGAAGAAAGTTATTAGACTCTTCACCTCCTTAAATTGTTAGTCTTCTGCTGTAAGAGCATGTAACACTACCACAACTCCAGTGTAGCTTGAAAGTTACTCATATAAGAATGAAAATTCTCAAAGCAGTATCTGGCCTTAAATGAGTTCACAAAAACCCAAGTAATTTTCATCTTAAGCAGCTGAATACATCCATGAATACCCTCTCTACAGGTTTTGAAACCCATCACTACAAAAATAATACTCCAATGTCAAAAGCCAATTAACAGACCTGTAATCTTGTTTGGTTGGATTCAAAGGTTAAACAGTGAAAGTTAGGCACACTCTGTATGCATTTTACTTAATTCTTTTATTATCGAGTGAACTGTACTTCTTAATTTGAGTTTTACACAGTGTAAACCATATATATCATAGAGAATTTTGCCTCAGAATCATATAAAATTTTCTCTCAGAAAATTCAGTTGGAATAATTCTTTGGGGTTTAAAGCCATTTATCCCTCAACCTAATCCTTTATAAAACCAAGACCTAGAATAGTCACTGCTTAGTTATTAATAATATCAAGCTAATGATAATGGCTTTAAACTCATAACCAGCACATAAATTAAGAGCCCCATTCAGCCCCTACCATGAGAAGCCATCTCCTAATTTCAGGCTATTTGAATCCTAGTGAAACACCTGCAATTGCACCAAGAAGGTAGAGTGAAAATTTCTCTTGCCACTATGCCTCCATCTCTCACCTCTGGATTGGAATCGGTGTGGTTTTCTACTTACCAAGACTGATGAAAATGGAAGTACTTTACATGGAAATGAAATCCGATATTTCTATTCTGAGGAGAAGATAAGGACCTTGAATAGCTAGTATTTTTAAATAAAAGTGTGTCATTTGAAAACTTAATTATTTTGGTAGTGAAAAATGCTTATTATAAAATTCTAATTGAAAGAAAACATTTTTCATTATCTTTTGTAACTATAACACGCATTTGTGAGAAAGTCAGCAGTAGCAATGGGTTATGCCCTTTTAAGCAATTAAATTTCCTACTTGTCTGATTTTGTTAGACTAATCAATTATACCAGGAATTTAATAAAGTGGACAGTTAAAGGAATTTAATCTATTCTCTCTAGAACAAACAAGATTAACAAGATAAGGTTCTGATTTGAGAAAAATATTTAAGAGATAAGCTAAATTAGAAAGTGAAAAAAGCTTTTGTGATTCCTCAGCAGTCACATAAATGAAGGAAATAATTTAAAAAAAAAATAAAGCAAAATAAACAAAACTCACAAAAAACACAAACAAACAAAAAAACACCCCAAAGGTTAACAGGCAATATAGGAGTAATTTCTTTCCTCATAAAATAATTAACCTTTGGAAAAGGCTTCCTGTCAACACAAAGGCTTTTACTGTGCCATTTAAGGAACTAGGCACATTCCTGAAAAATGAACAATAGGGAACTTAAATAAGCCTTTGAAAATAAAGCATCTTGGACATAGTCATTTCCTGTGAAAGTGGTTCTTTGCAGCGTAGAAACCAGACAATTCTCTCCCTCTCTTGACAGGGAAAACAAACTCAACAGGTATTTTATAAGTAGGGGGAAAGATGAAGCAATTTATTTTAAGTCTCTTCTTGATGCATCCTTTTGAGTTTGTTTTAATTCCAGAACTACAAATATTCACTGGATGGATTTGCTCGTTAAATATATGCGGGTCTGAACACCAAAGTTAAATGGATGAAATATTTCTACCATCACTGGCTCCCTTCATATGAGTTGCCCTGTCAAAGAATTATTCGTAAGGAGTACTTGCATATTCTTGTTATTCCTCTTCTCATTTTTAATGAAGTAGTGAGAGAAACTCCTACTTTCAAAGTACATTACAAAGATCATTCTTACTGAAAATAAATAGGATTTAGGTGCCTAACTCTCTTGGACTCCTCTGACACTTCTGGAAGCAATCTTCTATGGTGAATAATCACCAGGGTACCAAAAAAAAAAAAGAAAAGAAAAAAGAAAAGACGATAAAGTAAGCTTTTAATAAATCTATATATCTAGGGGAACATTTTAAATTCTATAAAGGACATTTATTTTATGTGAAGAAAAAAATCATGCAAAAAAGCTGTATTGAAACAGCAGTAAAACACTACTCATTGGTAAAGCATTTCATTTCTGGACAGATGGAAGAGCTGAAAACATTCACTATCTATCTATATGCACATCCACTTGCTCTTTATATCTTAATTCTATGCTGTGTATCGGTTACAGTGATTTCTCCAGGGTGAAATTGTCCTTCACCATCTCACCATATTCTGATAATGATAGGAATGAGCTTGATATATTGAAACATTCTTGCCTTGATTGTGTTTTTCATTCATTACTAAAGCTGAGAATATTGGAGTTGCAAATAGTGTACAATATCTTATTAGAAAAATAAGTGATTCCAGGTCACAAACAGAAGATTGGCACCTGACACTGTAATAAACCAATACAGTCCCCTATGCTGAAATAACCATTCTACAGACCTGATGCAGAAAAAAAAAGAAATCCATTACATTCACATTTTATAATTATATTTGGAAGATGCCCCAGGACACAACAACCGAGTAGTGAACTATTCATCTTACTTATAAAAGCCAGTGTGTTAAAATGGAAGCTATGATGCTCAAGAAAGGCTGATAAAATGACAAAATATGAACTCCAAGATTTGAATACAATGGCTGTAACCCAGCAAGGAAGAATCCATTTCCTATGAAACAGCAGAAAGTTCATGATGCATCTCTCCACATCCACTTCACTCCTCTGGGTCTGCTTCAAGAGAAAGTACAAAAAAAGCACTTCTGGCAAGGGCTTTCACATGGTTTTATGCAAGCAACAATTTAGGGTATATTGGTAGTTTTCCCTTTCTAAAGGTGTTCTGTTTGCTGTAAAGATGAGACTTCTGCAGAACCCAGAGTGGCAGCTGGCTATATGGTATTCCTCAACACTGAGTGCACAGTGAAGATCATAAAATTCAGGTGTGCTGATATCTGTGAAGTTCTGTCACTTAACTGAGGATCTCTAAATAAGCACAGTATACAAAAGAATATGCATTTCTCATATGTCTGTATTTTGAGGCATGAAGAGCTGGGAAAGATATATTAAGGAATATCAAGAGTCCCCTTAGTTAGGGCTACAATGAATTTCCATTATAAGATAAAATTTGATTCCTATTCCCAGTTTTAAATTCCAGATTCACAAATCATATTGGCCTCAAGATTTGTAGCCTAGGTCACAAGCTGAGGTAGGATTTTTCCACCAAATTTGCAGTAAATCAGAGAAGGAGTTCATGAATTATGAACCTATGAAATAGAGATGTTCACTATAGTTCAAAAAGTCTCAACTTTTTTGGTCACTTCATAGCCAAAAGAAGTAAATAATAATAACTGCACAGTGGAAAAGGAGACAGATAAGATTTCATTTAGCAGACTTTTGTGGTTGAGGTCTGTAGCACAGCACAAAAATTGCTTGATAGCCATCACATCAGACACATTATTAACATTTATATAGAAATTCTGATATAAGTTATTCATCCTGTGGAAGAGACGTGTAGCAGATATTTGTTCCTTGAATCTGATTTCATTCGGGCAAGCATAAGTACTCATCAATTTTATGTGTCCACAGAAAGCAGCCTCATGAACACACACATACACCCCCATCCCAGGGCCTTCCTGTAACAGGGAAACTGTGATTCTATTGGAATGAATGGAGGTGGAGAAAAGGCAAGTATTTAACTACCATCCTAAGTCCTAAATATCAAAAGGTAAGTTATTACTCATATCTTCAACCCCCCTCCCCAGGTGAATCTATTAACATATTTCCTTTAATGATTAACATATCAAAAATATATTGTATGAGGCATTAATATAGCAGTGGGATCATTTTTTTCTTTATTTATAATCTATAATCCTGCAAATTTTCCCTGTTGGTTGTTGTGAAGTAAGGATCAGACAAAAGCATTTGCAGGGGTCCACCTTTAAAACACATTTGCAGCATGTTTTTAGTTAAGACAGCCAGTATTTTGGAGAGGATTAAATTTACTTACTTTTAGGATATAACAATAGCATGATGACAATAATAAGAGTAATCAGGACTGGCATAAAAATATGCCTGATACCACACCAGGTTTGTTTATGCCACTCCCCAGAGATGCAGTCAAGGCTGTATTACCCAGGGCTGAACACGCAGAACAACAGCCCAAACTCCTTATTTTACAAACCATCCACTTTTATTCTCCTAAATGCTCTACCTCCAGTTTTTGGCAGGAGAGAGACAGCTGGTTAAAAAGCAATGAAGAAAAGCCCCAGCTTCAGCCTGGTGCAGCTGAGGGAGAGGAAAGGTCAGCGCCACAGAATTCCCTGCCCAGCGGACGAGTTTCCCGCTTCCCCATTCCTATTCAGCGACGGTCCTTGTGTGTGTCTGGCGAGTGGGCTCCTGGCCAGCCACCACAGAGGTGCCCAGTAATGTGCTTTTGTGCATTCTCTCAGCCAAGGACTGCTTCTTTGCCAAACAGGAGATGGACCAACCACTGTGTCAGCAACAACAAATACCCTGTTCCTTATCCAGCCTCCCTTCTCTGCCTAAATACCAAAGTACAAACCAGAAGCCTTTGCATTTTCACACACACACACACCAGAGTGGACAAATGCATCTTTTCTAGAGCTGGTTGAAAGGGTGGGCAAAATGGTTTTTAAAAAAGCACAGTCTTTTTCCAAACCAGACACATTTTGTAATGTATTAAATATTGTTTAGAAATTTTCCAGTTTTTCACTGAGCTCTTATTTTTCACCCTTCGCTTTTTAATTTCTGCTCAGTGATGTCATGGAAAATATCCCTTCTATCCCACTCTAACCTTTATACAGGGAGACTTCCTCTTTCCTCCCTTCATTCTGCAAGCACTGACTATGTTTAATGTCCATTCCTGATGTACAAGATATGAAAACATCAGAGACGCCTTTCTAGTCTTTATTCAGGAATGAACTATCTGCTGTGTTAGAAAGCTTCTAAATTTTAGAGGAGAAAAAAAAACGTAGATCACTTTAAGCTGTTTCAATAGAAAAATGAAGGGCACATTAAGGAATAAACAGCTGCTTTGACATCACAGTGATATATGAAAAGCAGGTAAAATTCAGCCTAGTTTATTTTTCCTTCTGAGACATGTAGGTGGCTGAAACCAGCTTTTCTAAAGATGACTGAGAAATTTACTTGAAAATATATAACCAATAAAGGAGTCCTTTATTAACAAAAACCAGGAAAACAACAAAAGAGTTTTTACAGTTTCTTCAACGCTTGAACATAATCCCTAACTGTGACTTTTGCTCCCAAGGCTGTTTGCAGCATTTTCTTGTACAACCAGCCTGGAGCTTGAAAAGGAACAAGTACAATAGCATTAAGCCTCAACATGGTGTGCATTAATAACTGACTGGTGCATACCTTGGATTTGTTGCATTAGGTAAGAGGATGAAAGCACAGTGCCTTCCCTTTGCCCACCCAAGAAGCATGCAGACAACTTAATAGTACACATCCTTAGGAATCTAATTACTCCCACAGTGGAATCATTTTCTATTAAAAAAAAAAAGCTATGGATTTTGTTCTTTTAAAAAACATTCTTATATGACTTTTTTTTTTCCCTAGAGTGCCTTTCTACTCTATAAAGGGGGTATCAGCAAAGAGATGTCAAGAAAATAAGAACAGACCAACTATACAGATCTCCTTCTATGCTCTTCCAATTACACATTTGCTAATTAACTTACTTAACATTTCCTAAAATTCTTATTCTCTTTTCTTATTGCCATGAAGGCAGTAGCCTTTTTAACAACCGTTACTGGCCTCAGCAATAAGTTTTAACTTATTTTCCTTTGTAAAAATAGACTAAACTTTTATTACTAAGATACTTCTGTTATTAAACAAAAAATCACCAAAACCAAAACCCACACAAAACCCTAGAAGTAGCTGAAAATTCAGAACCTGCTGCTGAAATAGCAACAGAGTACTCTAAAATGTTGCCATTTTTCCTATCCTATCTACCCTCTCTTGAGCATGTGTTTAGTTTTCAACCACATTAATGTCCTCATCCCTCTAACAAATTTTTGTGTCTTGAACTGGGTAAGGGAATGTTGTGGACTAAGACTGGGCAGGAGAAGCAGCAGCCCTTCAGGTATCCTGATGAATACTTTTAGATATAATGCCTCTGGCTTCTGAAGAAGTGATTCACTGGCATATGTGGTCCCACTGCACTCAGTATTCTCCTCAAAAACACCAGGCAATGGGCATGGGAATTTCTCAGCCCATTAGTGAGCAGGGAGATGTCAGGGTATGGTAATGGGAGTGGGAGTTTAGTGCAGTGTCCCACAAGGAAAGCCCAGATGATTGGTCTGACTGAAGCCTTAAAAAGCCAATATTCTTACCTAGACAATGATGGTAATTATTTCTAGTAGCTCTTTAAGGAGCATATGACAGTCAAATCTTACTAGCACTGCAGATAGGAGAGGAAAATAAATCCCAAACCAAACAGTTGTGAAGGTTTTACATTGCCACAACACCCACCTGCAAAGCTGTGTGCAAATGCTTTTTTCCAGTGTGCTTAGTGACTTGTACAGGTAAAAAGGTTAAGCTCAAGTTTTAAGAATTTGCCAGATTAGGATCTTAGTTTAGACAGACCACAGTTCAGCTTGTTTTTCCAACCTTTTACAGTACCATTAGCCACAGCCTCTCAGCTCTGGCAACAGATTACCACAACTATAATTCTTTTCATTAGCTCTAACTGATCTGCCATGAGCCAAATGACAGCCTTGTCAGGAAATTTCTGACAGCTTCAACATCTAGATGATTTCTGAATCAAACAGGGGAAGAAATATAATTGCTTTTACCTTAGTAGGTAGCAGAAATCCGTCTTTGTCTACTGTGGAAGAAGGTTAAAAAACACAGTAGAGCAATAAAATAAAACAAAAAAAAAAAAACACCACAAAACCTAAGACCCCCAAAAAACAATCTCCACCCCCAAAACAAACAAACAAACAAACAAACAAACAAACAAACAAACAAACAAACATATATACATCCAAACAAACACGAAATGCAAAGGAGAGGAAGTTATTGACACCCAAGAATCAGGAAAAAAAAAAAACACAAATGCTCCCCCGACACACACACACACTCCTCTGAAAACTGTGCATTTTTCAAACTAACACCTAAAATTTGCAAAACCTAATATTTTCTTACTTTACATAGAATTATTTCCATGTATATTCCCTTTATTGCATGATGTATGGGCATGGCAAGGAAGTAAATTATTATCCTTCCTTTGGGGTCTTTGGTTTTTCTTCCTCTTTAAATAAAGCCCCAACAATAGGAAAAACGATTCAATAGAGGGAAATATTCAGAAAATGTCAGAATGAGAAGAAAGCAGGGTTAACTATCCTTTCACATTTCTATTAGCCTCTCCACCTCTGTGAGGATACATCACCTTGGCAAGCCCTGCACAGATTTACTCTGAAGAATTTATGCCTTTGGTCAGAGTAAGTTAAATTAGTGGCAGGGCTAGATCTCAGCCTCACAACAAAAGCTAATTCTTCCGTGCTTGTTGTGCTGCAAATTCACACGCCTACACTCCTCCCCCCAGAAAACAAACAAACAAGCAAAAATCCCAGCCTTTTGATAAATCTTTACATATGCTACTCTTATAAATGGATGCATATATTTTAGGAGGAATTTAAATGCATTTGAAACAAGGCAGAAATGGAAGGGGGAAAAATAAGTTTCCCACTTCAAAAAACCTTCAGTAAGCTCGTGTACATTGCTGTGGTTTGCACTTCACCAGTTACATTTCTGAAGGTTTTGAAAAATGTGACTGGGAGTTTTTAACAGTGCAGTGTTTGCAGTTAATCATCAGCAACTTAAAAAGACATTGACATCTGTTGTCTAGCGAGAAAAAGAAAAATGTAGGGGGGAGAGTGGGCAGGGGGGGTTGAAAATTAAATCAGTTTGAATCCTCCTTAGTGTTACAGAGTCAATAGCAGGAAATTTGCTCTCAGAAAAATGTGGGGTTGTGACCCTCTCTGTTTCAAGACATCCTAATTTAGCTTGATCCTTCATGCTCCCTGCTCCTCCTACTTGTACCCTAGAGGCAGGTTTTCTCCTACTGAGAAAGAGATTAAGGGGGAAAGTGCTGAAAGAGGGAGGTAGAGAAAGAAAATAAGACAGGAATAAGCTGGAACTGAAGTCCTAAAATCTAAGAGATTATTAAAATTCAATCACTCTGCAGCGAAACTTATTTTTATGCAGACACCAACGACTTCTTTGAACTGATGTTGAAAGGTAACATGAAAACTTTTTGTTAGTGTTTGAGACCATTTTCTGAGGACACCAGAGAGAGCTGTTTTTGACGTATACAAGTAGTGCTCACACACTATATAATGAGTATACATCTACCAAGACACTTTTCTTCATCTCAGTATGGACCATACGAGTGAATCAACTTCCCAATTAAGTGGTAAAATGTGCAGGCTATGAGACAGCTGATGAATGGTAGCTCCCTAGCAATTAGTAAAGAAAAGCAATGCTAATATAGAAGACACTAAAAAATATTAATCAGCTGTTAATATAGCTCCAAACCCATTAACTATAGTTGTGTTGCTTATCCAAGTGGTGTATTTATAGTCACAAGTAGCTGACTTTCAAAGCAGAACGTACCATTGTGTGGCTGAGTTGAAATTCCCCAGCCCACAGAGCAAATAGCAGAGCAAGGAAGGAGGTGGAAGGGAAGGAGGCAACTCTCTCTTCCCAGTCACTGACCGCTCAGAGCAGCTCTCAAATCACATCCTCTATGCAGTCCATGGGAACCCAGAGGAAACAGAAGTCCACTGGAATTTCAAGTGCCTCTTTGAGGCTGGGCTAGAGATGAGGTCCCACTTTTCACTCCCAAAAGCACACCAACAAACAAGGGTTTCCATGCAGAGCACCCAGCTTCTCATCTGTCTGTGCCTGGGCTCCATGCCTGATATGTTCCTGCCCTTCCACTTCCATCCCAAGAAAAGATCCAGGTGCACTAGACAGCTGTATTGGGTCTGGCCAAGGTAAAGTTCACAGCCCTGACAGTGCTGTGCTTTGCATTGGTAGCTGGATGGGTGCTGATAACAGGGCAGCGTTTTCCAAGCAGCGCTGTCCCTCTGACGTTCCTTCTCTCATGGAAGGGGATGAGAGTGGGCAAGATCCTGGGAAGGGACACAACCGGGGCAGCTGACCCAAATTAGCCAAAGGAATATTCCATACCATGTGACATCAGCTCAGATATCCAATCTAAGGGAGAGAGGAGGAAGCAGGGGCATTTGTGAGTTTTCAGTTTGCTTCCAGACAAACCATTACACACGCTGAAGCCCCGCTTCCCAGGAAGTGTCTAAACATCTCTGGGAAGTAGATGGGAAGTAGAGACTGACCTTTGTTGTTTGGCTGTTGGACATGCAGATCTCTACTTATTTCTTTTCTTTTACTGTAGTAAAACTGCCTTCTCTCCCCCTGCTGGTTGTGCTCCATCTTATTCTCACCCCTGTCCCAGTGGGAAAGGGAGTGATAGAGCTACTGAGTGGGCACCTGGGTCAACCTTCTACAGTCATTTTGGCGCTCAATGCGTGGCAAGATAAAGGCAGTTTTTTTATATATATACATATGTATTACATGCTGTAGTAATCAGCAATAGCAGCTCTCAAGCAGCAAGCTCCTGTGTGGCACATGGCCTTCAGCAGCCACACTGCTTATCTTTATTTTGCTAAGTTTGGGAACATGTTGAAACAAACAATGAGTATGAATGAATATAACTCCTCCTTTCTGCCTAGGGTGAATTTGAATATGGATAATCTTTTACTGCAGGCTTCCATGGACTTTGCCAATCCTTATACAAGCTGCCTGATAGTATTAATAATATTAGCCAACACCATTGCTATGCTATGGAATTCATGGAATATGTCATCATCCTGGTACAGAAGGAAAAAACCTTGGGCGAGGAGCCGTTAAAATCTGCCCTGAGGCAGCCAGTTCCTGGGTGGAATGGTGTGTGGAGGGATTTGGGCAGGTTCCTAGAGTCCTTATCACCTCCCATTGCTTGGGAATTTACTCCTGAAGAGGTAAACAACCCAAACAAACTGGCCTATCATGGATAGAAGGGTGCCTTTCCTATTCCCAGAAATGCAAGCAGCTTCTTTCCCTGTACTGNTCCTCCTCTGATTCTTTCAGTCATAAATTTCACTTTACAACTTATGCTGAGCCTGTTTTGCCTGTGAAGTGTTTCTCCTGGTCCTTAGCTGACTCACAAAGCCTCTGTTAACTTTTATTTTCCCTCTCTCCTTTGCTCAGCTGTGGCAGGGGAGGATGAGTGAGTGGGTGCCGTGGGTGCCTGGCATTGGGCCAGTGCCAAACCACAACAACCCCTCACGTCCCACTTTAACACTGTGGCATGTCCCACATGACCCACCAAGGCAGCAGGTGTCAGGACTCCAGCAGGTTTTATCTCCTACCAGGTTCAGACTGCACATGCAGAGTTGACTACCTCAGCAGTGCTGGTGTCCACTGGCACATCAGCAGAGGAGAAAAGAGGGGCTGGAGTAATCCATCTGAGTCCAGGTTTCTAAGATCTGATCATAATGCTTCTGTGGTATAACCTGGAACTCCACAAATTCAGCTGTTGTCTTTCTACAGATGCTAAAGATCTCTGCTCCAGGTTCATAAAAAGCATCATCAATTGCTTTGAAGTTACTTGACACATGACAATATTCACCTCAGAAAGTATTCCAGAACTAGGCACTTCAACTTGCGAGCAAGCACTGATATCAATGTGTGTGGGGATCATCTTCCCAAGCTAATTGTATGCCAGATTGATAGAGATAAATTATAAAATAGGATGTTCTTGATTGACAGCTTTGCTATCTAGTCAGAGAAAAAAATCAAAAGAGGACAGTTTAGATCAAAGATTAAATTGTTCCTATTCATAGATTCCTAGATTTTAACATCAGAGAAAGAAAAAAAAGCAACCACACACATTTATCTAGATTAAGCTCCCACATAAAATGGGCAAAAAAATTTTTGTATTCCACCCATAACTGCTGCGTAACCATAAGCATAGTTTTAGAAAGACATCCCATTTCAATTAATATCATTCAAGACAGGAAAAATCTGTTTCCTGCTTAAGTAATTTCAGTATTAAAAACATGCTCTTGAATTCAAGTCTGAATTTAACCAAGCAAGCCTACTGCCATTAGAAGTTGAGCTGCTTTAATCAAGAACCCTTGATGCATTTTGAAGTGCAAAGACAAGAGGGAAAAAAAAAATCCCCCTTTTCCCATAGAAATGCAAAAATCATCCTATACCACCAATAGAGCTTTAGAAAAAATATTCTAATTTGGTGAATTCATGTTCAATTCCAGTATTAACTTTTCATTTTGACAAGTAAAGAAAAAATTATTGAGAATATGCATTCTGTTTCAACTGGAAATTAGTTTTATTGTGTGTCTATAAAGGTAAAAAAGTTTCCTGAACCTATGGAGTCTAAGAAATCTAAGAGGTCCCTTCCAGTAAAGTAAAAAAATGTTGTCTGCAACACAGTGTAGTAAGTGTCAGCTCTTGCCAGCATGTGGCATATGGTGATCTTCCATTTTTCTAAAAAGAAAAGCCTTAAAGCTATTAGATACCACTTTTTTCACATCTGATGTAAAGAACTGATTTGAAAATTTAAAAATAAAACAACACATTTTTCCTGAACATTTTGAAATGAGATTTCTAGTTTGCTCTTGGCCAAAACAGTTTGCCAAACTTACAATTCATTTCAGTCAGTCTATCAGCAAGGGAATATATCATTTGAAAGGTTCACTTGGCTGTAATGGTAATTAATCATAGCAGGCACATAATTAACAGTTACTGTATATTCTTATTTCACACAAAGAGTGTACAACTGATTCTTATCTTACATCTTGAGCAGACACTGATATTTTTCATAAATATTCATCCTGCATGTTCATAAATATTTGATTAATATTAATTGTTTGTTTGTTTTAAACATAGACTTTCCTTTAGTTGTCATGACTAGACAGGAAGGTATAGAGGAAGGTGTTTTCATGGGAAAAAAAGTGAAGAAAAAAAGCTTTCAAAGAGGCAGAAGTGTCTAAAGCAACACATTACTTCCTAGATTTAGGTAGAACAAACACCTCTCTCCTTGTGACATCATTTTTGGGAAGGATGCATATTTGCCCTGTATCGTTCTGCCCTTTGAAACCCCACTGGGAACTTAAGGATATCTTGTCACAGCTACATCACATCCAGTGAGCTCAGGATGTCACAGGCACATAGGTGATATTTAAGTTTATTGTTCTAGGGAAACTCTTAAGAGTAGGCTTCTTGTATTATCAGAAAGAGAGTAGGACAGGGGAGACGATAGTCTATCTGGGTTAGAGGATAAGAAAATAAGGCTTACTGCCCCTGAAATTAGTGAATTACTTGATTTGTTAGTGTTGCAGTTTATTTGCACAACTAAAAGCTATCCTTTGCTGAGTCCTCTGTGTGAGGAGGGACAGGGGAAGAGATAACAGGTCACTGAACAGAGTAAAAAGGCAACCAGTCCACAGAGCTGCATGTCTGGAGTTAGTGATTTCCCTAGATGTGGTTACTTCCCTCCCATGTGGGTTGAAATACCACAAGCTCAGGAAAAGATGAAAAGTACATGAAATTCATTGGACACCCTTTTCCAGACTAGGGTGGTGTTTTCTAGCATCATTTATCATGACAGGGGACCTAATTGCTTTCCAGTTGCATTTCTGTTCACTTATAGCAGGAATTTATGGACATTCAGGAACACACTGGAAAACTGGAGACAAGTGTCAGTTGTCTGTGGCTATAGATCTACACAGCCTGTGTTCAGATGTGCTACAGGTCCCCAGACGATTGCACTGGCCATCTCTGGGCATTAATAACAGCCAGAAGTAGCAGATGATGCAGAAAGTCATGTGATCAAAGGGCATTCAGACACAGCCCGGATGCTTCAGCACCAACCTGTTCTATCCTACAGGAGCTTTGGTGGGATCCTGTCATGGTTTGACTCTGGCCCAAACTCCAGGCATGACAAGAGTCACTTGCTCACCCTCCCCTGCCACAACTGGACAAAGGAGGGAAAAGGAAAAAGAATTAACGAATGTTTCAT
>VZRX01014386.1:0-39235 GCA_013398075.1 Notiomystis cincta
ATATTTATATATGTATATATATTCTGTTAAGGAGAGCAAAGAGAATAATGTAGCACAAAAATAACACCAATGTAGAGTCTCAAATGAGAGAAAAATCTTAGTAACTTCAATCTCTAATACTACCATCCAATCATAAAATGCAGAAAAAGATCAACATCATAGTCTTAAACTAAGAAGTCTCAGTATTTTATCAGGGAAAACTCTACTTTTAAATATTCATTAGAAATTATCATCTCTTGGGGAAAAAAAAAATCAACCAACTAATCACAGAGATGAGAAGTTAAGCAATTTCAAATCAGAGACCAAAAAGTGCTGTGAAGGGAAGGCTTCAATTTTGGGAACCTCAGACACGTTGAGCAGCAGACCACAGCCTACTGCCACCAGATGTTCACTCCTCCAACAGCAGAAGCACCCCAGGCAAATGTGCCTCCCATCACTCATTTGCAGCTCCTCACTGCACTGGGCACAGTCTTTGTGCAGCTGGCCAGCACACAGGAAAGGCAGACTGATCTAGCCAGGAGTGGCTGACTTGTATGTTTTAGCTGTGCTGATTTCATGTTTAGCAGGTAGAACAACCAGAGCAGCTCCCCAACCCATTTTCCCAAACAGCTGCACAAAGTAGTGGTTAATCCAGGGACAGGAACAAGAGGATTAAAAAGTGCTGCAGTGATGTTAACTCAAATTTAACACACAAATTCCTTCTGTTCCAAAGGCTGTGGTATCTGCAGCATTGGGTGACCTGGGCTCAAAATGGACAATAAAGGCCTCTGGCAAGCAGGCAGAGAACTTTACAGCCATGTTCTTTACTGCCACAGCAAAGTTTGTCCTGGCTCACACAGTCCACAGCTACTGAAAACATCTGTGCCCACCTGTGTGGTGTGAGGCAGAACCAGTAAGAAAGAGAAATGCACTAAGCTATGCCTGGGGCATTTTCTGTTTCAAGCAGCAAAGAAGAACTTTGAAGCCTAATTTTTGTCTTGCATAGTGTAAAACTAAGCCAAGCTGAAGAGAAAAAGAGCCTGTTCCAAGAACCTGCTGACAAAGAACAACCTCCTAACTTCCTAAAGCTCAAATTAAATTAACACTAACTTTGCATTTATCTTTTCTAGTGCTTAGTTAGCACTTACCTTTGGACTCACAGCACCCCAGGAAGTACCTGTGGAGTAACTACAAAATCCAGATGTCTCCAACTGCTCAGACAAGCTAAATGGCAGTCCAGGTCCCCATAAAGTTCAGACAATTTTGGTCAAAAATACTACAAAAGCACAACAGAAAGCCATGAATTGGCACAATCTATTGATATATATTTTTTCAGTTTTCAACGTGGTAACTTGCTACATCAGATTCCATGCCAGATCAGATACTGTTTTCTTTCTAAAGTCAAGATAAATGCTATGACATGCTCCAGCTGACTCACTAGAAATATTATTACGTGCTTGCACTTAATCTCTATTTATACTGCCAGCTAATAAGGTAGATGCACATTCAGTATGAGTGGACAAGGAGTGAAGGGCTCTCATGGTGTAAAATCACTGACTTGCTATATAATGCATTCAGACTGGGAATTTAGTCAGATTGAGAGGTTGCAGATCAATCATACTCCTTTCAGCTGCATGGGAAAGTCTCAAAGAGTGCATTAAACCATCTTTCTGCTGGCCCACCTGAGGTCAAGGGCTATGCAGAGGAAGACAAAGGGTAATGAAGGGCTGTGATCAAAGGATTACTTCCAGATACCCAGAGGTACTTCAGATAAATTCAGGTGCTACTCAAAACCCACATGCTAATGATGTAAACAATCAGGAAATATTAAATAAAATCTTAAAAGCTGTAGACATCTTATTTTGCACCTTTAACTTTAGCATAATAGAAGATTCACTTATAGAAAACAGTCAGTTTTCAAAGTCCCAACACTCCTTGAAAGAACACACAGAAAACAAGAACAACCTGTCTTCACAGGGCAGAATTTTCACAGATCCCACAGCAGGATTTTGAAAAATACACACCCACAGAAAGAGTGACCTGTGGACAGAGTGCCTGCCCTACTGAAAGGCTACTTGGCACAGCCTTCCAGGACAAGTGGCCTTTATTCTGGGATTTGTAGGTAAGAACACTCTCACCTACAAAACCAGACAAAATATAATTTAATCACTAGAACAAATCTGACTAAAGGAGCATCACTTCAAGACCTCTTCCCACTGCTGTTCTCCTGCTATCCACATCAGACACCTGCCCAGGCTGCAGTACACAAGGCACCCTGCAGCCAGTAGGACAGGAGGGCCCCTGCCCCACTCATCTTTCAGCTCCCTACCTGCCTTTAGAAGGGAACACACAAGCAGCCCCTACCTGTAACAAACTACTTCCACTTTTCTGCACAAAATTAAAGTAGCTCTTTCTCTAGATAGCAATCCATACTCAGTGCATACAACAGAAACTAAGGTTGATGCCAGGTTCTATGTTTTAATTATTCTTTGAACATACAAAAAATAATTAAATAAAGATATCATCTTTCTAGCAATAGAACAATGTAGCACATTAAATAAAAAAAACTGTGACCAACACACAAAGGGAACAAGAAATTAACATTCTAAAGGCTAACTCTAAATGGGCTTCACTTTACCACAAGTACGTAACCAAATGTTCTTAATATTTCTCTACTGCAGCTTTCACTGAAAACACAGAAATAAAAATCTGGTTGCTTTCTGGATTTGTACTAAAGCAACTCACTCTCTTTATGGTACCTCCTTTTACTGCCCATGCTTCTAAAATACTCATCACTACATTTTTTATTGCCTGTTAAGTAGTCTCTCTGGAATACTTCCTGTGCTAGCACAAGGAATGCTAAAAGGAAATCAAATAAGCCAGGTTTTTTATTCCATCAGAACTGAATGCTCTCTCCCTCAAAGGAAGGATAAATTCAGCCTTGTTGTCCTGGCTAGTGAAGATAAAAAGTACAGGTACTATGCACTGTCTTGCCTCTGAAATATGTTGGAAGCTCTACTAACAGAGGTGTTTGTTTCCAAGTTCAAGTCCGAAGGAAAGCAAAGGATAAAATCCTGCATATCCCATGTTATGGCCTATCAGTGTTAGCATCTTTTCAGTATTTTTTTACTATCATTAACACACAAGAGGACAGACATAAGTTCAGAAGACATGCATGAAGGACTACATCAACATTTACTTGGAAGAGTAATATTTAAGCTTTCCTTTCAGTCCTGTTTTCTCATCAAACAGAGTGACATAAGCATGCATGTACCTGGAAATCCTCAGCTTCAAGAAACACCAAACTGTATCAGACTAAAGGACAAGCAAGTTCAGTACCCTGTCTCCAAATGCAGCCAATGGCAAGTACTTCAGGAACATACAAAGGAAAATGTATTTCCCCAGCATGCTCTTCTAATTTCTAGCATGTTTTAGCAGACACAGTAGGGGTAGGCAGCATATTAATTTTTAATCTCTCAATTCAATTTTCTTCCTGAATTTGACTAACAGTGTTTGAGTTTCTGTGAAGTTTTGACATTCAGAACTTCTTACTGCAAGAAGTTCCAAGATTTAACTTGGACATATTGTGCAAAATGGTACCTGCTTTGCTTGCACCGAGCCCCACCAAAGAATTAATCTGACACACCTCGAATTCTTGTGTTCAAACTGACTCTCTCCTGTTCACCTTTGCTAGGCACTTCTGCCTTATCCACCCCTGACATTACTCATAGCTTCAGATCCCTATGAGATTTCCAAATTAATCCTCTCACCTGCCTAAGAGGTAATGATGTATTTAGGAGTCCCCTCCACAGCCACCATTCCTTGTTGCCAAGACCACACCTGGGGCTCTCCTCTGTACTGTTTCCACTTACACTTGCCACAGCAGGGGGGATGAGACCACAGCCACACAGAGCAATCCAGACAGAGGCAATGTGATGCTGCAGTAATATTTTCTCTTTCGTTATCATGTCCAGTGTTGACTCTGCTCATTTGACATTCTTAGAGAGTTATCCCCACGTACTGAAAAAGCCACTCCTCCTGAATGACACCAACCAGCAGAAACCCAACTGCTGTGCACATGTAACTAGGACAGTCCTTCTCTCTGCACGCCAGATTAGATCTTCCAGCTCCTAACTTCATCTGCCATCTTATCATCCTGTCACTCAGTATGTCAGGATCTACTTCTGCAGCTTTCTGCTTTCAGCACTCACTGGCAGTGCCCTGCAAAAGCTGCTGCAGTTACAGCACTGCACGGGGCTCACTGTGGTTGGGTGACATCACACGCTCACGGGTCAGCACACAAGAGAAGCCTGATGCAGAGACCTGCCCACCAAAAATTCTGCACAGCAAAGCCAGTCTGAAATCCCCAACCATTTTTAAGGGCCACAGTAAGAAGTTTTGGTAGTTGAAGCAGGACTAGTATTTGGGTACTACCCTGTCCCCACAGGTTCTTTGAAGTTGATGGTCTGAACCTAATCCTAAAAGAGGAAGGGGAGGAAGCAACTGTTTCTCCCAAGACAGAATTAATCCAGGCCTAGAAAAAGAGGAGAACACCCAGAGGGACTCGAAGCAGGCAGGGCACACGCTGCCCCACTGGCTTCAAGTTTCCTCTTTCTGAAACAATGCCTGGTGCTGGCAGCAAAATGTCTTGGCAGCAGAGACTCACTCCAGGGGACAGAGCAGTGCCAGCCTTTCAGTGTGGCACCAGACTGGAGTGTGGCCCTGCACCAAACAGGTTTGGTTTGACACCCTGGCTACCTTTCCACAGCCCTCCACTTACAGCTGTATTCCACTTGCCCAAAGGGAGCTGCAATGACAAGACACTGACATTCACTTTCCGTGCCGGACACGGGGACGGTGTTTTAATTGGGACGTGAATCTGGGCACACTCAGAGCTTTTCCCAACTCCCGAAGTTTTGGGAAGTAAGTTTTGTTGCTCGTCACAAACCACTGGCAAGGACAAGAAGATGTTTTACTGTGAGGGTGGTGAGACACTGGCTGCCCAGGGAGCTTGTGGATGCCCCATCCCTGGGAATGTTCGAAGTCAGGCCGGATAAGGCCTTGAGCAACCTGGTCTAATGGGAGCTGTCCCTGCCCACCGCACGGAGGCTGGGACTGAATGATCTTTAAGGCTCACTCCAACCCCTCGACACTCTGATTCCGTGGTAGCTTCCCGGCAGCCCAGCCTTCCCTGGGTGTCTCCTTTACTCAGCAGGCACTCGGGCCCAGAGAAGGGGAACAGCCACAGTCCTGCCCCGGCCCACAGGGCGAGCCTGACCGGGCAGCCCCGGCCGCACGGCGCCCACCCCNGACACCCATAAGGATCATCTGAGCCAGCACCCGGTCCTGCACAGGACAACCCCAAGAGTCACACCATGTGCCTGAGAGCATTGTCCAAATGCTTCTTGAGCTCTTTTAGGCTTGGTGCAGTGAGCACTTCCCTGGGGAGCCTCTTCCAGTGCCCCACCTTCACCTCACAGTGAAGAACCTTTTCCTGCTACCCAACCTGAATCTCCCCTGACACAGCTTCAGGCCATTCCCTCAGGTCCTGTCACTGTCACCACAGAGCAGAGATCAGTGCCTGCCCCTCCTCTTCCCCTCATGAGGAAGTTGTAACTGCAATGAGGTCTCTCCTCAGTCTCCTCCAGGCTGAACAGACCAAGTGACCTCAGCTGTTCCTCACACAGCTTCCCTTCAAGGCTCTTCACCATCCTCATTGCCCTCCTTAGGACACTCTCTTAACAGCTCCATGTCTGTTTTATATTGTGGCTCCCAAAACTGCACACAGGACTCAAGGTGAGGCAGTACCAGAGCAGGAAGTTATATCCTCCCAGAAGAGTTATCCCAGCATGCTGAAGAAAGACAGCAGTGTGCAAATGACCCAGAGGAATTGGAGGAGCAGCCTGGAGAGAGGAGGCACTACCATGACGGTGCTCTTCTGTGCAGGAGGGAAATGGTGGCTAGAGGAGCAGCTCCTGTGAAAGGGGTCAGAGCATCACAGTGTGCCCAAAGGCCACAAAAGTGTGGAAAACACAGCTGGTGAATAATCTACAGGGAATAAAAAGTAAAGAATTAAGCTCAGCTTTCCAGAAAGGGAACTCACAAGGAAGTGTAGGAACAGGCTGTCCGAAGATAGGATGGCATCTCAGACACTGAAAATGCCCTTTGTCAGGAGAGAGAAAGCATCTGCCCATCCTACTTTGAGATGGGGCTATTTGGCTCAGAAAAAAACTAAGTCCTTCTTTTATGACTGTCCCTATCCTGGAGTAGTTTTCCTCCTTTGCAGTTTAATCTTGTTATTTCTTTTCCATCCATTGTAGGCACGAGAAAGCCTTGGACACGCTAGAGACACTGTCACAGGTTGCCCAGAGAAGCTGTGGATGCCCCATCCCTGGCAGTGTTCAAGGCCAGATTGGATGGGGCTCTGAGCAACATGGTCTAATGGAAGGTGTCCCTCTCCATGGCAGGAGTGTTGGAACTGGGTGATCTTTAAGGTCCTTTCCAATCCAAAAATCCAAACCACTCTATGATTCTACGGCATGGAAAACATTTTACTCTCTTCCTCTCTTCTTTACTTTATCCTTTTACTGAGATGTAGCCCTTTGATTTGCCTCCTCTTTTACTAAATAACTTCTGTTTGTTCAATTCTGTCTCATATGTCTATTTTCTAGACCTCTGGTTATATCCATTGCTCTCTGAATTCCCTCCAGTACAAGTTTACATCCTCTATCTGCCTTGTGCTGGGAACCCCAGGGCTGGATGCTGTACTCCAGGAGGGATCTCAAATGTTCCCCTAGGATAAACATTGAATTAACAACAAAGCTGTCCCTCTGCCACGGCTCCCAGCTTGGTCTGTGTACTCAGATCGCAGCCAGCACCACGTTCCAAAAGAAGAAGCAGTGGAATGGATGTTTCTAACTGTTTCTAACAGGGGTGACACTTGCAGCAAAGCAGTGTCACGGGGGTTCAGATGAGCCTGTGCTCCAGCAGATGGAAGGAGAGGAGCTCCACTTGCAAAGAGCCCAGCAGCAGGCGACAGGAGTGTGGCTGACCACCTCAGGACTCCCTGGAGAGGGAATCCAGGAGGAGTCATCGCTCCTATTCCAGGCGTAAATGTCAATAGCACAAACCTCTGTAAAAGCCTGACAATTGGGGTGGCTCAGCTGGCAACCCAGAGGGGAAGGCGGCCAGGCAGAGATCTCTCCTGGCTTCCTCCAGGCAGCCTTTCCATACCTGTTTCCATGGAAACTGAATTTAAAGGGACAACAAGCAGGAAAAAGAGTGCATTTTCATTAATTCCTCATTTAAAATCTCAACCTCGTGTTTGCCAGGGACACATTTAGTGCCATGGAGGAGGATCCAGGGGCCAGCTGCTGAGCTGCAGAGCTGTGTGTTAGTCACCCATTTTCTTCTTGCTTGCATGGAAACAGATGTGTCTGAGAAGAGAGGTGGCCAAATTCAGACTTGCACAGCCTTTCTCTCTTTATTTTCCCCTTGTCCAACTAGGTGACACAAAGAGTCAGCAGTGGCATCACAGCCACACAAAATTTCTCTTCACCCGTTTTAGGAACGGGCTAATTGGTGCAGCCTGGTGGTGCTGGGTGAAAACCAGCACAGCAGAAGATGTAAAAGGCCTGATGCTGCCCTGTTGAAGCTGACGGGAGTTTTGCTGTTAGGATCCCATATGCTTTCCTCAGAGCCCAGCAAGAACTAGGGAAGATGTGCTCCTGGGAGCTGGTGGTCCCACAAGATGTCAGTGACAGACACCATCAGAGAGGTATCCACGTGCTGGAGGAGCTGCCCACATCTGAACTCAGTCCCTGAGTTCACCAGAGCCCTTCTGGGCCTCCATGGGGGTCACAGTATTTGTGTCTGGAGCCAGAACTGAGATCTGCTACGAGGCACAGAGGGAATCTCCTGCAGAGGCTGATTTTGATTTGGGAGCATTCACCCAGGAAGACTATTCCACTGAGAGCTGGTACTCTAACTTCACTCATGCCTGCCTGCCAGCCTCCTCATTAACAAATTAAGGTGAGCAGGGAGCTCATGTTGGAAGAGGAAAACTAATGGAGGGAGACTGTTACAGCGTTGCTTGTCCTACTCTGTAACAAGTTCAACACAGCATCAGCAGAGCTCTGCCTGCGAGCGAGGATCTCTCCTGTATTCTAAATATCTGAACTTTCAGCCAGCAAAGACCTCTTGGACTTACAAGGATGCAAGAATTAAATCTCAAAACTACCATTAATGTTTGAACTGCTTGAGTAAGAGGACGGCAAATTTTTTGCCATCTTCAACTGTAATGCATCATTCCCTTGCTTGAGGTGCAGTTGTAAGCTGGAAAAAAGGAGAAGAAATGATCTGCAAAGATGAAAAGGACATCTGGGCAGATCATGATCATTTATTTTGCAATAAGAGAAAAGAAATTCTGTGTAACTTATTCCCAAAAGAGGGCATGGGCCATCAAGCTGCATATCTATTTCCTGAGGCAGCAAAGAATTCTCAGTGTGTCTTTTTAAGACAAAAAATATATGTTGGAGTTTTTGTGTTTTCAAACTGCTTTTGAGCAACATGTTAATAACAGACTTGTTTACTCCAAGCTGTTCTGTGGCAGAGAGTTGGAAAACATCAAGCTCAGGGCTGAGCTCCTATTTCAGTACAATGCTAGGCAGTATGAAATCTTCAACATGGCCATTCTGCTATAAAACACAACACCGAAAAAAGCAGTTCTGAACAGAGGGCAGCCTTCATTCATTAATTAATATTTTTTAATTCTTCCTAGATATTTACAGCCACACGTTTTTATCTATGCTATGTGTTGGAGAACACTTAGTTTTCAGGGTAGTGGCACTGCACCTCTGCTTGCAGTTCCCATCTGTACCATGTCTTCCATCATATTAGCAGTGTGCAGTAAATTTGACTGTAGGCAGCTTGGACTCTTGCTTGTTAGGATTTTCACCATATCAAGGAAGGAGTGGGAGGGGGGAAGAGAGAGAACTGAAAAGACACAACTGCAAATTATTTTTTTTCAAAGGAAGAAAATACTTGTCAGAGAATTTCAGATCCTTGGTTTGAACATAATTTAAAATAATATCTTTTAAAATGGCCATCAAATTGGCACTATCTCTTTAACTCAAGGTACTTTTTGTGCCTCTCGGACATAAAAGAAGTATTATCTAGCCTTTTTCTCCAGTGTCTCTCAAGAGGGAACTTTAAGCATTGCAACATTTTCAACCTAGTAATAGTACAAAGGTAATGTGAGGTCTCAGCAACTTGTTGCTTTCTAAAGTGCCTTTTCATTGTAGGTGTATAGAAAAAGTTACATAGAACTGAGTTTCACCTGTTCTCCTGCACTCCTTCACATTTTTTTTCTGATCCTCTTGCCTGATGATATACTACCTCAGCACAAAAGGTCAGCAGCATCTACAGTCACTCATCTCCAGGACTTTCCACTTATGACTTGGTGAAGAGCAAGGCATTTTCTATTCAGCTACCAAAAAAAAATTGTTTTCAATGGATTTATTTCCCTTGTGTTATAATTTAACAAACTTGATTCTATGCCACTGATATTCCCATTATTTTGTAGGTATAGACAATGCACAGTCACCAAGGTATGTTATTGATGCATAAATTACTCCTAATGAACTATTGTTTTGCAGAGGGAGCTTCCCAACGAGACTAGGAGAAGGCTGTGTGACTAAACTGAGCAAAAACAACATTAGTGACCAGAAGAACAAATCTACATGGCTCCTAAAGAAAAACAGGATACCTGCCAGCCTGAAAGCACAGGCAGGTGTATATAATTCTGAGATCGTGTGTACATATCAGTGCAACAAAGGCATCTAATTTGTGGGTGTCACTGCTTCAGAAGTGATGTCTCTGGGACCCTTCAGTGCCTCCTGTGTGAGGGCAGGGATGGAAGGAAAGGAACCACATGCATTTACATCCAGCCTCGCGTCCCACCCTCGCGCCTGCCCGCAGCTCCGCGGCAGCGGCGCCTCACAAGGGCGATAATTAACTGGAGACATCAGAGGTGTCTGCTTCATTACTGCTGTGTGCTGCCGGCGGGTTCCCTCCCAGGTTTCTCACCTAATGGCCTTTGCTGACAGCTCGCTTTCTTCCCTGTGAGCCCATTGGTGGCACTTCTCTAAAGCAGCGCTAACGATCTAATAAATACGATTATGCAAGAGAGGCTTTTCTCCTTGCAGCATAAGCCAACAGTGCTGTTACAGACCGGAGCAAAATACATTCTCTTCGCCACAAAGAACAGCTTTCCCACCAAATTGAAATAAATAAACTGGAATGAGTAGAAAGTGTTACAGACCTACAATTGGATGACAATTTACTGGGTTTCTATTGATGGGTGAGGTTAAATGAGGTCTGAAATTTTGCCTTCTAGTTAATTGTTATGGCTCAAACATGAAAAAAAAAAACAGAAAGATGACATTTCAGTCAGTGGGGGGAAAATAAGCAGAAAAGGAACTAAGGAAAACAGAAAATAAAACCAGTGAGATTAAGAAGATCCAATGAGAATGCGGGGGCCAAATGGTCGTGAGAGGGGCAGAGACCACAGCTAGTCCTGATGGCCTCGTGTTGCTTCATTTTATCTTCTGGTAAATGACACATGAGGCCTGGGGAAAGAAATACAGTGATTCTAGGATTATTTATTAGCAGAGGCCATTTCGTGATAGCCTGCCTGTGTTCAAAACCGCAGACTTACCACTGAGGACACACTCTTCCAGAGTCTGAGCATTGGGCAGCAGCAGCCCTCAAATCAGCACCTGCAGCTTGCAGGATATGTCCACCTCCCTCCTGAAGCTCACCCCCATTTCCCAGGCACTTGTCCTTTCTGGAGTCCCCATAGGATCAGGTCAACTCTCCATTTCATATAATCTTGAGAATGAGTCACTGAAGCTTTTTCTAACAAAGCTGAATGCTAGCCTCTTGGTTAAATTACCTGAACTTTCTTTGTTCACATGGAGAATGTCTGGAGTGAAAGAGAAGGTATCTTTCTAACAATTATAGGAATAATGAAGTCTGATTTCTCTTCCACTTGAATCTCATTTGACTGACTTTGAGTCCTTGCTTTGGCTGACTTAGGCTTTTCCCTCATTATTAATCTTAAGTATTACTACTATGTTAACAGATGTATAATAGTTTTCAACATGTAGAGGGTTGAAACTGCAAAAGAGAAATATGTAAGGATTTTCTCACCATGTGGAGAGATGAGTAGCAGACCCAAGATTAAATTTCTTTGTTTTGCTTTCCTTGACCTTTTGTTCTGATCTCAGTGACAGATCAACCATGCTTCTGCTGAAGAAAACCCAGACATAAGAAGTCACTTGTGCCTGCCAGCTCATCCTGGGCATTCAAGGCATACAGAATCCTTTACAGAAAGGATCCCACTGCTGTATTATGAGGGAGAACAAAACAAAATCATTGAGATGACTGCTCAATAAAACTCAGCTTTTGAAAATCAAGGCAGGTCAAGGTCTCACACCTTGGTGAGCTGTAAGTTTGGCATGACATCCATTTCGAGCACTTGTAGTGGAAGGCATTTTCCCTCTTGTAAAACACTGTTGATTGAAGCACAGTTATGGTTTTGATGAGGGACTTTGAACTGGCCTGTTGGAGTAGCAGGCGATTTCACACAAAGAGAAGCAACTGTACAAAGAATGGGTAGCAATTTCCTTTGGGTACAATATGTACTTAGCTGACATGCCAGTGCAGAACAAAAGGCCTGGATATTAAACCATCCGTTGCCTCTGCTGAGCAACAGTGCAAATTACTTCTGACAGCCATTAAGAGGTGCTTCAGTCAAGCACCAATAACCTACAGCTCTTCACTAGAAAATTTGCTGATATTTTGAAAACATTGTGATACTTCACTAGTCTCAGAAATCCTTGACAACTTGTCAAAGATAAGAGTCTAAGTCTTCGCACTAGTAATTACTCCTCCAACCTGCTAGACAAAGTGCCAGATATTCACCTTCCTCTTAGGAAATGTGAAGTCTCTGGCAGCTAATAACATGGTTTTAATGTATTTAGAGCAATTGTCCATTCTGATCCTCTCCAGTAATGTAGTTTCTGTAAACTGCCTTTGAGAGTGCTGGGAGAGTGCTGGCTGGTAGCCGATTTCCATTCTCCCACTGTTGTTCGTCTGTACTTGTAAACAGTCACCCAAAATAGAAATGTGAGCGTTGTTTGAACAGCCACTATGTGCTATGAAGAAAGTGGCTCAACAAGTAGGGGCAGATCCCACAGCCTGTGCTCAAGTGAGTCATCTCCCTGCACACAAGTGGTGCTGTCAAGTTCAATAAGCCTGTCTGTGCAAGGCTCGAGGATCAGACTCATCGGCCTCCCATCATCCATGGCATGGGGACAAGGATGGGGATGGCTTTTGCACTGCTGATCCTCTGCATATTTGTGCACATGTTTGTGAATCGGCTCTCAGTGGGCGAGAGTGTATGAGGGAAAAATGCAAAAAAGGTGAAAATCAACAGAAAATTACAAGGCATCTTCCCCCACTTAAACAGAGTCCATCAAAGTTAACATGCCATTGCACAAAGTACTGCATTGAATATAAAAATGATTCCTTGAAAGAGTCACTAAAATTGCAAAGTCAAGAAGCCAAACCTTAAAGAAGGCCAAAGTTTAGGCTGTCACACCCCATTGTTTCTGTACTTCTATGTTTCTGCCTCGAGAGAGGAATTGAGAGAGCCTTGAATGTCATGACTATATAACATTTAGCTTGTTTTTCTGTGGGAAGGAGGCCCTTGGGGTCTTGTTGTCTCTGTAGGTGTCTGCTTGTCAGTGGCTCCCTCCCTAGCTTTTGAAACCATCCACCAGTTCCAACCAAAGCCTAAAGATACTATATTGCCATAAATATATGGAAATTAGAGGTCCAATTGAGGAAAGAGATCCTGCTAGAGATCCAGTGAGAGACAGCAAGAGCAGCGTAAACCCAGCCCTTAAGAGCTAACAGAGTAACCTGAGGGAGGAGAATACATAAAATATTACAGGTATGAGAAAAGAGACCTCAGCTGTTCTCATGTTTTATTAACACTTTGTCCACAGCCAGTTTACCTCTTCTGTTCTCTAAATGGGATAAATACGTATTGTGGTGATTCTCCTTCAAAAGGTCACCCTGCAGGCTGGGTACCTGCTGGTCCCAGAGCTACTCCCTCTTCTGCACAGCTCAGTCCCACACTGTCAGCACTTCCCGTGGGGGCACTGCTGCAGCAATGGCTTGGCCCACACTGTGGGGAGTCCCTCTTCCTCTCTCCTGCTTGCTGCCTTCCACAAGCAGTGCTCCTCCTCCATGGGATCTCTGGCACCAGCTGCTGTTGTAGCCAGGCAGGATGCCTGGCTTCCAGGAGGAGAGATTCAAGTCCTCCCCCACTGGAAACGTACAACAGGGTTATTGCACAGCTGCCCTGGGAGGTATTGGTAGGGCACACTGTCCCTCTCATGCAGTAAGCTGACAGGGGATGTGCAAGCCCCTGGGGGAGAGCAGTGCAAGTGGCTCTCTGGAGAGAGGCTGGCCATGGTCAGGAGCAAACACAAGCAGTGGTGGATAAACAGTGGGGGAGACAGCAGCCTGGAGGGGCCACACCTGATCCTGTCTTCCCAGAATTCAGGAAGACCATTACATCCTTATTCTACAGATGGGAAACTGAGACTCAGTGAAAAGGCAGCTCAGATGCTGTTTCCCTTAAGGAGAGGATCCTCTTGAAGGGATGCAGAGGTGTTTCTTCCAGGCAGGGGTCTGAGCTTCAGGAGTGTGTAGCTATGGATCATTGTTGCTACCCAAAGGTGAGCACCTATTTTAATAAATTAGTGTTCAAACACCACTGTGTCCTGTGAAACAAAATTTAAGATTTTCTGTGAAGCCTGTCATAGTGTCACACCTCTGTTTTTTAAAAACCAGACCCAGTCACATGCTGCCCCTCCTATCTGCAGTCTGTGAAGCCTTTTGGCATGCTGGTCTCATAAGAGCCAAAGGTTTAAAGATAAAGATTTTTATGTAGGTGTAATAGATTTTCTGAAGCCAGCTAGTATATCTGAAGAAAGCAGATGAGTTTTGGGGCATGTACACTCCTCAGGAAAGATGAGGTGAATTTCAAACCTCACTGCATGTTGGGAAGAATTGTTCTGGGTTTAATTAGACCTGTGTCTGAGCTAGACATCTGACAGCACCCGTGGAATAAAAAGACTGTATTGGTGGTTATATCCTAGGGAGAAGGGAGAGGCAGGTAATTTGTAGAATAATAGTAGTGTGATGTAGAGCACTGGGAGATTGATAATTGGGAAAGGTGCAGGGGGAAGGATTGTAATGTGTTCTAAAACATTAGTATTCAGGAAACTAATGAGATACAGTTCCCAGATTTACCTCACAAAGATATTGCAGGATTTTCTTTGAGAATCAAGGCTGGAAGATCAGAAACAACTACAGAACAACTATGCTGTAAGAAATGTTGCCTGTTGGAAGCACTTCATCCCAGCTGACTCCTCTGAAGAGGTGAAGATTGTATCTTTTGACAGGCTGAGAAAGAATCTTTCTTTGGCCTTTGCAAAAACTTTTTCCTAGTGCATTTCCAATTCCCAAACATTTGGCAGATCTTCACTGTCTCATGTTAGCTGCTAAACCAAGAATTCCTCCTGGTGAAGAGTTTTTAATATGACTTTGTAACCAAGACTACGCAATGGCTAATTGCGGGGGTACAGCAGTCAAAATAGAATGATGCCTCAGCTGCTTGTGTCATCTCACTTGCTGTTGCTATTTGGATGTTGGTCAGGATTCCTGCTTTTTCTGTGTGCTTAAACCCAGATGAGAGGTTACAAGTTCACTTGTCCATGTCCCAGGAGGTATCAATTTGTTGAGCTGTGCCCATCTCTGAGAAAATCATCACGAAATGGTGGGTGACCAGGCAGCTCCTTCCACACTCAATTTTCCAGGACCCTGATGAGCAGGATTTGACAAATAGGTATGGGACAGTGTGGAAGGTTTTTGGTCTCCTTTTGCTAGGGAATTTTCCCTCCATTCAGACTGTTAAGAAATGCTAATATNGCCTGCTGAGGTGTCCCGGATTCCCAGCTGCAGCCACGGAGCTTCCAGCACATCTCAGCCGCCACCCCGGGATCGCTGCGGTCGAGCCGCCATTGGCGTCTGCTCCCCGAGCTGCCCCACAGCGCCCCCTGCAGCCGCGGGGGAACCATCGCACCTGCCCTGCCCAGCGGAGCCACAGCGCCCCTGCCGGCTGTGACTGGAACTGCACCGAGGGGAAAGTGCCCACGGCTGAGAGAAGGCTCTCAGTGGGTTTCTGGTTCTGTTTTGTTGTTACTGTTACAGTTGTTGTTTGTTTGCCTCATATAAATACTCAGTAAAGATCTGTTATTCCTATTCCCTATCTTTGCCTGAGAGCCCCTTAATTTCAAAATACCAATAATTTGGAGGGAAGGGGGGTTTACATTTCTCATCCCAAGGGAGGCTCCTGCCTCTCTTGGTAGACACCTGTCTCAAACCATGATAAAGAGATATTTCACTGGTTGCCTCAGGTGATGGTGGTGATACATAATTTCATCCCAACTGACCATGCAAAATGGATCTTTCTCTTCAAGAGAGCAGGCCACAAGATTCCTGCATGTCACCTGGGCCACACATGTGGAGAACTCTGATCCTCTGGGCTGGACAGGCTCCTTACTCACAGATCCACTCATCCTGGCATTGCTGCAGCCCTTGCATGGGGAAGCAGACCTCAGCCAGCCTCCTTGCCTGGGGTACAGCATTGCCAGAGCAGGTCTCAGGGAGCTGCTTCTCAGGAAACAACACATTTCTTCTCAGCATTTGTGATCTGAGAGGGTTGAAGGCTTGTAGTTGGGGGTATATTTGGTAAAAAAAATTTAAAAAAACTCCTTATGCTAGCAAGAGTCCCAAATTTGCCTCTCCCAAATTTAAGTTCATATTCCAAACCAGAGCTTTTTGGCACACAGTGCTAGGAACTCTTCAATATTGGCAGTGCTGGGGTTTGTGCTCTGGAATCCTTTTAAAAAGTCACATTAATGTGACATTTTATGACACAGAGTCTTGTGGGTGAGTCAGAGCTGACACCTGGAGTGGATAATGCCAGCTTCCAGGAAAGCTGCTAATACTTGGAAAGGAGGGCCTTCTGCTGCCAAGTATTTCAGATAGTGTTTGCATTCAGTGTCATTCCAGATCCCCTTCTGGTTCCTGGCTGTAAACTTGCTCCTGCTAGACTATCAATACTGAGCAGAAACCTCCTCAAGAGTATCCCCCCATAACCCTCAGCACTGTGGTGCTGGTGTTGTGCTAGATTCTGCCCTAGCAGCTCAGCCTGGCACTTGTGTCCCTCTCCACGCTGAGGCCTCTGTTCTGAAAAGGTGTTGGAGAGAAGATGCTGGACCAGGGGCAGCAGCAGGGCCACAACCTGGGAGTGTGTCCTGGGAGGGCTCTGTGGAAGGCTGGCATTTTTGGTGTGGGCTCTCTGCCAGTGCACGGCATGAAAATGACAGGAAGAACTGCACAAAGTCTTTCAGTGATGGCCTTAAGTTTCTCTGCTCTTGGAAACTCCCTTTGTGGACAATAATGCATACATCAAAGAATTAAAGTATCGCAGTCAGTACGTGACTGTGGGCACATCCTCTCAATCCTCTTTCCTCTGTCGTGCTGGTTTTGAAGAGGCAGTTAAAACTCAGTGACTTTTCAGGTCAGGTGGTGCAGAGGTCAATAGCACCTGACCCGTGTGACTCCATACAAGAAGTGCCACTTGGCTCTGTGACAGCAGCCCCACTCTCTCACGGTTGCCACAGAGATGAGATCTGAGAAGCCTTCACTCCTTTATTTCCCTAGAAGATCCCAGGATGGCTTTGAGGCAACAGCCAAGCCTAGCTGGTGCCAATGCAAGCTGGAGAACTCATGGATCCTCTCAGGTGGGCATGCAGGGAAGGTCAGATCCACGTGGTGTGGGCACCAAAGAGCTGTGCATTGATGAGGTTCCTGGGCTCTTGAGCCGTGACTCCGGTTGGAAAGCCACCTCTGGTAGTTTTGAATTGGCTGACTTCCATCTGGCAGCAAGTCATGGAGGTTCAGCTGCAGGGATGAATTCCTTGTTCCTGTCACTTGGCCTCAGTAGGCTGATGTGGAAGGTGAGAAGCCACTAGCAGAGCAGCTGGGGTAGCACATGGCATCTTGTGTGCGTTTTGTTTTCCACATCAGACCCATTATTTGTATTCTGCTCACATGACAATAAAGGCTGGGCCTCACCTGGGTGGCAGAAGATGGAGGTTACCTTGGAAACTGCAGGAACACCTTGATGGCTTCTAGACAGCTTCCCCCTGGCCACAGGCTTTGCACACACCAGCAGCCAGCTGGTCTCCTTTTCCTGAAGTTGCTGTCTTTCCATCGTGCCTTTTCTCCCTGGATGAGAACTGACCACTTTGATTTACCACCTCCTGGTGCTCTGGGGCATCAGATGGGGAGTGGTGCTGCACTGGGAAGCAGCAGTAGGAGCTTGCCTCGCTTGCTTTCACACAGCTCAGATGTCCCTCTAGGTCAGGCCAAGCCTTCATTGCCCTGACAGGAGAGGTACAAAGCAGCTGAACAGAAAAAAGAGAACTCCAAGCCGTGGAAAGGATCATTAGGCTTCCATGGCCTCAGTGCCAATGGTGTGTGAGGCCCTGCAGAGCAGACACATGACCCTCTTGTGGGTCATGGAGAAACACCTAGAGGTATTTACAAAATGATGGGCATAAGGCTTGTTGAGGGATGTGATGGGAAAAGCATTTTTGGGATTGTCTACAACTTGTTTAGGAATGTTTTCCAGGGACCGTGGGAATGTACAAGACTTAGTTCAGGATGTTGGGGATGGATTAAAAGTGGGGAAAGGAAGAAATTGAGGTGGATTGAAAAGGAGCAAGTGTGGGAAAAAAAAAAGAGCATAAAAAGGGCAGGTCAGTGTGCTTGCCTGAGCCCTGCCTGTGCTTGATCACTCCAATCTGTTCTTTATTCTCATTAAAACTTATTTTTATCTGGTTTAAACCAGAGTGTTCTCTCTGGTCTGAGTGGGTGTGTGTGAGCACAGCCAACGTGATGCAGGACTGGTTGGCGAGCAGCAGAAGAGGGCTGAGTGGTGCAGCTGCAGCAGGGCTGCAGGCTCGGGGCTTGCATGCCCAGGTACCAGCAAGGCTCTCTGAGAGAGACAGTCAGGTAAGGACAGAGAGAAGGTGTCATTTGCTCCAGGTGGTCAAACTCCTGGCGAGGTGTCACTTGTGCAAGGAGGAGTGGCTACAGCCCTATTAAATGAAGCACGTGGTTGCAATGTCAAGCAGCTGAGAGCCTGGGTCAGCCACTTTTTTTTTTCCCCCTTCCTCCAAATCTGTTTATGAGATTTGTTTTTGAATATTTATGTTTGGAATAATTATTTGGAAGAAGTCACAGCTGCATCTGCTTCTGCTGAAGTGACAGTTTGTGCTGCTGTCTCCTAGAGACCTTGAATTCCCACTCTGAAAGACAGACCTTGTTTTTACAACTAAGGCTTGATTTCCATGCTGATTCGAAATGGGTGTAATTTCAAAGAGCAACAGGACTTATACTGCTGTAAGGACCAATGTCAGGAAAGAGATGAGCTGAACCAGTGGCTGTTGCAGTGACAGCCGCTGTGGGAGGACCCAGAAGTGGCTGCTATGAAAAAATCAGCTCTGCATGGGTAGTGCCTCGGCCTTCATGTCACATTTGAAAAGAACACAAATGCCACATTTGTGTGAGATACTCTTGAGGGTCACCACTTCCCATTCATCTGCCAGGGCTGGAAGCCTCAGAAAGATGCATTTCAGAGGTGCACAACAACGGGCAGGCACAACTGTGTTCCTCAACCATCCTCCTTTGTGAGCACATGAGAAAAATCTGAAGATGTTTTCTGAAAGACACTGCATAACTTGTTGGGTTTTTTCCTCCCAGCATATAAACCACAGCAATTCATAAGGACAGGGAATCACATGCATGTGTTTTATTTGAGAATTAGGTAATTATGCAATTAGAAACTATATGCACTGTATGCCAGGCGGGTGGCAGGAGATGAGGATGCATGCACAGAAAGTTTTCACAGATTCTGATTTTTAATGCTATATGACTCTTAAATCAACATGTGATTTGTAATTGGCTGGACAGAAATAACAAAAAATTTATAGTTCAGAAGCAAAACAAGTCACCAAGCTCAGTTAGCCCTGGACTCCCAGAATCTTCTGGAGCATTTTAAATCTTCTTTTCTGAGGAAAACCCCCTTTCCTACTGGACAGAAAAATATCAATATTTAATCTCAATGTTTCTTTCTAGAAGAAAACTATTTCAACAATGCCCCTTTGGTGCTATTAACACAATGCCATCAAAGCCCTAAATAAAACACATTTCTGTTGCTGTTGATTCTTTGGGAAATGCAGTTCATCCCAGGAAAGCCAACATACACAGGGCATCCACTAATATCCATTCTGCAACAGCAAAACAAAAATATAACTCCACAAATAGGTGTTTACATTGGAAGAGCATAGACAGAGATTTTACCCAGGTATTACTGCACCATATTCTAACAAAAATTTCCAGCTCAGACGTGATGGTAGCTCAATATATTTGTCCTGAAGACACATACAAAGCAATCAGTAAGTTTTCTTGGAATGTCTTTATTGCTTTTAATTGTTCCTTGGTAACAGCAATTTCAATGGTTGTTTTTTGGTTCTTTTCCCTTTCTTTTTTGTTATGAACATATAGTGTTCCTTAAAATTCCTTTTAAACACCCAATTTATCATATGCCTACCACAAAAGCCTTCTTTTTATTGACTGTACTATGAATTACACACATATTTAACATTTCAGAAGGAGGGGGACCCTACTCTTGAGCAGGAATGTTCAACATGAGTATAAATAAAGGGCATCTATGCCAGCACAAATCAAAGGCAAGGATGCTAGAATCTAGGCTGGTAGACTTTTCACATCCAGGAAAACCTCCCTGACATTATTTTTTACCAAAGAGGGTTTCCTGATATGCCCAGAGTCAATATGCTCTGACACAGGCTGGCACTGCAGAATAGCAACAGCATACATTAAATCTGTGTTGGGAGCTGGTTACCAGAAACACTGCATAGTAATTATAGTTAAGATTCTCTGTGAAATAGATTCTGGTTTTTCAAATGAGGTTCTGAAAAAAACCAGCTCCTAACATTTCAGCAGAAACGCTTTACAACTTGTCCAAATCGTAGCTGTCTCATCTTCTCCCATAAAAGCTTACAGAGCTTGTAATTTACTGAGTTACTGCTTGTTCTAATGACTATTTGAGGGAATGGCTTGGCATGAGTAAGAGATGAGTTTGTGTATTAATTCAGTTCAAAGGTTCACACAATTTACACAAAGTAATGAAAAGCTTAACTTGAATTCTCAACAGCTCCACTTCCCCCCACCTCAAGTTCCTAACACTGACATCATCGAGTCTTTAAGAAGCTGCCTCAGAGTGGGGGGAGAAAAAGGAGTCAAAACCAAGTTCCCAGCTTGCACCAAGGCTTCACAAATTAGAACCACAAATGGAGGAGTAGTGCACAAAGGCAAAGGGGCTGCTGCACTCCCGTTACCAGAGCTCTCCCCTCGAGCAGCGCTGCAGAGCCTCCTCTCAAACACAGCCTTGCACAGGGCAGGAGCCCACGATGGGGCCAGGCAGGGCAGAGACAAACAGCAGGGAGCCAATGGATCTGTGACATCTGATGACAGGTCCTCAGCTTGGAGGAGGAGGGGCCAAAGAACAAAAATCAAAACAGAGCTTATAACAACAACGAAATTTTCATACAAGCTGCCCTCATCCTTGCTCCAGACTTTGAATGAGCAAGGACTGCATGATGTGCTCATCAAGTAATCTTTTCTCAGCTGTGAAGATTTAGGTAGTCATGCCATGCTCACCCTGTCATCACTTTAGCTGCCTAAAATTTCTAATAGTTTTTCCAATTAAGAAATCTGCCTTTGGCTCAGAAAGTACAATCTTAACAAGGCCTTGCTTACTGAGTTAAAAAAGCATGAGGCACTAAGAAAAGTCTGTATCAGGGGAAGAAAAATAAATGGCCCTTATTCAAGCCCTCCTCTTACCTCAAAACAGAAGGCTTAGAAACTGAAAATTGATAAAACAGAAAGCAAACACAATACAAAATCAGCCTCTCTTTCTCCTGAAGGTAGATTTTTCAGATGCCAAAATAAATTGTCTATTTAAAAAAAAGTGATATCTAAATAAATTCCATGTAAGCATTCATTTGCAACATTGGAAACTCTCCAAGACTTCTCAGCACACAAAGCCTGTGTCTCCAGCTCACACACAAATGCAATAAAACAAGACCAAGTTTTTAACTACTCATTTCTGGAGCTTGTTAGGTCACTGCTCCATTAACCATGAAGTAACCCAGACACCATCTCTCAGGGTAGCCTTCTTCCAAATGACAGGAATTTTTTCCAAACTACAGCAAACCCCATAGTATTTGTCCTTCCAAACAAATTGCCAGCACCTCATATATAAAATTATTTTCATGTATAAGTACTTTCAGTAACTGCTTAAGAAGGATCCCAAACCTTTGAGACAAAGGGTAAAAGCACAGGTCCAATTTTAAATAATTAACACAGAATCACAGAATCATTTAGGTTGGAAAAGACCTCTAAAGCATTGAGTCCAACCTTTGACTGATTACCACCTTGTAGACCAAAGCACTGAGAACCATATTCAGTTTTTTCTTGAACACCTTCAGGGATGCTGACTCCACCACCTCCCTGGGCAGCCCATTGTAAGGTAACAACCCTTTCTGCTGCTAACACACAGAAGAGGTAAAGAACTTTAAACATGAATGTAGACTTTTTTAAATTTAAAAATTTTATTTCCTTCCTTACAGAAGAGCTGTTCTGCTCTGCAAATTAATGGACAAAATGAGCCTTATTTTGATTTTCACATTATATGTGCTTAAAAAAAGATGGATTTCTGATGACAATCCCTACAAATTGAAACTCAAATTAGATTTTCTCTTCTTGTATACTACCATTTTACAACTAACTCTGAAAACCTTGAGGTTTTACTACTCCTGCTACCCCTTGCTCTTCCTGCTACAGTACAGAAACTATACTGCATACACATAAACCTCTATTTATTCACAGACACAGAATCACAGAAATAAAACCACTGGGCAAATGTAAAAGCTGCCATTTGAGTTTATACTCCCCAGCAGAAACTCCAGTCAAGCAATGTTCTGCACACAAATGTAAAGGGGATTTTTCCATGGCCTTCAGGTCAGGCTCAGAAAGGGTACCTTAAGCATGAGAAAAGGGAAAACTGCCAACTCCATTGCAAGATCAAATCAAGAGCTCCTTAAAAACTCACCTATTTAATTAATTATATTTATGTTAACAACAAAAAATATACATATCAAAGTTTTAAAGTAGCAAATTTATATTACTTTTTTTCTATTACAGGACTTTCCTTTACTAGTTTAGTTTTAGTACAGATGACCCACCCTAAGAGAGTATTTACAGACAAGAAAAAAATAGTTAAATATCAGGATATTTATTTTGCATACAAATATTTACAGAAAAATACTTACAAAAATTAAGCATTCAAATTTTAATTGACTTCACTTCAAAAAAGCTTAATGCTTTCATCTTATAAAAACATATTGCCTTTACTGTGCTCAAATTTACTATTCAGATCTCTGGATTTTCTTAGAAGAGCTTTCTTTTGTGCTTCATCAAAGCGATTGACTTTGAGATCCTGCTCTCGGTCAAATGGCCTTCTTTCCTGAGGTTTGCTCTTTTCTTCAGATGCTTTGCTCTTCAGCTTTTTCTGATGCATGTCCATGAGAGACTCTGACCTCTTTGACTCCTGGGAAAGATGAGAAGGAAGAGGAAGTAAAGTGTTAAACAATTACCAACAACAACATACAGAAAATCCAAATGGAAAGACTGAACTCAGGAAGGCTAAAAATTCCAGAAGAAGAAGACAGCTCAGGAACTGGATATAGAATGATAAATTTAGCATACATGGAGTAGAAAGTGTCTAGGCTAAAATACTAATAATTCACTGATGTAGATAACCATAAAGTTGTAGATAGCCATGATGTTGTTGAATCTCTGCAGGCAATGCAGATAAATGATAAATATAATGAAAAAGAAATATAAAAGTTGCTCTGACATTATTGGCAGAATGAAGACACCATGTCAAAAGAAATACCTCAAAGTACAGGCCTGGTTTCTTATACACATCCCATAGCACCTGGATTTGGTCAGTGCTAGGGGCAGGAGCAAGCTAAATATCCTTTCAGTCTTCCATGCACTGTGGTGGGTTTTTTAATGTGTGCTCCTAACTTTGAATCATATGTTGAAAGCCCACAGGACAAAGTCACAGGTTTGAGCTGGAGCATGTGTTTTGTCAGCTCCAGGAGTCTAGCTGCATTTCTTAAAGAGCATGATCCAGCTCAAACACAACATAAAACTCCTGCTGATTTCACAGAGGAGCAGGATTAGCTCTCACAAGATCCTGAGGCCCCTCACTTAACTCAGACACAGTGCATATGTGTATCTAAACCAATTCTCTCACCAAAGTGCATGAGCAGCTCATGATTTTCATTTCACTTCCTGTGCAAACACTTACATAGGCAAATAATAGTTTATCCATGAGTTAAGAAAATAGACAATGATGTGTTGGTGTTGATAAAATTGCACCAGAGAATGTGTGTGGCATCAGCATTGAAAGAAGAAAGTACTTTAGGAATAAAATCTTCTGTTCTAATGAAGTATCCTTGGTAAATGTCAGTGGAGAAAGAAAAAAAGGGAAGAATAGAGGAAAAAACTTTAGCAAGAAAAATACCTACAATGACCACCTGAAAACCAGAAAAGAGCTGATCTAACAGAAAGAAGAACAAACAACAGAACAACCCAAGAAACATTGTTCTTAAACTTTGAGACAACTCCACGAATTTTAGAAACAGCAAAGGCCTGTGTATCTTTTATTCCAGCAATAGCAGGGAGCAAACCCCATAGTTTTACATGAAAATTATTCTACTTTATTCATAGTGACAGTAGAAACAGGCACTAAAGGAGAACCTTAAGACAGAATGCTAATAGCTCTGGATTTGCAAGTCTCCAAGTCAGGAGGGACATATGATTTAATGAACTACAAATAAATTATCAGAAGTGCCAAATAAACATGTAAAATAAGCCAAAGATGTGATATTCAAGTTAATTGTCCTCTCAAGAGACAAGACCTTCCATAAGAGTTCAGGCTGTACAAGTAAGGCAGGCAGTGGTCTGCACACTCCAGGGGACAGGGCTAAAAAAGTGAGAGGGACAGGGCAGAAAAGCGAGAGGGAATTTGATGTGGAGTTTGGATTTTGAGTAATCAGCATCTGTCCGTGAACATTATCTGCTCCTGTAGAGATTGAGAAAAACTACATGTAATGAAGTTCCTGTAATGAGTAGTTAATGTAATTAATGACAAAGGGTAATTACTGCAGTGACCTGCTTAGCCCATCAATCCTCTTTCAGGTTAATGCATGTGTTGGCCTAGAAGTTAAACCTGTACTATTGTTTTATTCTTGGGATGTCAGTAACCGAGTGAAGCAAGCTAATATTTGAAATAAGGTCCCAGCAACCATACCTGACATGAGGATGATTTAAGGAAAGCACCACCTAAAACTGAGGCAATACACACAAACCCAAATTCTGTCACTTTGGAGAGGACCCAGTCCTGCTCTTGTTGATGCTAATTCCAAGTGTTCTAATGTCTTAAAACAGCAGTAGGTTTGGGCACTAAAAGGGAAAACTGTAGTGGCATTGCCATGGAAACCAGCAGCACTAGAAATGAGAACCAGAAGAAAAGAGTGAAGAACTAAAGGAAATAGAGGAAGTATTTTGTGATTACACTTACATTGTATGAAGTCACCTGCTCAATAAGCTTCTTGTCCCTTCCAGATAATACCATTTCTTCACTATCCCTGCTGCTTGACTTTTTTGCCTCTTCTCTTTCCTGATGAGTAGAAGAAAATCACATGCTATAGCAATCATGTCTGAAGTAAAAAGCAAGCAAATCTATATCCAATTAAAGTTATATGGTAAAGGCCATGATAGAGGCCATCAGATATTTTCTGCTCAGCTTGACAGAAGAAGAAACTGGACCTGCTAACTGGAAAGTCAATGAGCTGATACAGAGTATCTGACTACTGCAAAAAGGGAGCAGAAATAAATGCATATCAATGATATTTAATGTTATTTCATTGCCTTTAAGTCTGAATTAGTAAATTTTGATAACAAAGAAAAACCTAGGAAAGAAAATTTCACTGAACAGCCCACAATATCTTTACTTTTTTTTTCACAAAACATCAGTAACACCTACTGCCTGCAAGTATATATGAATGAATAAATAAATGCTCACCTTGGCTTTTCTCTCTCTGTCAGCTGGAGTATCTGTCCAAATAGATCTATCACCTGATTTGTCATCAGCTCGTCTCTTGAATGTTCTTGGGCCAAATCCAAAGCTTTTCAACTCAGGTGGGAGCTCTGTCATCCATGATTCCCTGGTAACTTGTTTGGGTTCATCCTTTGCAAAAGAAGTAGGCACAGAGAGAAGAGTGAAAAAAGCATAATCAAAAATTACTGTCTGAATCTCTTAACTTCCAGCAGAAATCATAGCTTTTTTTCCTTTATGTTAACACCTGCAAACACAGCATCCCAAGCAGAACTGCAACTGGACTTATGCAGAAACAGGTGAGGAGAAAGACAAATACACCCCAGCAACAAAAGACTAGAAATGAAGAAATCCAACTTACACTGTCTGCTGCAGTAAGCTTTTCCTTCATCCTCTGAGCTCTGCGTTCAAACTCTTCAGCCACATCAGACTCCACTGGTCCTTTTGCAGGCATTGGCCCTATAAGACTCTCTTCATCCTCACTACTATCTGTCAGCTTCCAAAAATAAAACATTTCTTTCAGACACAGTGTTAAGAGCATCAAGAAACACTCTAGCTTTACAGAATTAGAATGACTTTGCCTAGAAGAGCATCTACACCTAATGCAAGGCATCTCCCAGACAACAAACACATGGATTAAAACTCCAGATTAGACCTGTTCTAGCACTTAAACACGGATACTTTGTCCCCATTTTGCCAAAAGCAGCATCTCTTGTCTGTGGCAGGACTGCTGGCAAAGGTGGTGGCAGCACACAAAGCCCTGCTACTTTACAGTGCTCTGCACACAGCCTCTGTGGCTGTGGGTAAACTTGTTACACACAAGCATACAACTTCCATACTTTGGGCTTTACCATCACCAGCAGCATTTGGATGCATCTCCCTAAGAAGGATCACCATTTCACACTGCAAGAACTGTCCCAAGCTCAGATTTTGTGAGGATGCCAGAAAGGTTAAAGTGCAAGGTAGGGTACCAGTGGCACACACGATAAGATGCCCCTGTGTGTACAGCATCTCCAACTCCACTCCTTTGGCTCTGTCATTTGCTTCTTTGATCCCTCATGGATCCCTTCAGGAAGAATGTCTTCACTGAAAGGCTTGTCAAGGATTGGAACAGGCTTCCAAGGAGGTGGGGGAGTCACCATCCTGGAAGTGTTCAGGAAATGACTGGATGTGGTGCTTAGTGCCATGGTCTAATTGACAAGGTGGTGGTGGGTCAAAGGTGGGACTTGATGATCCTTGATTTCCAACTTAAGTGATTCCATGATTCTGAGATTGCATTCTAAGCAATTATTTGGAGAAGGGCTAAACAAATAAGTTTTTTAGGGACTAGATGTCAATAAGAATCTTCCTAGTTGCCAGTGCTTGTACAGAAAGCCCACTGGTGCCCCCCCTCCAAGTTCAAACAGTACAGATGTGGATGGAGGCAAAACCTGACAGAAAATGATGCTGTCACTGTGCCCTGGGAGCAAAGCTAAGGTGCCCAGTGTCTACAAAAGTGCAAAGATTTCGCTACAGTCTGACTGTGCATGATAAAGCAACGGGAGTAGGACGACAGGGCTGTGTAGCCAGGAAGCACAAAGCATTAATTGAGAGTACACAAGGTGGTGAGTCATTAGATTCACTACAGCAAAGTGAAGAGTCAGCATGGAGTAAGCTGCCTCTGAAGATGTACTTGAATACAAAATAATCAAATAAGCTTCTTAAAGAGCCAACAAGAAATTACTCAGATGTAAAAATAAGAAAAAGAGTATTATTAGGAAGAGGGGAAAAAAAGATAATTATTAGGAAGAGCAAAAAGGTAAGTTCTGTAATACTTGTAAAAAAGCTGATGCTAGAAGATGTATTTATGAGAAAAGAGATTTTTTGTTTGCAAAATATAAAAGCAGACCAGTTTTGACATCTCTGCCTCAAGAGATCTGTCACTATGATAAATTGCTTAATCGTTATTTGGAGTTATAAGACGATGAGTACCTCAGAAATGTCAGATAATCTTTCTTCACGATGGATTACAACACCACTCACTGTAGGAGGCTGGAGAATTATATGCTTTGCAAGTACTAAACAAAAAAAGTGAAGTTTCAGAGTGGCCTTTGCATCCTTCCTGCCTAGCTCATGCAGCATCTCCCACAGTGTCTGGGAGTTAAATGTAAAAATATAAGTGTTTTAAAAATGAACAGAATAACCATTAATTCTCCCAAGGAATTAATATTCAGTTTATCATAGCATGAGAGAGATTCATTTGCCTAAGCACTGGCATCCATCATCATTTTTGGCTTAAGAGATGCTGCTCAAGAAGGGCATGACCTTCTCTAAAGATGCTATTCCCTACCTGCCAGCCCCTGCCATAGGCAATTTGGATCCCTCAGAATGGTACTGGCAGCCCATGTTTAGGGAGTTCAGTGTTCCCCACAGCTGTATTTAGTCACAGAACAATTTTGTTCCTGAACATTCTTTAGTAGTATATCCATTATTCTGCAACCAGGGATTGCAGACTATAGAACTGCTACTTAGTTTTTACCTAACATGACCAGAAAAGTCAAAAACCATGAACCAAAAAAGTGTGTCCAAATCACTCCCACTTACAGGTATTGTCCTGCAATTGCTAAGAACAATTTAGTGACACTGTAATACCATTCTTGATTGTATTCTTTTGGATTAACTTATTTAAAGGTTGTAGCCACTGGTAAACATCTTTAAGGAGGTGAAGATGTGTTTTCTACCTGCAATTTAGGATGCCAAGGTTGCTTGTATTCAGTGAGTGCACCATCTATTTAAGAGCAAAAGCACAACAAACCAGACCCATCTTTTTGGTTTCTTTTTTTTTTTTTTTCAGGCTTATTTCTGCTCCAGTATTTGACTCCAGCAAAAATATGCCAGACACTTTCAGGTCCAAAATTAAACTGTCAGCCTGAGAAGTATGTCTGGTAGTCTCTTTCAGGCTGCAGCTTGGTTAACCATTTCAGATAGCTTGTACTAAAACAAAAGGCTTCTGTTTTCACAAACCTGGGGACGGGATTCTGATGAAACAGACGGTCCTATGATACATCTGCTACTCCTGGTGTCCTCTGAAGGTTTCCTAAAGCCAGGTGGTAATGCAGGACCTATAATGGGCCTTGACAATGGGGAAAAAAACAGGAAAAAAAATTTAATTTTTCAGTTGATGGGAAAAAAATGTAACAGACCAATATAAAAATAAAAATCTAACATTGATGAGAAGTGTGACTTTCCTTCCTCCCCTTGCTAAGTGTGTCCTTGTGCACACACACTGTAGAAATAACTGAATAAGAGTATCTCTATTTTCCAGAAGGACCTGTGCAGACAGTTTGGATGCAAAAAACCCAGGAAATTTGCAGCATGTAGTCCAGGAAATCACTTTTTTCTTCTCTACCTTCCTTGACCAGATTCAAGAGCAATGAAAGATGGTAAGACAAATACACACTCCTCCTTTGCAATCAACAAACCCAATTTCGTTCTTCTTGTCTTGCACCTCAGTTTCACTGTCCTTTGATAAGCAGAAGCAGTGAACTGCTCTGGTTTTGTTTTACCTTGGAGTGGGAAAGAGAGAAGACAAGTTTTGTGATTCCAGGCAACTTCACTGACTTGTTTTTAAGCAGCAGCTCTGCAAGGAATGTAGCCCAGTTGTCTCCACAAAGACAGAAAGGTGAGAATCTCTTTTCAGTGGTGAAAAGAATACTACAAACTGTGCTCAAAGAAACTGTGCTTGCTGTATTGAAAGTCTTTTGAATGCAGGTTCCTCTTAATAATGCACCATAATATTCTTTAAAGCTAATAAAAACTGATTAAAAACCCAAACAACTGTCACCTGAAGACATAACCAAGAAACAGTACCCTCACAATGTTATAGCAGACTTTGTTTATTATGACCTTCAGCTGTGAGCATTAGGTTATCAAAAGTAACAACACCTGAATTGAATTTGCTAATTATGGCCTTTACTCAATCCCACATAATCTAATCAGTACAGCCCTGCTTTAGTGATATTATTGTCATGGTTTAAAGAGGGGAAATAAAAGACACAAATTCTCACTGAAGAACCAACCACAGATATACAGACATGAGCAATAAATATGAACTCAGGCCAGGACAAGGGCACTGGTGAGGTTTTAAACCCAGGCAAGAAGTCTGGGTTAATTTTGAAGTTCCACCTCCACCTAGCTGCCGCAGTTTATCTTCCTTCCTTCCTTTCTTGTTAAGACCATCTTTTAAATTCCTAATATAATTTAAAGAGATTGAGTTTAAACTTACACAGATACAGAAAAAAAAAAGTTTTATTTTAGTATATAAGTACCTTTATTCTGCATGGAGAGACAGATAAACTAAACTATAAAAAACCTCTCTACTAAAATATAAACGAACATCTCTGTTGTGGGCTGTATCTGTGCAATCTGTGAAAAAGAACCAATCTCAAACCCTCCATCTTGATTCTGTCACAGCTCAAAGGCTCTTTTAGGGAACAGAAAAGTAGTTCTCATATTCATCCTTCCCATGCTTTCCACTTCTGATGGTTTTTTTTCCCCACATGAACATCTCTTTGGTCTTTCCTCAGCAGTACACAGGTGACATGATCCTTGACAGTTGCCTGGATGTCCAAAGGGTCTCTGAACAGGTGAACTGAATTTAAATACTAGAAATATTTTAACTCTGATAATATATTTACTCTAATAATATATTAACTACTAATAAATAACTGGTAGACATATTTTACTGCTGTAGGCAACTTCAGTACCTATTTATGTTCAAAAATACCCCCCAAACTTATAGACTAAGCTTCAATTTAGAGTATTACATTTCATGTATGGCAAAGAACATTCTTCTGTTGTTGGACCTGGAAGTCCTTGCTAATGCACATTTCAAAATGGGTGTTTCAGCATTCTTCTGAGTATAACACAAAATTTTTTAAGATCACCTTTGCTCTTTACCTTGATGTGTGAACACTTTGGAAATATTTACGAGTGCTGCACTTCTGTCTAACATTGATAAACAGTACTATAATCTTCAAAGCTGAAGGAGATCTTTTCACATATATATTTTATGGTGCAATGATTCAAACCATTTTCAACAAGCTGCAGATTGCCACATGAGCTGCCCCTAATCATGAACATGTCGCTTTGACAAGTCTGGAAAAGATGTAAGGGAATAAAAGCTTTTCTGAAAGAAGGAGTATGTCACAGAGAACTAACAAACAGCCTGTCCATACACTGAAACAAACGACCTGCATTTGTTTCAGTTATTCCTGGCTCAGTTGGCAGCTGGCAATCTGCTCAGGGCTAAGGGCAATGCAGCAGGGAGACAGCAGCACCGTGTCTGCGCCCTGCGCAGCTTCCACGCCTCCCAGACTCCCAGGTGTGTGGGGGTGGAAGGCAGACAAGGCTCTTCCCACACATCACACCATTCCCACCTATTCAGGGAAGCAGGCTGGCTGCAAAACAGCTCTCCTCAATCTGCTTTCTCAGTGTGTGCTAGGAGCAATTGTATGGTGAGGTAGGAAAAAAACAGAGGGAGTGCCAAGTGCCTTCTGCTTTAATCTCTCCTCGACACAGAGCAGACTCCTGCCTCAAAGTCACAGAATCACAGAATACTCTGAGTTACAAGGGACCCACAAGGATCCTCAAGCCCAGCTCTTGAGTGAATAGTCCCTTCCTCTTCCATTTTACCAGGAGTATTCATGTCAAAAATCAGGAAAGCAAGAAGGCTATCTCTGCTGATATTAGAAGTTATAAGCATTTCTTATTTTTCATTAGAGAATACATTATTTTTAATGACCTGCTAAACTTCATAATTAAAATAATACTTTGTGCATACAGAACACAAGAAAAAGGAAAATAAAAATTAGTGGTTTGTGGGACTACCAAAGTACCAAATGATCCCACTGAGCATGATACTCACAACTACAGGAGTTTTTTTGATTACAGCAAAGTGTAACCAGATGTACATGAGGAAGACACTTCCAAATAACCTTAGTTGCATAAATTCATTTTCTTAGCTGCTGCCAAGCATCATAAAAATTTATGCAAACTAAAAACAAAAATAAATTTAACTTTGAAATTTCTTTTGGAATGTTGTATTACACACACAGCTCAACAGTAAATCACCTTCCTGGAACTGAAAACTCATACCTGAGAGGCAAGTATTACTTTATTTTATCTATTAACTCCCTATTGCTCTGAGGAAGGTAAAAAGTGATCAAGGGGCTCTTGTACTTCTCATCAGGAAGTATCCCCTTGGAAGCACCAATTCGACTATGGACTATAATTTCAAATTATAGAAGGAAGTGCACAGATTGATGTAAAGACAAAAAGACTGTGAGATATGGCTGAGTTCTGTATAGAAAATCCACGTAATATTTTTTGGGGCAAGTATTTTATAATTGTAAGCAATCAAATGGAAAGTTTCCTGATAGAGACCATAAATAATGCTTATTTGTGTAGTCCTGACAGCCTCTTTTCTAGAAAGCTACAGTGCTCAGAGCAGTTTTGTACCTGGAGACATATAAACAATAATCCTTGTTGTTAGCAAGTGACATGGTATTGCACCACACACATCCTCACTCCCTCACAGACCAGAATGCACTGTATGGGTCCTTGTACCTGTAATTTGTTTTTTCTCCACTGATCTGACACCTATCAAAAGAAATGGAGGAAATTTGACATCCAAAATACATCTCAGAAAATTTACATTAGTTCTTTCACTCTCCTTCCAACCTGGTCTAGGAGGGCTGTGTGTTCTGTATCAAGGGAATGCTGTTTTTTTTCTCAGAAAATGGAGGAAGCATTAGCTCTAATCATCTGAATCTGAAGTGCACAACTGAAGTGTTCTGTAACAGTGACACAAAATATTTAAACTAAAATAATTGTGTTTTAAAGAAAAGAATCTGAATATAATTCCATTTTAATTACCTCTCTGGAGAATCATCCTGCTTTTTAAATCCAGGAGGAAGAGCTGGCCCAAAAAAGCCATCATCATCGTCATCATCATCATCGTCTTCATGCATTCTTTTTGGCTTTCTGCAAATACAGATTTCACTTAATAATTACCTTGACATGCATAGCAATTATCTACATTTTAAAAAGAAAGAAAACCACATAAAATTATTTCATAGGGTCTTCTGTACTAAATCTCCTGCTGTTACCAAGGAAACAGTGCGAAGGGAACCAAAATGATTTGAAGCAATTAAAAAAATTGGGAGTGTAAGATTCACTTCAAAAACGTTCTGACATTTAAAAAAAGAAAAGAAATATTAAAAACAACATATTAAGAATGCTTTTGCTGTAGGAAGAAGCTTAGTATAATGCTGAAATACCATTTTCTAGTCACAAAGTAATTTAAAATTCAGCACACTTCTTTTTCCGTTTTTATACACTGTCTGCATTTTGAGTAGTATTTTTCTAATTAGCTGAAAAACTACTGACTAAGGAAAAAAAAAAGTGAATAATAATTACTCTAGCACTCATTAAGATGGCATAATGGCCTTCAGGTCTCTTATACAAGGCTTAGAGCAAACACTCACAAATTCTTAACATAGCAATTGTGAGTAATCAACCCAAAAAAATGAGAGTATCTGCAGACTCCTGTTACTTGCTAAACAATTCAGGGTTTTCTTCCTTAGAGCTGACTAAACTGAATGCATAAATTCATGTCCATAAACAGTTGTTATGGCCTCTCAAAGAGAGCTAGTATACCAAATCCAGGGCAAATCTCAAGTGTCAAATACTTATGTACATGGTAAGTGGTGTCTGTCCTTAGTATAAACATGGAAATTTGCAGAACTAAAATAAACCATATAGATACAGAGATCTGATTGCCCCAAATAACTTAATTCCACCACAGGGTGTCAAACAAGTCAGCTGAACATTCTTGTCCATGAAGAACACACAGAACATGTAATCAAAAGTTTTACACAGGTATGGAGTTTACCTTTTTCTATACAACATTGTCCCTTTCTCCAATGTCAGACAGACATATTACATTTGCAATACAGTTTGTAAATATACAAATAACCCAAAAACATACTCACTTGGGTGCTGGATCTCCTTCTGTCTCCTCTTCAGAATCTCTGTTTGTGTCTCTGGGGAGAGGAAGAGATTCTGAGTCGTCATCACTGTCAGGAGTTTCTGAGCTACAGTTGCTTCTGTAGTCTGGAGGCAGTGCTGGTCCTGCAACTGAACACCCAGAGTTATTTGGGAATCATAAAACCACAGAATGCTTTGGATTGGGAGGGACCTTAAGGATTATCTAGTTCCAATCTCCCTGCCATGGGCAGGGAACCTTCTACTAGACCAGGTGTAATTAAGATACTTACTAAATGTTTCAAATGAGTATGATCTATCATGGCATTTCAAAACACATATTTACTTGGAATTAAATTTATTCAATCACTGCTGTCTCTAGCATTTAGGGAAGATATCTAAACAAACTTCTAGAAATTACTTATTTTGGCATCATATTTCCACGAACAACCTGCCCTGAACTGTTCTCACTTAGACTTTACTAATCCATGACTCCATGAGCATCTTCTGGAACAGGACTAGAAAGCCCTGTTTTATAACAACTAAAATACAGTGGATATGGCATAAACCAGTATGTTTAAAAAAACCTACCACCTTAATGAAGTATTTGAAGCTTACTAGTGAAAAAACACATCATCTGTACATACACAGCATGGGAGACCATAAATTCTTAAATGGGAGCATTTGTGACCATAAAGCATTAAATTAATTGTCACTCTACTTTAGGAATGGTTTCATGATTAAGGTTATTCCCAGTTCAGCTAAATGTGAATGGCAAGAATAGATTTGAGTACTCTGCTGAAAAAGGGATGATTTAGGCATTCAGAAAATGAATTCAAAGAACTGTTGCTGTCAGAAGGCCAGGGCAGTGGATGGAGCTCTCATGCTCCAGTAAAACCTTCACCCTCTGGGGCAGCATCTCAGCAAAATTAAAATTCAGACACTAACAGTGCTAACAGACCCGAGCTGTTTCTGGCACCGTGCCCACCAGCAGAGACTGATCTTTATAGATTTATTTGGATACAGTACCATGTGCAGTGGGTCCAGAAGCAGCTTAGCCATTGATCCTAACAGCAAAAGCCCTCCAAACAAGACCCTCAACACAGATACCCTCACAGGCTCGATCAACAAGGGGTCAGCTGGAGCAAGCAAAAAGCAGCAATGGTCCCAAGGTAAGAGGCCTTCCCAAAATCCAGGGCAAGGCACACAGAGCCAGCACTCACTTAGACAAATGTAATGGAGATTTGATTCTACTGATGATTTAGCATCCTGAGACACAGACTCCATTCCTCCCCTTAATATCTCAAGCACCGAGTACAAGACTTGCAAGCCAGAGAGGTGTTTTGGTGAAGAAAACACGTTGTTCCTTTTATGAGTAGTCAAGGGTCAGATGAAAAGATAAATGGTACCAGGAAATTAGATGTCCAGGTGAAGAACTAGAACTTTTTGATAGTACAAAATACAGCCTGATACAGATTATAGTTCCATTGTTAGCTGACAAAGGCTAGGCAGAGATCGAGTCCTTCGAGGGAGCTTCACAAAGCTTTCAATCATATTTAGCACAAGACACAAACAAGGACAGTCCACTAGTTACAAAGCATCCAGGCAGATCTGCCACTTCTTTGTTCCTGTTTTAATGGAAAAGACTTTAACTGGGACATACAAATCCATTTTAGCACTAAGGAGGGAAAAACCAACCCAACAAATCATTTCTCTCCCCCCACCAAAAAAACCCAAACACAACACCCTAGCCTATAAAGGTAAAATAAGTTCAAGGTGAAAGGAAACAAACAGATGAATAATAAATAGGGATAAAAATTGCTGTCAAGAAGTCTCCTCTTCTGGTACAAAAAGCACCACTTGAAAAAAAGCACTACAGACCCAGACAAAACCTGCACAACAGCCTTCCCCAGCCACCTGTGCCCTGACATCATGCAAGCAGAGTTCATTTGCTCTAAATGCAAAAGAAAGGACTTGGAGTAGAAGGAACAAACTCAGATGCAGTTTGATGAGTCTGATACTAAGAGAGGAAGAGAGAAATTAGGAGTAGTTTTGTGAGCTGCAGAGAACTAGTAAAACCAAAACTATTTAAGGAAGGAGACTGGTCTCACTGGCTGTTGTCCAACATCAGGCCTAACATAAATACTTTCATCTCAATTCCTCTTTGTTATGTTGGCAAAACTGCTTGCATGAGCAATGCAATAAACTGGATCAGAGAACTTAAGAAGCATAAAAATAACACTGCAAACCACAGCACTCTCCTGAAAGAACTGTTTGCTCATGGAACTGCAGCCTAAGCAGGACAACCAGAAATTAAATAGAGACAGAGATTGACGAATGAAGGGAAAATGGCATTTAAAGCCTGAGGAAGAAAAAGTCATTGGACATGGTGAAAAGAAATGGAAGGGAAAGAAACTGGGGATTAAAAATTAATATGATTATGGTACTGACTGAGACTAACAATCAGCACAGGCAAAGATACAGCTACGGATCAGGATGGTTTGAGGAGCCACAAGAAAGAGTAGAAGGTAGGAATGGAAATTCCTAAGCATAAATTCTGGGAGCAAAAATAGAAAAGAGTGAGGAGGGAGGCCAAGATCTAATCAGAAGTCTGTGAAATTCCCCCAAAGCCATGGAAAAGTGGAAAAATATAGATGAGAGGAGGAAGAGAGGAGAGCTCAAAGAGTCAGGCAATTAAAATTAATGAGGTGAGAAGGGTAAATGGATGTAGCAGTGGTAGAACAGAAAAGTGACAAAGCAACCAGAGCTCAGAACAATTCAGAAGAGGACAATGGGATAAAAAAATGTGAGAAGAAAATTTTGGGGATAGAGAGGAGAGAAACAAGACCATGTGAGACTGAAGTGAATGTTTCACAGCTACTAGAAGTGACCATCCTACTGTTCCTCTGACTTCTCTTCTGCAATGAGCTGACTCTGGTGCCTATCTGCCTGAAAATTAAGTCAATTCAATTCAGAAACCAAATTAAAAGCTAATTTTTGTTTTGCTAGGCTTATTTCTGCTGTATTGGGGATTCTAAGCAATCTACCACACCATCAGACATGCACTGGGAAGCTCTCAAGGACAGACAAAACCTTTCAGCTCCAGAATAGTGGTAGATCAACTCAGACATACCACATCAACACATCTGTAGTGTAACAAATGTGGCCTCAATGCTGAAACAGAACAAACTCCACTCTGCATCTCTGGTTATTTTTAGCCATTCCCTAGCACTTCTCTCCTGCTGGTACAAGGACAGCCCAGAGGCAGGGACAAATGGGCCAAAGGAAGTACAATTCTTACAGCAGGAGCACAGTTTGGCCAGCTTCAAAGCACCATCATGAAGTGAAGAATCAGGAAATGAGTGTGTCCTGTGGGCTGGACAAGCTGAAGAAGGTAAACCATTTACCAGGGATGAGTTTTTGGGTTTGTCCAAAGACCATTAGCTTCCATCCTGCTCCCAGTTAAGGGTCGCAGAAGTATTATTAGCATCACTTCCCCTCCACCAAAGGTAGTCCATGGGCAGTGTGGTTTGTCCCATGGAAAGCACACCAGTGGTTATTGCAGGAGAAAGTCTCTGGATGCTTGTACCCAGAGGGGTGGTGGGAGTGGGGGTCAAGGGGGCTGAGATATTTGCTGCTGACTGTGGTGCACATCAGCCTGCACAAGGGTATAAAATGCTTCTGGAGACTGGGCCAACTAGTCTCCCAAGGCTGCAGACAGCTTCCAGGTGGATTGCCTCCAAAAGGAATGTATTAGCAATAAATCTAGTCAAAATCATACATAATCACTCTCCTATTTCTTGTGTCTGTCTGAGAGCTTTCTCTTGTGCCTGAGAGCTTTCTCTGCCACAGGCTGCTCAAAGTCCTACTTTATTGCTATTGGGAGACAGAAATTATGAAACTAGAATAAAAAAACAAGTACTCTTAAAGAAAAGCAATGAGCAGCTCAAATATCAGTAAGACTATTAGGAAAGGAAAAATGCTGGAAAAGTTGTTTAGCTTTAAAAGGTGAAGCATCTCTTAAAATAGTTAGAAAACACAAGAGAAATTGTTACAGAACAAATTCTAGGCCCATTTGACTCAGGACCCAGCAAGTGTTGCAGTGCAGAAGGTGCTTGTGGCAGCCCCACCGCGTGAATTTTGTCACTCCAGGTGCAGGGCTCCAGATGGAGCTGTAGTTCTGTACAGCAAAAGTGTGTTATGCCAAAGTTCTTGCTCTCCTTTCTTCCTCTGCACTGCAGCAGTCTGCCTCAAGGGGTGAGCAGGAACACTTAGCTGCTGTAAGTCAAAGTCAGGAAAAGTTTGTGAAAATCATAAAAACAACCTCCCAGCAGCTGGAGTTTGGGGCTTTTGTTTGTTTGTTTTCAAATGCAACTAAATTCCTTCACTCACTTCACACAGAAATTTCCAAGCAGCTCTCAGAGCAGTTGCTGGTGCAACTGTAATACCATGGAGCTGATTAACGCTGGGACAAAGAGGGCACAAACTCGGCTGAGTAACCTAGACTAGACACTGCAGAAACACCCGATGTCACAATCCCATGGCCTAAGGATAAGTTTAAATTGTTTTGTTCAGTGGATTCGTACACAATACAGACACTTGTGACATGCATCAGCGTGTTGATGGAGAGTAAATAAGCCATCGACACGGATATGACCAGGAAAGGCAGCATCAGCTCGTGTAGTCAGGGCTTCGGCACAAAGCGGAGATCTGGACCCAGAGCTTGACGTTGCCATGGTGCCCGCGAATGCAGCGGCTTTGTCCCTCCAGCTATTGCTCCCTCTTCTGGATTAAAAAATGAGAGAGCAGACAAGCACTGCAACCCCTGCCCATCAGAGCTGCTTTCTTCGGAGTGGTCACCGACACACCCCCAGAGACTGAATATATGTACTGGTGCCCTGGACCTGGATTAAAGGCAGGAGTGCCAACGCCCAAAGTGCTGCTTCCAGAGATATTACTGACAGAGAACATGCAGGAGTTTTAGTGGGGGAACTGAGCTGCACTGCAGAAGAGCCAGCCTGCCAGCCAGCTGCTCTCGGTGGGATCCCCCTTCTCATGCGACCGCTGTGAACAGGAGAGACCCCGGCAGGCGAGGCACCACGGCCCCGCTGACCGCCAGCCTGCTCCCCAGCCTGAGGGGCAGTGCCTGGAAATCCACAGCTGGCGAAATTGTTCGGCTCGGCAAATCACGCTGCACAGCCCCAGCCTCCTCCTTTACTACCCGCTAATTCACACCTGGAGCTGCCGAAGAGCACAGCCTTCAAAGCACACGCGAGACTTGAGCCGGACAAAAACAAATTACTCAACGCAGTATTTTCCTAAAACGAGTTTCCTTTTCCCTTTTCCCTTCTGAAACAGCCACGGGGAAGTTCGGCCCCCTCCAGGTGCCGCACTGGCACGCCGGGCTGCAGAGCCCCGCCATCCCACACACGGAGCCTCCCGCGCTGTGGAACACGGGCTGTGGAGCCGCCCCATCCCGCTCGCGGAGCACCTCACGCTACGGAACGCCGGCTGCGGGCCCCGCTATCCCACCCGCGGAGCATCCCGCGCTGTGGCTTAAGGGCCGCAGAGCGCCGCTATCCCACGGCTGCCGCATCTCACCCTGGCTGAAGTCCTCGCCCGGCTCGGCCTCGGCGCGGCGCGGGAAGCCGGGCGGCAGCGCGGGGCCGATGAGCTGGCGGGCCATGGCGCAGCCGGCTACGGGGGCAGCCGGATCGCCCTCCCCGTCCCGCTCCGCTTCCCCGCTCC
>VZRX01014386.1:39381-94379 GCA_013398075.1 Notiomystis cincta
CCTTCTTCTGCCCGCCGCCCTCCTGGGATACGAGCTTCTGGGCTGCCCCCGTGCCCTACCCGCCGCCCGGCCGCTACCCGCCGCCCGAGAGCCACCCGCCGCCCAGCACGTTCGCGTCCGCCGAGAGCTTCCCGCAGCCCAGCAGCTACTCCCAGCCCGCCGAGAACTACCCGCCCGCGGAGAGCTACTCGCAGCCCGCCCAGAGCAGCCCTGCCGCCGAGAGCCACTCGCAGCCCGAGGGCTACCGCCAGCCCGCCGAGGGCTACCCGCCGGCTCAGAGCTACTCGCAGCCCGAGGGCTTCCCTTCCCCTCACAGCTACACCTCGCCCGCCGCCTGGTTCCCGCCGGCCTACGGAGCGCGGCCGCGGGCTCCGCACGCTGGTGAGGGGCAGGGGGAAGCCGTCTCCTGGTGCCGTGGGCTCCTTCCCAACCCGCGCAGGCAGGGGCTCCGGGGCTCTCCTGAACCCTTGGGGCTGCAGGACTCTGCTCCAAGCATGTTGCTCATGCAACCTCTTTGTTTTGATCCTTCCCCGTTGCCCACCGAGGTGGGAGGGGGTGTTTTACCAGCTGTATCTGCTGTGAATGGCTCATCTTTGTTTTTTTTTTTTCTCTGTTCTGAAGGTGGAAATGGTAATTTCTCCCAGAAATGGCAGGGCAAGCAAGTGCCTGCGTTTAGTAAACACTGTCCAGAAGAAAACAACAAGCCAAAGGTATGGAGTGGGATCCCCAGCACAAGAGGGACATACACGTGGTGGAGGGGGAACAGGGAAAGGCCAGGAAAATGGTGAGGGGATGGAGCACCTCTCCTGTGAAGGCTGAGAGAGCTGGGGTTGTTCAGCCTGGAGAAGGCTTCAGGAAGAGCCTTGCAGCATCCTCTCAGTACTTCAAGGGAACTTAGGAGAAAGATGGGGACAGACTTTATAGTAAGGCCTGTAGTGATAGAACAAGGAATAATGGTTTTAAACAGAAGCAGAGTAGATTTAGATTGGACCATAAGGAAGATGTTTCTTACTATGAAGAGGATGAGACACTGGCACAGATTGCCCAGAAAAGCTGTGACTGGGTGGTCCCTGGAGGTGTCGAAGGCCAGATTGAATAGGGCTTTGAGCAGCCTGATCTAATCATAGATTGTCCCTGTCTATGGTGGGAGGGTTGGAAACAGATGATCTTGGAAGGTTCCCTTCCCACCCAAACCATTCTGTGTTGGTATCAGGCTTATGGGACTTGGTCCAAGGCACTACAGAGATCCCATTCTCCTGTCTAACAGGCTTGCCCTTATGAGGGAGCACACATGTGACATCTGTAACTCTTGAAGGATACATGTCAACAAAATTCTTACACAGGTTTAGGTCAGTTTACTGTGGCGATGCCCGACTGCTTAAATCACATTAGTGCTCTGTTACCTGGTCAAGGTCAGCCAGCCAGGTGACACTGATGTGTGCAGTGAGAGAAGGAAGAGTCTGTGCTGCCCTCTGAACTGGTATATGTCATGAAAGAACAGTCATGGTCTGTCTTGGTAGAGAAGAGACATGGGGCTCTAGCCTAAATCTCACAGCCCTCAGTAGGTCTGTGCCAGCAGATTGGTGTGTTTGCAGAAGCAAGAATTGATTGGAAGGTGATAGTGGGAAGAGCTGAGTGCCAGGCACTTTGTTTACAAACTTTTGTATTACGTTAGCTTTGAGACTTTTGAAACATAACTGCTCTATTAACAAAAATACTAACAGTGTTTCACAACTAATTAAATACAGGAATATCTCATAACTGCAATCCTGAGATTATTTCTTCTTTTTTTCAGACCAAAAAGAAAAAAGAGCCAGTTTTCTCTCATTACTGTGATACCTGTGACCGTGGCTATAAAAACCAGGAGAAGTATGATGAACACATTTCACAGCATAAACAGGTTGATGAGTTTGGCTTCTTTTATTCACACTTTGATTTATACTTTTGTGCCTGACAAGCAGTTAGCTGTAGTCACTCTTTGAGCAGAAGACATAGGAAAGAGATTCCAGAGCTATTTCAGGTATTAGTGGGGAATTTTTTTCTGAATGCTGTATGTAGGGAAGGCTTCAGTTATATTTTTGGTTTTATTTCTGAAGCCTTTTAAACTGTTTTACTTATGAAATACTGCTAAATCATAAGAATGAATTCATTGACATCACTATAGCATGTACAGTTTTTTTGTGGAAAGCATTTTAAAATTATCCTTTATTGAAAATGATCAAAATTTGCAAGTATCAAAATTTTGAGAATCTTGCAAATTTTTATCTTAGGTAAACTTCACTTTCTCTTCAGTTATCAGATACATTGGGTACACTGATTATTCTAAAATCAGATGACATTTAAAAGTACATTATTCCTGCATGCTTTGTTTACAATCACCTTGGTTTGCAAACTGGGTGGCTTACACAGCCTGTGTAGCAAACTGTACTGGCAACTGGCACTGAGTTTTTTTGAAGTGTGCTCAAAAGCTTGCTTATAATTCGTGTAAATTGGTGTGTTTTAAGTCCACCCTCTTACCTTGCAGTGCTCAGAAGAAGGCTGCAGTTTCAGTGCACATGAGAAGATCGTTCAGATACACTGGAAGAACGTAGGTAGCTCTCTGGGCCCAAACCAGCAGTCTGTGCCCTCTTTACCATAGCCCCTTTTCTCATTCTTCATTCTTCTTGCTTTCATTCATCTAGAATGGAAATGTATCACCTCTGAGGAGAATCTGTTTCAAGACAATATTGTGGATGAAAATACGTTAAATACTATGGGGTTTTCTTAATTGATTCATTTTATCATCTCTGTGTACACTCTCACCAGTTTGGGGGATGAAAACAGTGTGATACCACTATAGCTGACATAATGATGTTTTCTTTTTTAGCTTGTGGGGTTTTTTTTCCTTCCCCTTTTAAACACCTGTGAAATACTTTTTCCTTAGGCACATGCACCTGGTGCTAAAAGAATAAAATTAGATAGCCCAGAAGAGATTGCTAGATGGAGAGAAGAAAGAAAAAGGTAAGACTTGTGGCCTGTGGATTTGTTTTACTGTGTTTTCCGTGTGGGATCATTAGATGACAGCTGAAGGACAGGAGCAGCATGTAACTTGCTGTTTCTACTGTTCCATTGACCCTGCAAAACTCCTGCAGCAGTGATCTGTGTCAGAATGCTGAGCCAGGAGAGTGTGAGCTCCAGAGACTATAACAATTTAGAAGATTAAAATAAAAGGCAAGGTATCAGCTGAGAAGGAAACAGCTTTCCCAGATGCTTGATCTGGTACCCCAGGTTAGGTGAATGTCTCATTCCTTTTAGCCTCACCACCAGTCACATTTTAGGTCAGAAATGTTTGTGTGGTGGTTTTTATTATCTAAAAAGTCTGGAACTATTGTAATACTATGTGCAGATTTCTCCAGCTTAAGTTGTCCCAGTGGACCTCACCAGGGAGTTTTCCTAATTTTTTAAGGGATTTCTGCGTTGCTTCATGCTTTTGTAGTGAAAGAGAACAGAGGCCATGAATGATACATTCTCAGGTAGTCTAACTTAAATTATATGCAGGGTGCAAGGTAAAATTCTCCCATAAGCAATATTTCTCACTATTTCTCATCCTGTGATGTGAGAGGGTATAACTTTTTTCTGTTATAGTATTTATCTCACATATTTTTTTTTTTTCCCTCTGAGTTGAGAGGATTAAAATCTACACTTTTCCAGCAGGAGTAAGATGCTGCAGGCTTTCCTCATTTCTATTCATAATTTAGAATATAGTCTTGCAAGTGATCAGTACATGAGTTTTGTGTCCATGGACAAGAGTCCTGTATGCAGAATGGAAAGTGATAAATTTAATTTTGAGATCAGTGGTGATGAGCTAGGGCAGTGTACTAGAAATGTGGGGGTTTTTTAGTGGAAATAAACCCAGTAGTCTGATGGAATCTTACTGATGTATCCACCTTGCATTCATGTCAGAAGGCAACATTAATGTACTCTTGCTTTGAACTTCACTTCCCTTAATAAATTTTCATGCTGTTTTTGTTAAAAAAGAAAACTGAATGGAATCTATTGTGGATTTTTTTAACTGCCTCCCATCCATTTTTTTTCCTATATGGAGAAGCAAAACTTCACCCCATGTAAGTTAATTTTTTCAAGTTTTAGTTTTCCTTTGAAAATTATTTCAGCTTTTTCTGCAAATTTCAGAAAGGCAAAGGGAAGTCTTACCACTATGTCAGCACATCACAGCAGTCAACTGTTGCACCTGCTGTTCATTTTTTACAAATGAAAATAATCCATAGGTTCTTTTTTTAAAAAGGGGAGGTTTTGATACAGAAACAAGAAATTATTTTCTCCCATTTTTAAAATGCCATCGTTAACCAGACAAAAATTGGTTGTAATCTGTGCAAATACAAGTTTGGTGTTAGCTTAGGCAAGTTTTGGTGCTAGGTTAGTTTTCATTCTAAAGTTTCCTTTTATTCAAAGGATGCCTGAGGACTTGGGTTTTATTTGCTTTCAGTCTACATATTGCTGTTGTGGTTTTTGGTGACCTAATTTTGTAATGGTAGCTCCAAGGAAAAAGATCCATACTCGTGTGCAGTCTCTGGGTGAGTCTTTGCTACTCATTTTCAACTTTTGATACACTTCTTTGTTCTGGGAAGTGTTCAGGAGAGGGTGATGCTCTCTGCCTGAGATGGTTTTGCTGAGCTTCTGAAGGATCTCATGGTAGATACTGTTGGTTTTGCACATGAATATAATTTGGCTGTGATACAACATTGCTGAGAGCCTTTGCTCGCTGCAGCACAGTAAAATCAAAGGAAGTAAAACCGCGTGGTCACAGCACCAACCAGAAAAGGAGAAATGGGATTAGGACTGTCTGGGCCAAGGCCACTAGATGGAGTAGTGCTGTGCCTTATCTGGTACTTCGGGCCGTCCCTGAGCATCGTATTTAGCCGTGATGGATGGGTGTAGAATGACTACCTGGGTGGCTTTTGTTGCTCTTTGTACGGCAAGGAAGCTCTATGAACATCCTTCTTTTTATAATTAAAAAAAAAAAGAAAAGAGGGGGGTAGGTGGGAGGCAGGCAGAGAGTGAAAGCCAGCTGGAACTTTTGTGAAACATTAATTGGGTCGCCAGCAAAGCATCAGTTTAGTACTGAAGGTCTGTTGTTGACTCACAGTAAACATTGCATTGTGCAGAAAAAAGGGACACCAGAGGGAGTCTGAGCTATTAAGCAGTTTTGGTTTATGGTGACAGGAAAAAGCCTTTTTCTTTCTAGAAGCTCCAATCAGAGCTGAGAATGAATCTTTTTAGGTCATTAATAGTTTGTTTCTAATTAGATTGCAGTGATTTAATATGTGTGTTTCCCAGCTGCATCCTGTCTTGCTTGGTCTTTCAGCTGTTATAAATAATTACTTGCAGAGTTGAGATTTTTCTTCTTAATTAGCTGCTGTGTTGCTCAATGTATCCTGCTTAAAATCTTTAAGAAAGAGCTTGTGTTTAAAGTGTAGCCTTACTCTCAGAGAGGAAAGAGGAGGGGGAGAGCTGCTAAGAAGTATCTCTGGATGAAGCATGCTGGGTCGGAATGCTGTTTTCCTGTTGAACCTGCTGAGCCAAGAAATCTAATTAAGCACAGAGCAATAGAGATGAAGTTCCATGGGATCTCAGGGTTTCCTTGTGTTTTGTAGACAGATGGTTGTGAAGTCTGACATTAACTTTTCTTGTTTTGATTTGTCCTGTCCCTTCCAAGTGTTGAGAAATGTGCTGTCTTCAGCATATTTTTTTCTTTAACATGAGCTGAAAGAGAATTATCTGCAATGCATTTCCTTAATGTGTCAGAATGAGGAATTGCTGTCTTCCCTACTCCACAAGTGAGATCTGGGTCCTGCCAGCCCATCTGTTTCTCACCAACATTTCTTGAGCAGTGGTTATTAGTAAGAATGTGGCAAGACTGCTTTAGTGTTAAAGTGAATTGTTAAACTTACTTTTGCTTAGCTCCTAATATAACATTTGGGGATTTTTCTTGAGCTTGTGTGTTGCTTGTAAATTCCCCCCTTTCTGCCCCACTTTCTTTAATCTCTTTGCATTGGTTTGTCCAGATAAGAATTGTCTGTTGTATTTCCTTGCAATACATCTCATAGGCTGAGCATGTGCTTAGTGCTTGAAGTCCAGTGCTATTAACCACACCACTTTTAATTAATTAGTGGTTTTCTAGTTGCATAATGATAATCCTAGAGTACTTTGGAATCCTCCCTGGTGTTGCATTCATAGTAGTGAAATATTTAATATGGAAAGTAATTTCTTGGAACTTGGTAAAAGTAGAGAAGACAAAGCAAAGTAGAAGGGATGTGTTGGTAGATCAAGGTAAACATATATACAGTAAATTTACTCTGAACTGCTGGGATAGATTAGCAATAAAACTGCCTCAGCTAGCATGGTTAAATCAGATGTGGGAATGTTAAGCCAAGATTTTATCAGCTCTGTTGGGTCATTTTTGTTCCCTTTGGGCTATCCATGTCTCCTTTGCTGTTGGCTGTGCATATTCAATTAAAACCAGCTCAAGAAACTGAGGCATTTTGCTCACGGTGCTGTTCCTATTAAAATGATGAACTTGTTGAACTCAGGAATTCGTTGTGTAAACTGCTATAGAAACAGGTCTCTTTTCTGTTAGATGTTGGCAAAGCTCTGTTTCTTCACTGCTCACTAAGAGCTGCTTTACTCCAATGTTTATGAGAGCAAGATAAAATATGTTGGCCTATAAAAAACAATCCATGGCTCTGGCTAGTGTGCTTATTTATTGAAAAAAAAAATCTATTCACCAAGACACATATGTTAGTGATTATGCTGTGTCACTGTTCCCTGTCTCTAGAAGGTTAGGGTATCCTTTACCTGCAAGTCTCACTTTGTTGGGATATATTTTATATACTTGTCTTAGCCTGAAAAGCAGTTTTCTGATACTATCAATTTATTTTGAAAAGCTCTGGATTGTAGAAGTGTATACACTTGGGAACTGCTGCTGCTATGAAACAGGGCTGCCTTCTCAGGCAGTGCTGGCTTCATGAAGTCTACTGTGCCAGACCATCACATCCTGGTTTAACTCTCCCTTTTACAGTAAGTTGCTTAAGTGTGTAAAGCCCTCTGGGGGACTGGTGAAGCTGTTTGTATTCAAGCTCTGGCAAGTTGTTTGCAAGGCATAAGTGCTGGGCTGCTTCTACTTCAGTGGTGTTTGTAGGTAACATTTTAGGAACATCATTTTCTTATGAGAGGAGGAGGGCTTGCCATCTTAGAAGGGTGCAAACTCAAGTCAGCTCTTGGGATTTAAGCATATGGCCTTTTATGTGGAGAGACTCTGTCAGTACAGGCACGAGGTAAAGGCAGTGAGTAAAATGCCGTTCAGCATTTGAGAAGAGCTGGAGAAAATAAACACAGCCACTACAGATGCCTTCAGATGTGCTTCTGCAGGCATACTGGGACTTGTGACTTGAGCTCTTGCCAGCTGTCAGTTACTGCCTGTGTCAGCTGGAAGGGTGGTTGAGGAGACATCTGTCAGTCTTGGCAGTAAATGGAACCGAAAGTGTTCGTGCAGTCCATTACGGTGGCTCGTGGAGGGAGTGGTAACTCACAGGAATGAAAGTGGGAGGCATTCATGTCTCAAATCATGTTGTGAGAGCATGTCTGAATATGTCCTTAATCAGCATAAGTGCTGGAGCATTTGAAGACTCCTTTGCTCTAGTATTTAGGATCTTCCCTTATATTTAAGACATCCCCCTATCTTTACAAGAAGCTTGGGGATTTTTTGAGCCTAACTGCTTATTTTATAGCTTGCTGTCCTCCTGTGAGCCTTTGTGCTTGAAGGAAAGCACCTTATCCTAAAGCTGTGGAGCACAGGGGTCTTTGTCATTGTGAAGCTTTTGAGATTAAAGAACTCATTGCACATTTTCTGTGTGCTGGGAGTGTTGTAACATGGATGAACAAATCTAACAGGGAAGAGCAGAGGTAAAACATCACATCCCTGTGCTCACTTGAGCTGTATGGCAGATTTCTGGGAGAAATCCAATGAAAATAGATGTTGACAGCTCATGTTCAAATCCTCTTAAAGGAGACAAGTTCTGTTTTGTGTTTAGGTTTGTCTTGTAGAAAATGCTTCTTTTTCCCTTGGTATGTGGTTGAAACTGTCTTGAATCAATGTGACACTTAGCATCCATGCTGTAATATGGGGGAAATGCATGTGATAAGATTAAATATTTAAAGAAAGATATGTGTCTTTTTGATAGCTATTTATAGTGAGAAGCTGTTCTACGTTTCTCTTTACTTCATTTTAATAGACATCAAATATTTATACTTTGTGTTTCTATCCAGAAGCTGAGGGAGCATGTGCATGTGTTTCTCATTTACCACCTTTATCTCAAAGCACTGGGATTTAATTAATGTTTGCAGAGCAAGTGGTGTAGCCATTTTTGGGCTTTGATGGTAAGAAGCCTGCTGCACAGGCTCTGTGTGCTAGAGCCAGCGAGGCGTTCGTCTGGAGGGAAGGATGTTAAGGGAGGTGGGGAATGGAAGGGAAGGGGTGGTTTGGGAGATGGTTGTAACAGTAGATTTCTTTTCATCTGCATGATTTGGCAATTCTTCTTGAACCTGGAATTAAAAAGGGGCAGTAATTCTGGTGAACTTGAGGTCAGTGTGCAAGCACAATGCTGAATATTGCTCAAGAAGGAACTTGTGTGCTTTTCGCAGTCACATTAAAGGAATCTTGTGCACCCAGAAGCTGTTCATATAACCTTTTTTTTTTTTTTTAAGTTTACAAGAACTCAGCAGTTAGTTTGCTGAAGGCATGTCATTCAAATAATCCAGCTGAAGCTCCATAAATATAAAATTGGAGGACTAAATCATGCTGTTACATGTTGGGGCAAACAGAGGGTCCATGACTGTAACCACAGTGTTTGTCTATACCTTGCTTGATGGGTTGGTAAATCTTAGACTGCTATATGGTAGATTTTTTGAAGGTTTTGTTCATTGCATCTGGATATGTAAGCATAAATACACTCAGATTTCTTTTTCTCAGTAAGAAAGAAACAGTCTCTTAAACTTCCTTGAAAAGTTTTAAAAATCTGTAACGTTTATAGAGGAAACTGGTTTGGTAAAGGGGGAATTGAGAAAGTACAGTGAATCCTTTAACAGCCAGTGAACTATTTTGTTTCTTGTAGAAATTTTCCTACATTGGCAAACATCGAAAGGAAGAAGGAAATCCAGATGCAGAAGGAGGAAAGGGGAGAAGTGCTGACTACCCAGCAGTTTGGGTGAGTGTTTTGAACCAAGCTGGTTGCTTTCCTTCTGCTGAGTTCAGAAGTATGCTCTCTTAGTGTGGTCTCCCAGCACTTACTGGTTCCACTGTATACACAGTCTGGCTGCCCTTTAAGAGAGGGCAGGTCATTTGACAAACTGCTGATGTAATATTCTTTTGTTTACTTCATAATATTTCAAAGTCCACTTCAGTTAAATGAAACAATAACTACATTAAAAATCTGGCATTCTGGCTTGTTTGAGACAACCACATTCTAGTGGCTGTTCAGACCAGTACAACCATGGTCTCTGAAAAAGTAGTAATGGGGACAAAACTCATGCAACATCATGATTCCTTCATGGTTTAGTCCTTTATTACCTGAAAATGGCCAACAGAGTTTTTATTCTTACTCTCTCTCCTTTCTGATGATAAATCAATAATCAAGCAAAGAGGGGAAAAAGATAAAGATGAAGGAGGGTGGAAGAAAGAAGCAGCACTACCTAAGTTATAATGAAAACTATATGAAAATAAAGTTAAATCTGTCTGCTACCATTGTTCCAAGCCAGTACATCCTCGTCTTGGATTTTTATCTCTTCTCTGCCTTATAAATTATTTTCCAGTATGGTTTTGTTCTTTTGTCTGTTTCATTGTTAGGTGGAACCAGCTAACTTCATTAGCTCTGCTTTAGGACCTGTGGGAAGATTGTTTATAAAAATAAATGTTATAATGAGCCACACTCCTGAAATATCACTTGTTTAAACTGGAACTACTGAGCTGGAAGGCAGGACCAGACTCAGTCCTAAGGGGCTCTTGCTAAATGCTATTTTCTGCTGCATGGAAGTGAAGCTGGGGTTTGCCCAGCTTTTTGCATAGGGCATGACAGCAAACAAAACAAAACTTGCACCATGGTAAAATGGTTGACCTAGTGCAGAATCAGAAGTTAGTGTAACTTTGTTAAATGTGGACAGTGCAAATTACCTTGTTGCAGCACATGCTTCGGAAGATCCAGCACTTACCTGTCCCCATCCAATCGGTTGCCTGCCATGACCGAAAGGAAAGGTTTATAGGAGACTGAAGTAAAACTTCCTTCAAAGGATATAAAGTTGCAGGAGTGCTTTGCACTCCAGGAACCAAACCTGGGCATTGAAACTCCAGCTGCAAACATGTATGATACTGTGTTTGGAGATTCTTAGGAGCAAAGATGGATTTTCTTTGTCACAGTAACAAACTGTTTGACACCTACAGGTTTTACTTGCTAACTTTTATGGAGTGAGTCGGATGCATCAAGTGGTTTTAAATGGCCATCAGCAATTCCATGCTGTTACATTTGTTACTAGCTTTATATATGGAAAACTGGGGAAAAAAAAGCCCTCAAAATTGCAGTTTGTTTACTTTCACTTAGCAACTTTTTACTCTAGTTGATTCTAGAAATCTTTCTTTTTCTCCCTTGCCTCCCCTGAGCTGGTAGCACTCTAGACTTTGTCCATTGTCCATAAGCTGTTGTTGCTGCTTTGTATATCAGCAGTGAAGAATCTGGAATTGGTGCTTATCTGGCAAATTTACTGATGTGTCAGGCAAAAATAGAGTACAGCTTGTTCCCTGCAAGCTGTACTATTAAAGCAAATAGCTAAGTAAGATTTAGAAAGGATTAGATGCTTAACACTTCCATGGTGCTTTCCATTTGTGTTTCTCTGAAACGCTTTACAACTCCCAAGTCCCAACATCCCTGTGTGTGAGATTAGAGATGCAGAAGGACCACTTTGGAAGCCTGTCTGGTGTCCTACAACACCTGAGTAATAGTGCACAACTCTCCATGCCCTCTGAATGGGGAATGAAAAGCAGGATATGTTTCACAAGGGAATGGCAGATGGCAGATGCCAGGCTGATGTTTGCTGGGATGTGTTTGTGACCTTGGGGTTTCTTCCTGGGTGTTTGAGGTCCCAGAGAACTCAGAAAGTTGTTTTGAACCCTTGATCAAGGACAACACCTTTAATTGAGCCTATATTTGCTCAATATCTTCTAAGTTGTACAACAACATGTTGAATTTAGAGCCTGGTTGTACAAATTCAGAAATGCAGTTTTCTCTCTTGTTGGAGTTGAATCATAGGAGTTAATATTAGCCTTCTTTTGTGGGTGAGGGACTGATGCACAGGAAGGCAGTGGCTTGCCACTTGTGCCACAGGAGTACTGTGGTGGGTGATGCAATCAGGGATGAGCAAGCAGTGTTAGACGTTGTCGTGAAATGACTGGAGAATGACATCAAGTATGTTTTCTTGTGATATAAAGTCATTTTGAGTGCTATGACAGGCCTTGTTCTCTTCTCAAGAAGGACTTGGTAAGGCCAGAATAGCATGGAAGAGAGGAATGCTGGTAATGGGAGCATGTCTGAACAAGCAAAGCAGTGGTTGTGTGATGCAGGCCTAGAAAAATTGCATAGGTGGAAGAGGTGAATAAAGTGTGATTGTACACTGTTTCTTGTAACTCAAGAAGGATGGGGTGCCAAATGACTTGTTTAGACATCAGAATGAAGGCAAACAAAAAGAAGTACTTTGTCACAAAATATTAGCACCTTGCTGCAGGATTTCAGGGATGCCAGATGTGAACACAGCATCCCACATCATGAAGCATGACTAGGTGTAAGAGGACCTCAGCCAAGGCTAAGGCAGGGAGGACTGATCAGAACCAACCATGGGGCTCAGGACAGGAGATGTTGTGTAGTTTTTGCTGCTGTAACATACTGCTAATAAGTTACAGTCTTGTTTTGCTGAACTAAGTTTCTGTTGCTTAGAAATAAGTATTTTGAGGATGCTTCAGTTGTCCCTTCTATATTTGCTTTTCTCTGTTGGTCACATTTATTCTTATATCTACAGAATTTGACCAGAGTTTGTTAAGCTTTCCAGGTACCTTCCTATCAAGATGTGTTTAGAGGATAACCTGGAAGGTTATGAAACCATGGAAGATAAGTGGAACCAGCATGCTGTGCTCTTCCTGTATTTCAGGACTTGTTATTTTGTTTCAGGTTTTAAAAAATGCATTATCCTGATGGACATTTCTTTTATTCCTTTTCCTTGGAATGGAAAGGATGAATGGCATGTTAGTTGGAGGCGGGAGTAGGTAGTCATTGCAGCTGATGGTGTCAGATGGCTGAATGGATTTGGTGCAGCAAGATGCTCAGAGCTGTGACTAGAAAAAAGAGACTTCAGCAGTGAAAGAAAGCTTATAGTAGATGCTTTCCTTTTAACTTCATGTTGCCACTGTTTTGAAGGACTTAAATGCTTAAATGAAGAGAGTATTTGTTGACTTCTTTATCTGAAATGAAAACACCATGTCCTCACACTGTAGATTATCAAGGAACTTTCTTAGCCCATGTACTCTAGGCCTTGTTAAAAACTAAAAGTCATGAACTTCAAGCTGTTCATTCAGGTTCCAGCTTTGTCCCATTGCCCTGCCTGAGATGAGGTGTCACTGATTTTATGGTATGTCCTCATGTTAGCTGAGCTGGTGTAAGTCCTGGTGTCGTTCTGAACCTTAAATGAGGGCCTGAGCCATTTGGTTACATCAGTTGTTTTAATCTCATAGCTTTTTGTTTCTATTCTCCAGCAAAATGAAGGGGATGTGGAAACCTCCAGAAAATGGAGAGGCTCCTGGGCATCAAGGAAGACACAGGAAAAGACAATGGCGTCCGTTCTGGAAGAAATTTAGGAAAAATGGTGGTGATTATCATGCACATAGAGCTCAAAATGAAGCCAATGGACCAGAAAACAGCACGTGTGAAAAGGAACATGAAAAACAAAATGCTTTGGCAGACCAAGCATATGAGAAAGACGTGGACCCTCTTGGTCTTCTGGCAAATGGTGATGTTGGTAAGATGATGGAACTTGGAGAAGTTTTATTTTAGTTGTTTTAAGTTTAGATGCTGAGACTCTGTGCTTGCTAGTCACCATTTTGAAAGTCTGACATGAAGTTTGTGTGCAGCATTACAGGTTCTGATGTAAATACTGTACAATAGTCTAAAGGACATGCACCAACTTAAGTTGCTAAATTAACATGTGAGATAAGAAAATAATTATAAAACCAGAAGAAGAATGAAATACTTCAACAGTCAAATTATTTTTAAAGACTGTTTAATTCTGTTCTTTGCTGTATTATTGCTCTTGATATTCTCCACGTGTCTGTGTTCTCTGAAGTATTGCTGCTTACTGTTTTTGGGGTTGGTTTTTAGTTGTTTTTTTTTTTGTGAGCCTGTCTTGTTTCCTTGTGCTGGCAGCAATATAAATTCTTCAGATCTAACTATTTATAATATAGTTAGCAGGGATGCAGTACTCTTAGAATATGGCATGTAAACTGACTTATACTCTGGCTATTTTTAGCAACAAGAGTAGAATACATTCCCTGGAAAGATGTCTGATGCTGAGTTTTTCCACTTGAAAACATAATCTTCAATTAGTGAGAACAAGAACTCAACATCCCTATGCAATTTGTTTATTCCACTAATCTTTGTGTGTTGGGAAGCTTAAGTATGCTTAAATATATCTGCATTTCCCTGTAGCATCTGTGTTTTACTTAATGATAAAAGGTCTAATTATGCCAAAGTACAGTTAGTGACTTCTGTTACAGTAGGTAGAAGAGGAATGTGGTACTTATTACACATTATTAAAGCTAGTTGCAACTTCTTATACAATTGAGAAATATAGCCAGAACAAATAATAACAAACACAATGTAGCTAAGTAGAATTAAAAAAAAAAACAAACACCAAAAAAACCCACCAACCCAAATCCATGATTTTACTGTAGGGGTACAGCTTTTTGATTCCCACTAATTGGCTTCTAAATCCTTCTCCATCTCCTCAGGACTAAATCCAGCACGACTTCAAAACATATTATGAAATCCCCTCTCTCTCTTTACTTACTCATGATAACGAAACCTATAATTATATTTGGTATGCAAAGAAGGAAGCAGAAAGCTCAGCTTGTGTTCAGGAAACTTCTTGTTTCTGTAACTTTGCTGGCAGGACTATACACCAGTGGAGGCACCAGTTTGCCACCACCTGTCTGTACAGGGTAGACAAACGTGGGGGGTTTCTGTCAGTCCACAGCATTGAGCAGTGGTGCCCAACATCAGGCATGTGTGGTGCTGAGGCGGGGATTTAGCAGCAAGGCTGGCTGTTGGCATGCAGGATTGTCAGGAAAAATCCCTCTTGCTTCTTTCCCTGCAGAATCTGACAAGGATGAGGCAGCTGAGGAAGATGGGAGACTGGGGATGACAATTGTCCCCAGGCAGGTGACCTCTGCCCTAAGCGCACTGTCGGTCAACTACGGCAGCGCATCCGACAGCGAGCCTGAAGGTGTGTGGAAACAACCTCTGCCCTTCTCCCCCTTTCTACCCTTGTGTCACACTGCACTGATGTGGACTGCAAGCAGGACTGTGGCTTTTTTGGCTGTCCTTTTCTCAGCAGCATGTCCTGGCTTGAGAGAGGAGGCATAAAATATCTTTGATTAGGTTGAGTGTCATCAAATTTCCCAAGCCTGTTCTCCCCTAGTTGGGGGAAAATAAGGAACCTGTTTTCAGTCTTGCTTCAAATCATGTTTGAATAGTGCCAGGAAAAAGCTGTTATTGTCACCCTGTGAACTAATTTCCACATCCTTGAGGGCTTTTTCCATAGAAGGCTCCTGGTGTTACAGCAGGACTTGACCTCTTTGTTACTTGGATTTTGTGCTTCTCTGAGTGTATGCATCGGTGTGTGGTGAGGAATTGCTGCTGCTCTTTGATCTTGTATTTACTATACCTTACTTGCCCTGGGTGGCCTACCCAAAGTTAGAGAGCATCTAGCAGACACAATGTCTGAATTGAACTTGGGCATTCTCTGCCCTAACTGTATCATGATTTTCTCAGCAGCCAGATTTTTAGCAAGCTATAATGTGAAGCAATGTACTTCTTAAGTGGTAAGAAAGCAAAGGTTTGAAAATCTTGATCAGGTCTTATTCCTTTTATTTTTCTTTTTGTGCTGTAGAATTTAAATACCTTGTTTTCCTTTCTGTGAATGTTTAGAGATTATTCTTTGTATTTAAAAAGAAAACCCAAGCCAAACAAAACCCTCCTTGCCTCCAAGTAAACCTTGAACATCTTCACATCGGGCTGTGTGAGCAGGAATAGTACTAACGAACTGCCAGTGCATGGGGGATATGAGCATGTTAAAAAGGCTTTTAAGTTTGAGATGAAAGTGTGTTCTTTTTCTTTAAGAAATCCCTGTCAAGACTGCAACAAAAGCTGAGAGAAACCAGGCTGTGCTCAGAAATACGCCTCAAACTACTCCTGCTCCTCGGAGTCGGAAACCAGCTCAAAACCGCCCCGAATGTGCAGGCACAACGTTAAGGAGCTCGAATTCAAACGCACGTCCCCCCAGAGGGCCTGATAAGTGGGGCAGGAAAACATTACCTCGCCTTCCCAAGCGCCGTCCAACTCTGCTGGAAATGGTAAGAGGCTAAAACAGTGCCTCCTGCACAAGAGCAGAACTATTTGTGAGTGGTTCTCCTCTTCCCTGCAGGAAGGCAGAGCAGTCTGTTAGCACAGGGCCTGGCTTAAAAATAGTAAAGGGAGCGTTTCACTTGGAGAAGGTGAAGATGCTTTAGTAGACAAATAGAAATACCCTGGCATGCATTCAGGTAATGACTGACTTTGGTAAGCAAGGGATGACAACTGGATCATGTGTCTGAAATGAACTGTACAAGGAACAAAGCCTTTGTTCCTCTCTTTTCCCTTCCCTGTGATGGTATCCAGTAGGTTTTGTTTGTATGTAATCCCAGCGACCATGATCCAATCTTTTTACTCCCAGCTTTGCTGTTCAGCCGCCTTGCTCTGCTTGCTGGAGGAGCACACAGTTCATTTTGCACATGCAAAGAGATCTGGTTGAGAAGTGTGTTGGTGACTTAAACTACAGAGTGGTGTTGAGCTGCAGCCTGCTTGCAGAAGGGTTTCTTCTCTAGACGTGTTTGGATCAATCTGAGGAAGGGACAGCACCTTGAAGAGCAGCAGACTGGTGTCTGAGAAGGGTAGAAAGAAGTTTGTAGGGGTGAGTCCAGGGTCTTCCCAGTAGCAGTGCAAAGCAACCATTTGGCCACAAGGCTTGGTGTCTTTCTTTTGGAAGCTCTGACAAAACCTTGAGGCTTTTTTTGTATTTATTACTCAAATGCAGTACTACCCTTATGATTCTATAAATAGTCAGCATAAAGCTCCTCCTTCAATGGAAAACTTGGCAGTGGGCAAAACACAGGGGAAAGCAGGGTGCCACTGACATCAGAGCTCTGAAATAGCACAGGATGTTTCAGCAAGAGATACCTGATAAGGTACATCCCAACTGCAGATGTGGGAGAAATCCCTTGGTAGTCTTTTTAGCACACAGTACCATTGCTGCAAAGCATTTAAGTTCCTAGTGACTGAAAAGAAAGTGTTTGTCCTTTGTGTAGTTCCCTAAGCATGCAGTTGCCTTTATCACTTGCTCTTCAAAGTTGTTGGTGATCAAAGCAGCGACGACTCTGGAAGAAAGTCAGATGAAGTCCCACATGCTGAGAGAAGCTGGCAGTACATAGGAAACCTGAGTTGAAGCTTGCCAGTATAGTCCATTTTAAAAATTGCATTTTAGTGAGGGTTTTTTGCCTTTTCAAATTGCTCAGAGTTGTTTTTAAAGAATGTGTACTTGGCTGTGAGTTACAGAGGAGGGCGTGAGGTTGGCAGGTAGGCTTCCACTGTCATCAGAAATGATCACTGTGTAAAAACCTTGAGAGGCAGCAAGGTTGAAATTTTACAAAATGGATCCAGAAAGTGTATTAGAATCCTAAAAAAAGGATGTTGTATTGATGAAATGATGCTATTTTTTAAAAAAAGGAGGTAGGAGAATAGCTGCAAATATCTCTCTGCAGTCATTCAGCAGTGAGCTTGGGCACTACTAAAACATGTTTATTGTAGCCATGCAAACACTAATGTGTATTTAGTCATTCTCTGTGCTGACAAAATCAAAAGCTTGTGTACTGGTCACTCCACTGATACCCATCCCTGCATTAAAAAATGAGGTACAGAGAAACAGTCTTTGGTAGGGTGATTGGTGCAGCCCAGCTGGGCCCTGATTCGGCCATTTGCGAACTCACCAGTTTCTCCCAGTCAAACAAGGAGAACATCACCATGCTGTCCCTTGTCTGCCCTGAAGTACATCTAGTTCATATGGAAGGTTCATTTTGGGTGTCAGCTGCTTGTAACACCTCTTAGCAACTAATCTAAGCAGATAGAAATGTTCAGACTTAGAAGTGGCCGGTTAAACCACTGTTGAAACTTGTAACAACAAACAAAAAGCTTCTTGGTGACATTACAAACCAAACTTCACCAAATTTCCTGCAGTGTAATACAGCTCTCCTGCAAATGATCAGATAGTTACAGATTTAGCCACTTGGCTCAGATTTTGTGTTTGTTCAGAGTAATAGTTCTGCTGACACTCACAATGAAAAAGGTTCATTTAGCTCTCTGACTGATAGGTTTCTTTTTCCTGCTGCCAAAATGAACTTCAATGAGGTTAAAGTCAATGAGGGAGGCCTCTAGCACTTTGATTGAGCTGCTAGAGTTAGTTTGGTGTATTATAGCCCAAACCAGTTACTGCTGTTTAAATCCATGGTCTGGTACCTAATGAAAGGTGCCCTTTCCTTGTACATATCTTTCACTCATAGGAGGATTAAATTAAAAATGCATGGGATATTACATTGCAGATACAGTATAAGTTAGAAAGTGTGAAAGATGCTAATGGACCTGCTACCCTGATGTATTGGAATGCACGGCCTGGTATTACAGGCCATGACACGAGAACATCATAGTCTCTGGTATGGCAGTCTCCAGCCCCATGTGTCCAGCACCTGTGTGAGAGAGCCAGCTGTTTAAACTGAAAGATGTTGGAAATTACTGAGTAGATCAGAACATCGTGCTGTGCTTGTATCAGCTACAGAGCAATAGAGGGAAATGTGCATCATCTTCTCTTTGTTTTTAATTTCCAGCTACTGGCCCAGGACATCCGACACGAAAGGAATGTGATTTTGCAGTGTGTTCGATACCTCATCAGAAACAACTTGTTTGGACTTCATCTTAAAACAGAACCACAGGCTGAAGCAGAAACTGAGCAGTCCTCTACAGCCACAGCAGAGCCTCCAGTGGACAAACCCGATGAATCTAGCTGTTCTTGTAGCTCTGACCTTCAGTCAGAAGGAGGACAAGAAGATGCATTATTAATAACCCAGGGTGAGAAAGAACCTGTGGATCAGACTTCACAGATGGCTCAGTTGGCAGATGAGGACACGTGGGAAACCCCATCAGTTCAGTGTGAAGGAGCGCCGTAGAGGATGTCTGTTACGGACAATAAAACAAAGGCTCACATTTTCTACCCAACTGATGCTTTTTGAAAGACATCAGTGTAACAAAAAATCATTAAAGTGCATACTGAGAGCTGTTAAAACCACTTTCCTGATCTGTTCTGCCCTAGGTGGCCATTTCCTTGGAAAACATGTTGAGTAATTCCATTTCCACGTGGCACAAAGGCAGCAGTGGTACAGAGTATGACCTTCCCTAGAGCAGGTGCAGATTCCTGCTCTAGAGCTTCAGAGTTCTGAGTGTCTTACCTTTTTATGAAATATGTGTGAGTCCATTCCCAGAGCCAAGTAGGATGGATTTTCCTCATGTGAAGTCATGGTCTGGAGTGTGTGTGTGGATTATCTTGAGTGTCCAGAAATATTTCAGTTTCAAAATGACAATTCAGTGCACACATTGTTTTACTTCAGCTGTCACAAGATCTATCCAATATAAATCTAATATATCCAGTGTAAAATATGGAGGATGTAACTGACCTGGCTGAAAAAGTACTGCTTGTACTAGAAGCCTCTTCCTCCCTGAATTAATTAGTTAATTGAGCAGAGAAATGGAAACGAGGGTGCAGGCTTTATTTTAAAAAACAAACAGATAAAGATACTGTAACTGCTTGCTTCAGTGCTGGGTTGCTGGTTCACCTCAGGTACCAAATACTGAGCTTTAACTACTGTTACAGTAATTGCCTGACAAATTAACTCCTGAAGCAAAGCCTCAGCATTATCATAAAAGTTTAGAGAACTTACCAAGAGTTACTGGCTCCCTGTTTCATATACAGTGGGAATTTTATAGTTGGCCTTCTGGAGGAATGCCTTGGTACATTGTTATGATGCTCCTACAGCAGTCAGTGATTGTTTTATTTTGTGGGTTTGTGCATACATCCATAGTGGTGTGAGCACAAAAAAAAAAAGCATCAGCCAAGGTTTAGAAACAAATTTAGTCTTTTGATTATATTGTGCATTTGTTTGTCAGAATGTTTCTTGTCAAGGGCAGGTGTTAGTTTGTCACATTGACACTGAAAACACGCCACAAACCTCCACTTCAGAATCTGCTCTTTGTCTTTTAGTTGCGGTTAAATGTTGCAGTTAACTCTCAGGGACTGGCTTTATTTTCTTTTTCTTTGGTAGAACTCTAGCCTTCCATTCCACCATCTGATATAGGGAGAGTCACATGGGGTGTTTTTATTGCCTAATAGCTGTATTTGCTTTCCTTTAGTTCCTTAACTTGTGCCACATATCTCATTTGTGGAGTATAGGAAACAAGCAAGAGTTGAAAATTCTGTCCTGCCACTCCGCTATTTATAACTACAACTGCATATTGTGTTTGTAATGCACTGTCTAAATTTATGGAATTATATAAATACCAACACCCTTGTAAAAGTTGTGTGTCTCAAGAATATGTGTGCAGAATAGAAGCAGTGATCATAAACATTTATATTTCCAAGGCAGATGATTCATTCTTCCCACGATGATCTCACGAGCCATCTCAATCTCGCTGACTTGCCTCTGGCTGTTACAGTTTTACTGCAGTGAAAATACCAACGACAAACACTCAGCCACGGAGATCTGGCACTCCAGCAGAACCTGGTTTCAGTGGAGTGGTACCAGTGCTGTTGAAAGCATAAATAACAGCTGCAGGAAAAGAAATGGATGTCTTAAATTTGCTACTAAATTGCACTTTAAACAACCCTGTGTCCTATCAAGGTTATGGCAAAGCTTTCTTTGACTGTACCCTTTGACCTTGTGTTTAAAAAGACAAAACCTTTACCGTGAATTCTTTATACTGTTGTCATTATGACTTAAGAATATTAAACTTTAACACAAAACCAAAAACTTTGTCAGAAGAAAGAATCTTTTAAAAAGTCTGTTTCACATAGATAGAAAGAAGTAGGTTTCTTTATAGGGACATCTGTACATGGCATAAACCAGAAGTTTTAACCTAGGACTTGTTGCATACATGAAGAATTGCTATTTTTCTCATGACAAGCCATTCCTGCCAACTCATATAGCAGACATGTGGAGACAGACACTGCAGTGATGTCAAGTCCTGAACTGTAGTCTTGGTCAATGGTAGGAGGTCTCTGTCCCTTCCTCTCCCCCACTTTTTTTCTTTTTCCTGTTCTTCCAGACCACATTCAGACTTCACATACCCCTTCCTGCTCATCAAGGATGTGCAGGATTTCTTAGTACTCTGGATTCAGCCTTTGTATAGCAAAGGTGCCATAACGACCTTCTCTGGTACTGTCAAATGCCTGCAGGCTTTTCTGGTCCCTGCAGTTTATCTGCTCTGGGTTAGCAGAGGTGGGTTTTGTTCACTTGAATAAAATACCTCTCTGTGTCTGTAAGAAGAGCCTGTTGTTTCTGGCATGCTGCTGGAGCCAGTGCCTTTTGTAAGCTTTGTGTAGCTTTTAGCTTTCTCAGCCTTGATTTGGGATGGTAGTTTCTTAAAGTTTTTTTGCAGTGTTATTAAGAAAAAAAAGAATCCTACTGCTCAGTCTTTGTGACTCACTTTAGATAAAAATATTCCAGTGACAACCTTCACACTTCTGAAATTTTATTTTTTATCTTTCTTCTTTTATAACTAAGCTACTGAAAATGTAGTTGTAGGCGTCTAGTTTAAATTCAGTTCCCTTGGGCTTTGCTGTTTTTTTGTTTGTTTTAAACCCATCTCACCTACTGAGCTAGAAGAGTTTAGAAAAGGAAGAAAAAAATCAAGACTACTCATTTGTGGAGGTGCAGCTTAGGCAATTTAGGCTCGTCTGTGAACAAAATCATTTGTGCTGCAGCACAGTAGCTCCTGGGAGGGTAAGGGAAACAAGTGGTGTGCATTTCTGATCTGTGTGACTCCTTGGTCAGGGAGGACTTTTGCAACTGATTTTACAAGTTGATGTTGCAGTCCTTGCACTGAAAGCACAGGAGAGGGGGTGGTTTGATTAGCCCTGCACCAAAGGGAGGTGCTGTCCCTGTTGCCAGCACTCTGGTACTCCGTGTCACAACTGGGTGTCCCTCGTGTTTCCCCTTGTTCCTGTGACTGCTAATCCGAGTCGTGTGGTGCAGCCATTATTCAGAATGACAGTCATATGGTCCTAGCACATCTTAGGTGTCTGAAAATGCTGGGGACAAATACAGCTTGTGGGGCAGATTGTTCTGTCAGAGGCAGAAGTCTGCACTGGAATGCTGCATTCTCCAAGCTGTCTATCTGACATACTGCATCATCCTGGGGCTACTCTTGGCCATCTGTGAAAGCACAAGACAACTGGAGAAAGTTCATGAGGACTGGGAAGAAAACAAGTATCAGTTCAGGAGGATCTCAGGCCCTACAAGCTCATCAGCTTCACCCTGACCTCACAGAACATGGAAATGATGAGCTTAGAAATTATTTCCAGACATAGTAAAGACAACCATAGAATGGTTTGGGTTGGAAGGGGCCTTAAAGATCATCTGGTTCCAAGCCCCTGCCTTGGTCAGGGACACTTTCCATTAAACCAGGTTGCTCAAAGCACAACCAACCTGGCCTTGAGCATTTCCAGGGATAAAGCATCCACAGCTCTTCTGTGCAAATATTCTAATCCGCACCACCCTCACAGTAAAGAATTTCTTCCTAATATCTGACACATGAGAAGGTGTTTGGGTTTAGTCAGCAGGGTTTTATGAGGGAGGAATGCTTTATCAGTTGGCTGGTCTTTTACAGAGAGATTACTTGCTTGATTGGCTATGGGGAGGGCAGTGGATATTGCTCATTGTAGACTTGGCAAGGCTTTTGATGCTGTCCCCTATAAAACCCTTATTGGTGAGGTATGGGCTGGTAGGTGGATGATGAGATAGACTGAACACTTGCTGAAGTGCCAGGCTCAGAGGGTTGTGATCAGTCACCAGCAGGCTGAAAGAAGTGATCCTTTCTCTCTGTTCAGCACTGGTGGTGTCCATCTGGGGTGCTGGGTCCAGTGCTGGGCTGCCCAATGTAGGAGAGACATGGACATACAGCAAGTCCAGTGTAGGGCCACAATGGTGATGAAGGGATTGGAGCACCTTTGTTATAGGGAGAAGCTGAGAGAGCCTGGAGCAGAGAAGGCTCAGGAGAACTTTATCCATGTGGAAAAATGGGGAAAGTAAAGATGTAGCCAGGATTTCCTCAGTAGTGCCCATGGACAAGACTTGAGGAAAGCACCACTAATGGAAATACAGGAGATTTCTTTTAAATATCAGAAGAAACATTTTTACTGTGAGAGGGGTCAAACACTCAGATTGATGCAGATTGCCCAGAGATGTTGTGGCATGTCCATCCTTGGGGTTATTGAAAACCTGACAGGATGCAGCCCTGAGCAGGCTGCTGTGAGTGAGAGTTGGGAGGGATGATCTCCAGAGGTGCTCACCAGCCTCAGCAGCACTGGGTCTCTGCAGGCTGAAGTGGATGTGCTGCTCAGATTTGCTTGTTGGTATAAAACACTTGCTGTGAAGGCACTGCCCCTGATGAAATGACAGAGCAGACAGACCCCACAGGCTGCCCTGCCTGCAGAAGGCTGATGGACTGCATCAAGTATTGAAGAGAAGGTCCAAACTCAGCACCCACGACAGCTGACACAACTCCATGGCCTACATTTGTCCCCAGTGTTTGCCCTTGTGCAACCTTGAACTTCAGCTTTGTGCATTAATTTATAGAGAGGGATGCTAAACCCAACACTTTGACTCTCCTTGCAGTGCAATTTGAGATGGATGAATGAAAAACGCTGTGTAAGTGTTGGGTTTTGCTGTTACTTGGTGAGGTGAAAAAGAGTCGTGTCGGTCTGGGTGTTCACTGGCGTAGTCTGGGAGTGCTCAATACCTGAAAGAAACTCCCACTCTCCCTACTTTTCATTACTCTTCTGGCTTATGTTGTGTGACTCTCTTCCTAAATTGTCCTCTGATTTCTAAATATACCCTTCAGGGGGTGGCTCTTGTTTGGCAAGACAGCTTTCTTGGCAGGGCATAATTTTTCCATCTTTTTTGTATACATAAAGGAAGCTGTATAGACTGTGTATGAACATGGGCTCTTGTATGAAAGCAATACCAGCTGAGGTATTGCTGAGGAGTTTCTGACACATTGAAACTCCTAAGCAGTCATAGGAGCAGTTGTTTTGGGTGAGGGGAAATCCAGTGTGGACTTAATTACTTCCAGGTTGAAAATGTCTTAATGAAAACACTGATATGGGCACTAATTAGGGAAAAGGAAACAAGAATTGGAACAAATGCAATATGTAGTTGGAGGGAAACAGCAAGTTTGTTTTCTATTTGCCACAGCAAGCCAGGTACCAAGTTGTTAAATCTGCTTTCCCCCCTCCAGTCTCACCACCTTGCTTTCTAAACATGGGCTGATGTGCTTGAATGTTGGAGGTATATCATTGGCTTTGGGCAAGCTGAAAGGAAATTGCACCAATATTTGTCTATACTAATCCATGCTCTCTTGACTAGTGGATATCAGTTCAGAACTGGGTGCCTTTTGAACTCTGTTTCCTTGGCAAACCGTTGGGGCGAAATAACTAAATTTCCCACTGGATTGACTTATGGATGGATGTGGGCAAGAAGTAAATTTTTTCAGTTCCAGAAATGGCCTGAAACATGCAGAAGTACTCCTGCTTGTAATGATTTCAGAAGAAATTTCTTTCTTATATTTGTCCAGAGTATAACATTTTTGGAACATTGGTTTTAGGTTGGTGAAACCTTCCATTTCACTTGGGACAAAAGCATTTTGTATCTATTAAAACAGATGAGGAAGCCAGAGCAGATCCTCCTCAGCGTGGGAGAAGGTGACTGCCCATTCCCAGGCTCCCAAGAGAGGGCTGCTCAGAGCGGCCCCCTTGGCACATGCAGGGCTGGCTGATCCCATCTCCTGCCTCTCCATGGCTCCACTTGGCCCAGCATGTTTGTCTCCTGCTGGAGAGAGAGCCAGGCTGCTCTGCAGAGACCTTTGCAAAATGGAATTTTTTAAAAACAAAAGCCAGAGGATGCTGGAGAAAGGCAAGGTGATGCTTGGAGTATTCCTGGTCAGGGGCACAGGTAGGCCTCATGCCCTTGGAATTCCCATTTCTCAAGCAAGTTCTTTTGCTAATTTTCTTGTTAATCAAAGCTGTCTCCTTCCTTTACCTCCTTCTCCTCCTCCTCCTCCTCGTCCTCCTCCTCCTCTTCCTCCTCCTCCTCCTGCTCCTGGTCCTCCTCTGCCAGGGATGGAGAGTGGAGTCCACGCTCTCTCTCATTTCCTGGAGCTACTAAGTAAACCCAACCTGAACTGGAAAATAGCAGTGGGATTACTTAAAACCACATTCCTCAGCAAGTTTGTGGTTTGTAAAACTCTTAATTCTGCTGTGCTTAAATCTAAACCCTCTTTATTTTCTTTTGGTCCCTTAGCAAAGAGATTTTGACTTTCAAGGGCAAGATGTCAGTATTGTACCAGGCAATATTGAAGGGAAGGTGACTGCATCATATAGCAGCAAAATCTTATTGCAGATTTCCAAAAGTAGAGGTGGTCTCCTCACCCTTCTACAATTCATTCTGAATTTTGCTGCCTGTCTGGTCTTCTGTGTTATTAGGTGGTGCTGCTTGGTAGACATTTTCTTACAAGACAGAATGAAATTTGTCTGCCCTTGCACCATGGAGGGAAAATAACAATATGGGTAAAACATTGTTCTTTTATTGCCCTTTGGTTTCACGGCCAGGAGCACAATTTCCATCTCTGTTTCAGATGACCCTTTCAGAGAACTTGGTGTCTGTGAGCCTGTGACTTCCATCCACACATGGGAGCTCAGAGCTGGTGTCTCAACTTCTGTGACATCCCCTGGGAAAACCCCAAAACGTCCAGAGTCAATGTCTGGTGCTTTCCAAGAACAAGGGTGATGTGGAAGGAACAGCGTTTCCCTTCCTGTATGTATTGATTTCTTAAAGTGGATATAAATAGGTTTTGGGCATTGTATTTGAACATAAGTACTGGTAAAATACTGTAAATTTGCAATATTTATGAGATTAATATCCTCATATTGGTGGTTCCAGGGGCCATGCCAGGCAGGAACCCCCATCCCCTTTGCCTGTGGGAGTGCTCCTCACTTTCTGTCGTGGAAAATATTGGGGTAACTCTGGCATAAGCATCTTGCTGGAAGCTCTGCTATGCAGTCAGATGTGGTATAAAAACTGCAGTAATGTGGAAAGTGAATCTCCTCTTTGGGAAACAATTGATTCATTGTCATCATTAAAGTTAGAGGCAATGTGGAGCACAAGCTGTTCTTGGTGGAGGATTACAAGATTCTGTTGGGATTTAGGGATGGAAATGCATGCAGGATTTCCTTTAAAAAGCCCTGTGCTTGAGTAGCTGTTTTGTTGCCACTCTAAAAACCAAAAACCTTGGCTAGTGGGCCACTTTCTGAATTTTTGGGGTGTTTTGGCTCACCCTGCATCAGGTCACTGGCAGTGTGATGTACTGATGTGCCACATCAAGTGCTCAAAATGCAGCTCTGTAGTGGAGTTTATGGATGAGGGTGCTGCGAAGGTGTTCTTAATTGAACTACCACAGTATGCACAGACAAAAAAAGTGGGGGCAAGTCACCTGTGGAGGAAAATGCAGGCTACTGCCTCCTGCCCCTGTGGCCCAAGGGGACAGGAGCACTGGCTGTGTGCAGGCAGCTCAAGGTTTTGGTGGGAGTGCAGGTGACAATGCTCCATCCCATTAAGCAAAGCAGGCCAAGACATCAACCCACTGACCCATCTGTGTCTCAAGGCCAAGTCAACATCCCTCTGACCCACTTTGAATTCACCACTTAATTCATCTTCTCCAGTGCTATAAATAATTCAGCCCAAGGCAGTTCAATGGTGATAAATAGGACAATAAACCTGGTACTGCAGTGAAGGCTACAAAGAGAGCAGCACTTTTAATTGACTGTTGCATAGTGACTGGGGAAAGCAGAGAAAACTCACTCAAAGCACTGCACACAAACATCAGGGAGCACAAGTTCTTTGATGGCTTTGAAGTTTCCTGGAGTAATTCAGCCCTTATCAAAGCACCGTGTCTCACGTAGTGTTGGGGATTTGAACCAGAAGATTATTTGTGATTCCAAAGTCTTCACACAAACTAATTTCACCTCGTGGGACCACTGTGAAGGTCCTGTTTTATTTCTGGTAGTGCCTTTCCTCAGTCTCCTTCCTTCATTCTGCCCCCAGGAGGGCCTGGTAAAACCTGAAGGCTGTGGGTGGGGACAGCTCTTGCTGCCGAGCCCTGTGCGTACACCTCTGCACAACGCTCCCTCAATTAAAAGATGTCTTCTTTGCACTGCTAGTCAGGTGTCCTTACTGCCCCAGTGAGAGCCAAAAGCAGGAGTGGCATCAGTGGCTTCACAGGGTTATACCAGGAGCTTGTCTTGGTGACATCAGCTGTTCAAAAGCTGTCCATGGCTGCCTGTCCTGCTCATCACTGATTGCCACCAACACTCCTGGGCTCGAGGGAAATGAGCTGTTCTGTCCTTTGAGCTTCCAAGTCAGCCATGAAAACAGGAGCAAACCTCCAGAGGCTGGAAAGGGTAGCACAACCCTAGGATGCTGTGTGAACTTGCACACGTGTGAGCGTGGAAAGTAACCAGGCATGCAGGAAGCTGGGTCTTCTTGGCAGCAGAGCAGAGGCACAGCATCCTCCCTGTGGTTCTGGGGAGATCTGGTTAAAGCTTCCTGTCTCACTAGAGCTGCAGTTGCATCATCTGAAGAACATTCCTTGTGTCAGGATTTTCTGCTCCCTGATGAATTAGGCACAGAGCTTTAGAGTCACCAGTTTTTTGATGTGTGCCTATATTTAGTTTAATTTTGATGGTCTGCTAGACTTCTGAGCAGTTATCTAGCAAGATCTGGTTCAATAGGTTACTGTGCTATATCTGCGTCCGCTCTGACTTGCAGCTCTGAGAAAAACTGGGACTAAGGACTCCTGGAGCCTGTATTTGTACACTGCTCTCTCTGCACTGCTCCCAGAGCACACGTGCCTCTGCTCTTTTCCCTGGTCCCATCCAAGCGTGGAGTCCCAGGGTGACTCATGGGAAAGGCCTGTTTAATTTTATAAGCCTGGGATTTCTGCTTAGGGTCACGGGTGGTAGGGATGTAACTGGAGAGGAGCTGAGATCCAGCAAAAACACTTCTTGGCTGTTAACAGCTCCAGGGAGTAATGACAGAAAAGGCTTCTCCAGCCTGAGTCTCGTGCTCCCCTGGGAGGTGGGATTGCTGAGTAGTCTGAAATTCGGTCACCTTCAGCAGCATCCTGGCCACCACTAAGACAAGCATTATAGGGCATGATGTGGGAGAGGAGGGGAGATAAGGAGATGCTACAGTCTCCAGAGCCAGCCCAGCTCTGATAGATGGCTTTGGGAATGTGTTGCCCTATTAAGGGAATGTGAATGAGAGAGTGATGACTTAAAAATACCCACTATATCTTGGGAGAAAAGACCCAAGAGACAGTTGTGTGACCAGCCACCAGTTTCTGGGCTCAAGAGGATGCTGTTTATACCAGCAGCATCTAAATATACATCTGAATCTGTAAGTCCAGCAGCAAGCATCAAAAGGGTTAACTATAATAAAACCCTATCTTGGCACTGTATGTTTCCACTGAGAGTCACTGAAGTAGAGTTTCACTCTGGCCCATGTAGTTGAGCTCATTTCACTTGGAGGTCTCTTTAAATTCAGGCCAGCATCCTCCTGAGACAGTGTGGGTGTTTTCTTATAGCTTTTTCAAATTTGTGTTAAAAATGCTGTACCTGAAGCCATTTTGATCAACTGATATTTGCTGCATCCCAAACAAGAGAGTGAGGTTGCATCCCACCTGATCTTGGTAAAGTGAGACAGTTTTGCTTTTTTCTCCATGGTTTCAGTTGCACTCCCTTCATCATTGCTTCAGCTACATGTAGCAGTACATCAGAGGAAGAGCATAAATTCAGCAGGCAAACAGGGACAAAGGGTCATGGAAGCAGACCTTGGCAGATAAGCTGATGCGTGGAGCCCGGTCAGTACCTGGGTGGGTAATACATCACTGCTGCTGCAGAGAGAGAGGCCACTCTCTGCTGCAGCTGAAATGGAAACCCCTGCAGTAACAGGGGTGGGGTTTCTCTGAGGGATGGTGGTGGGGGGAGGTAGATATGGGAGGGTCAGTTGGAGGTACTTGCAAGTGCATGAGAGGGGGGAGGCAGTGCCTCTGCAACCTTTTCACTCAGGTGAACCTAATCCCTAAAATCGCCTCCTGATCTCAACTAGAGACACCAAATTCAGCATTGATCTTCAAATCATTTGCTGCCCTCAGTGGATGAGGTTTTGCCTCCAGAGGTAGGACTTGTTTCCCTTTGGGACAGGAAACTCCAGTGCAAGAAGCCAATCCCCTGAAAGAGACCATTAGCCTGGTCCTTTCTCCCTGGCAAAGCAAGCATCACACTTTGCCTTTTCCATTGGAGCTATGCTCAAGTGGGATACACCTTCAGGGGACAGTGTGTGCCTCTTTGAGTACCTTGACCTTGAATTCCTAATAGAGCTGCTTTGGCTCCCAAAACAAGGGTTCCTTCTTTTGCCTGTGAGTGTTATGACCTTAGAGCTCTTGAATTTATGGGTTCTCAGAAATGAGGCTGGTGAGTGCTCTGTCAGCACCACTGTAGGCAAGAAGGTCTGATAGGATGGTGTTGATGTAATTTGTAGTCAATCATATCATTTGCAAGTGGCTGTGTAATGTTTACATGGGTTATGGTACTGAGACATTGCTTGAAAAACCTATCTTGGGTCTCCACAGCAATGTCTGTCAGGCAAGATCATATCACCCTCCACAGATGTTTAAGGCTAAAAGTGAGTGCTAGGTCTGGTTTGCAGGTAGCAGGATCCCAAAAGCTCAGGAAATTGTCTTGGTGGCCTTGATCAACGCTGGTGGGAGCTTTTCTTCTCAAGGTAGTGGAGGCTGGAGAACAGAGCAAATGCTATCAGGCAGCCAGGTTTGGAGGGGAAGGGATTCAGGGACTCCTGGCTTAGAATGCGCTGAGCCTGCAAAACAGTCCTAAAGGACTCCAGCAGGGCCGTAGCAAGATGCACTCTGCACCAACACCTTTCTCTAGAGCAGAGTGTTAAACACTTGCTGAGTGTTAAACTAGAAAATTAGTCCCTGCAGCCCAAATCAAAGATGGCTTTATAAGTGGGAAGGATTCTTGAAAAGACCCTAGGAGGGCTCTGGCTTCCTCCTCCTTTCCTTCTGCCAACACTGCCCAGTGCAGCAAGCATTCATGCAAGAGCTGCCACGTGCCACCTTCCTCCTTCCTTCCCCCACCAGCACTGCAGTGGTGTCCAACACTGTACCTTCCCATTATAGCAGCTATAACCAGCCCTGCAAATCAGCTCTGTAATTATGGGGCCCAGTGTGGAGTGACAGGATGAAGGTATTGGTCAGCAGCCACTTTGAGGGAAACATCCAGATACACCAAGGGGCCCCCGTAGGTGCTGAAAACAGTTTGTACCAAAGTCCAGACTGTCTTAGTGGTGATTTGTGCTTTTGCTGTCCCCAAATGTGGGACAGCATTGTCTCCCTTCTTCCCATTTTCCTCTGTAAAACTTCTCAAAGCGCGATTGCAACAACAACTGCACAGTGAGCCATATCTCTTTGCAAAAAAGATTGGAAAGGAAAACAGCAGGCAAGGCTTCAGTTTCCCTCTCCATCCTCTCTATGACAGACATTTGCAAAAGTGTCCTGACAAAGACCATGGTCTGCTGCAGAGCACTGGTGCTGTGCCTGAGATCCCAAACTTTGTGCTTTCAGGCTTTTAGTCATCGATAAACAGAGCGATTACACGCTCCTTCTGGATGTGCTCCCTCCTCTGCAGTGAAATTGTTTGTTGCCATGGATATCGCTTTGTCTTGAGAGACACATAACCAAAATGAATTTAAACAGATGCTTGTGGGTCAATATTTCCATAGGAGCGAATGCACAGCTTGAGGCTTCCTAGTATTATTTTACTTGTCCCTAATGCAAGGAGAGTGAAGCACCCAGAGGTTCAGCTGGAGAGGTAATGGGTACCCCTTAACTGTAAGGAAAGACAAATAAATTTTGTAAATTATTTTACCCAGACCCAGGAAGGTAAAGGAACTTCTCTGATCTCAGCAGCCAGAAAGATCAGGTAGAAGTTTCTCTATCGTTTCTTCTTAACAATTTGAAACTACTTTTTCTTGCCAGTGCTAATCTTTTTTTTTCAGAAGTGCCTTTCAGTCTGGGGTTTCCAAGATGTGTCATATTGCAGCTCATAAATGGACTTGTGTTCTGAGTGAACAATAGTTGTTACTGTTTAATGCAGAGATTTGATAAAATTTGCTAATGACTGCTGCAGAAAATGGGCAGATCGAGTGAAGAGAAGTTTTCGGTTTCTACCCAGGAGCAAAACTCCCACTCCCTGACTTATGAATTTCATTAGGTGGAACTAATTAAAGGGATGTTTCTTATTACCAAGATGAGAAGCAGTCCAAGAGGAGTCCAGGGAGGTTTGTACTCTACAGCACAATTGCTCCGCTTTTAAATCCTGCGAAAGCGTTGCGTCCTATTTAATTTGACATTCCTTGTGTTTGTTTCTCTTCGTGACTCATAGCACAACACTGGCAGCAGGCCTAGGAAGTAGGTTTTGGGATCTGGCGTGGAGACACTGGTGGATTGTATTCCAAGTATTGTGCTTACATTGCACCACCAGCCATGAGAGCATCCAGCAAACTGTGTTCATACTGCCCAGCAAGCTGGTGGCTGCAAAAATCAGATTCACAGCTGCAGTGGCGGGTCAAGGCAGGCTTGACTTAGCATTTAATTTGCCACATCTATTAGCCTAGCTTGTTTAATGTGAAACAATTTTAGCCTGTGAATAAAAAAGCTCTGCAAAAATGCAGTTCTTCTAGCTGTTGCACTCTGGTTTTGAGCAATAGGTTGACCCCTTCCAGCCTCTCACTGTCCCCTGACAGCACTCCAATCACCAGACCTGCACAAAAATAGGGTGATCAAGTAATTGTTGACAGAAATTGCACGAGGGCTCCAGTTTCACACGCTGATGGGAAGTAAACACATTGATTTTCACACTCATGGGGACTTGATGCTGGGGGGGGTGTGGGGGGGTTATGGCAGGTGGCAGCAGCTCTGCCTCAGCTCTTCAGCTCTCATTCTCTCTGGTATAGCCCCAGACCTCAGATCTTTGCTCCCTCTGGCTTCAACTAATTAAAAGGCAAGGGCATCGAGCTGCTCTTGTGGACTCTCAAAGTGAAAGTGCTAGGAATATGTCTTGGGAAAGACTGAGTAGTTTATCCAACCTTGCTCTACATTTGGGCTTCTGCAGAATAAAAAACCTCTCAGCAAAGCAAATGGAGTGTTTGGGAGAGTATTTTAGCTTGGCACGGGCATTTTTGGTAGTGACCAATAAAGCCAGCAGAGCAGAAAATACAGCTGGATGGTAGGCTATGCCAAACCATGCTTCTTTAACACAGCCACTCTCTGTGGGAGGACCAGAGTCAGGATTTAGGTTGTCTGTCCTTCTTTGCAGATTTCTTCTGAAAGAAGACAGATTACTTCTTGCAGCTCAGTGAGAGGATATGAGTAAGGTTTGGGGAATGCACCATGAGAAGTGATCATTTGCAAACAGAAGAAATAAAAGCAGCATTGAAAGATATTTGCCTGTGGTGCCTGTCACGGTTGGCAGTGGCTTCTTGTGTCACTGAAAGTGCCCTGTGCATGCTTGTCCGTGTTCTGCTGGACATAGAGCTAAGACCTCAACTGAATTAAATTTAGTTTAGTTTTGTAAATTTATGGGGAATTTACAAAGTGGCAGGTCAAGGACAAGATGCAACATTTATGCTGCCTTATGAAGAGCTGAACAGCAACATTAATTTTGAGTGATTCTGGATTGATCTTTTTAAATATTAACCAGAATTCAGCTAAGCAATGGAGCAAAACAAAAACTACTCCCTACTGCCTTTCTTGTGGCTTGCTTTCTTAAGAAAACAGTTTCTCAAAAGCTGTCCTGGCCTTCAGAATGACCATCCTGAGATCAGCAGGAGCAGTACAAATCCATCTCTTCTACTGTGCAGCATCCAGGGCCGCGAGGAAACAGAAGTGTGCTTGGGAATCCACGGCAGCATATACCCATCTTCTCAGGTGTTCCTGGAAATGCTTGTTTGAGTTTTATTTTCCTCTCAGGCACTCAGAAAAAAAATCAGAGAACACTTAATTCTCCCTGAACTGAAATATGTCTTTCTTCCTTTTTGTTTTTCTTTTTTAAACAAGCTGTAGGTGTAGATGAGCAGAGTGTTATTTGCTGTTGTGAACTCACACCAGGGCTTCTGTCCTCTTCCACAGTTACAGAACTCCTTTATTTAGAGCTACACAGTGAAACATCTCTGGGGCTGCACACGTACTGGGATACATGAACAAAAGTCAAATTAATCAAGCCATTGATACATTATTTAGGTTTGGGGGGTTTATGGTTATTTTTGCATCTCGGAAACAAAGAAGAAAGCCAGCGCCATACCATCAGCCAGCTGGAGATGGGCCAGCACCTGGATACACACACACACAATCTCACACCGTCTCCTTCTTCTTTTAAATTCTTGCACAAGAATTTTTAAGGCTTTCTAAACAGCTGCTTGTCTTCCCTTTTGGAGAGAGGAAATGGAAAACAGGAGCCATGACCGGGGCTGTCGGAAGCGGTTGCAGATCAGCCGCAGTGGGCTTTCTGCCCGGGTGAGGCAAGAAAACAAGAGCCAGGAATGGCTTCATCTGGTGTCAGAGTGACAGATCCTTCTTATCCTGGGCAGAGAGGATGGGAAATGTGTGATCATTGGAGACTTCCTCTAAGTTTGTCTTTTTATATATGTGTTTCGATGGTAAGTGTGGAGGAAAGGCAATCTTCTTGTAACTCTTTGGGTTGTAGGGCAAATGGAGCTCCCTAGATGTTTTTGCTTTGATTGTCATGCACTCCAAATCAGTTTAGCATTGGTAAAACATTTTTTATCCATGAAAAGCAATCTCTGTCTCCAGCCTGGGCTATCAGCTCTTCAGTGCACACTCTGACTTTCTTTGCAATAAACGTTCTTCTCCAAGGCTGTAATTTGCTAGGAGGGGAAGCATTAGATACAGGTCTGATTTATCAATTATCCTGATAAAAATTATGTGGCTTCCCATGGTAAATTGATATTATTTTTAGAATGACATTTTGCTACTCACTGAAATAATAAACACATTACAACAATGACTTCCATTTTTTTTAACCTTGTGCACAGGAAATCAATGAGTTATCCAACTGAGAGGAATTACTTATCTTCTTTCTTAGTCTTCCCTCCTCGAGCACTGCTTCTCCCACAGGGAAAGGTGGTGTGTCAGCAGGATGCACATTAAAAATGTAAGTGCACTTTCTTCTTGAAATCTTGCAACATGCCAGAAATATCCAAATGGAATAACCTGACTGTGGGGTTAACAACTGCAACCTGTCAAAACATCAACCTAAATCCAGCATTGGTCACTTGACTATAAGAAACACACCTGATAATAACTTCTTCCCTGCTGAATAGCACATTTTAGAAGTGTGTCTGTGAGACCATCTAATACCCCGTGCATCATTTCCCCCACCTCAGCACTGGATGGCTACGTGGGAGGAACAATAATTAGTATTTCCTGAGCTAGAAGACCCATCCATCTGCAGCCTTGCTGCTCCATCTTAAATAATGCACATGTCCTTATGTGCCTGTAATTTCTGCATGAGAACAGGATCTATAATAGCTAAGCAGTAAGCTCATAAGAAGCTCTGCCTCACCTGAAGGTATAATCCTTTATTTGTAACATCCCAGCTAGTTGCCACTGGAGAGGATTATGGCTCCAAGTGAGAAATGGACAGGACTTGTGGAACCTAAGAAGTTAAGAGGTGGATATTTTCTCATACATTAAAATGTCTCTAAGATGCATTTACTTAAAAATAAAGGAGGCACTTGGGTGCACTTTGCCTGCAGAAATGCTCCTGAGTAAGTTTACTCCTGGTACATCTTGCTAATGTCTGCCCCTGTTTTGCTTTATTGCTGAAGAGAAATGGATAAACTATATAAATTGTAATATAGGGGAAAATCTGAAATAACACAAAGTACCCATGCTTTAATCCTGTGGAAGTAACAACAATGAATGTTATCTAACATGATTTTACCAGTATAATAAAATGGGGGTATTTCCTCTAAAATCAGAGCAGGCAAAGCAGCAGGGACTCGAGATGTGACCTGAATTTAGCACTAGGCAGTTCAGACCACTGCTGAGCCCTGCTGAGAGGCCCAGGCTTGCCCATGGAGGGGGTGAGGTGTGCCCAGTGGCAGTGAGGCCATGTGTCTTCCTCCCCAGCCCTTCTGTGAGGTGCAAACCCACAGTCCCAGCCCTGCAGGGCTGTATTGGCAATTCCTGAGTGTCCTGGGGACCACTGAAGTGTCTTTTTGGTTTTCAGGAAAGTGCAACCTGGTCCAGCGACCTGGGCTCACTCTCATCTCAGATTGTAAGTGCAGGCTTGTACTCATGGCCTGACTCTGTCCTGACAGTTTGTGCCTGAAGGGTTGGGGTAGAAATAGGATAGGGGGAGATTGCTTGCTAGGACAGGCACCAAAAATAAAAGGCATCCGAGCAGCAAGTGGAATCACACAGATGCAGCCTGTGGTTGGCACTTTTATGTGATCCTTTCCTCTTCAGGACATTTGTGGGAGGCTGTAAATGTATAGTCTGTGCAATTGTAACTGTGGAAATGAGGGGTCCCCTGTCCCTGTGCTTGGGACCGAGCCCTGTGGTTTGCACTGGGTGCTGCTGCTCTCATGGAGGGCTTTGCTGCTGGGCTCTGCCTTCCAGCAGCTTAGAGGAAGGAAAAGAGAAGCCTCATGCCTTGAGGTTGGTGCTGCTTGTGTGGCACAAGTGAAGGCACTGTATAAGGGCAGGAGACATTTGTCCTAATTTGGGATTGCAATACAGCGCTATTCTGTCTCTCTTCATCCTTGCTCCATCATGGCTTGCATGTAAATCCCAGTATGCCCATGGCAGTGAGTGGCTGGGTCATGGCCTGCTCTAAAACGTGCAGTGAAACACCATTACAAGCCCTGAATTGCCCCAAAATACTCCAGACTGGACAAGCTCCTGCCCAGAGTCCCTCCCATGTGGCTTCACAAAGGGCACACAAAAATTTGCCTGTGCGCTGGGAGCGTTACTTGTAACCGTGAGCAAAACTGCCAGATTAGGGATGAAATGTAACCTCTGCTGCTTTTCATGGCACGGTGGTTTCACTTACAGCACTGGGACCTGGATGGCCTGGGCGTACCAGGGAATTGCTGCACTGTGAATACCATGGGGTATTCATAAAGCAAATCAGGCCCTTTCCCTCCAGATTCTGCCTGGAGCTGGTTCACACTTGTGAGATTAATTTTAACAATCCAAGCTGACTTCAGAATATCCTTGCTGCTTAGTTTCTGCTTACAGAGTCCAAGGAGAAGCAAACCAAGCCAGAAGGGTGACCCAGCCCTCTGCCTGCTAACTCTGAGCCTGGAAGACGATACTACCAAGTGGTGGCTATTTACATGTTGTGATTTTGTGCAACACCTGTAAAGTCCCCTGAAGCTTGGGAGTGAGGACAGGGAGGTTTTGCTCCATGAGTGACTCCTCAGCTCAGCAGAACAGGCCAGGCAGTAAAATAATGCTAAATGAAAAATTACAGGGTGAATTTGGCCTCATAATCACACACAGATAATTTGGTGCTTGAACAGAGTCAGATGAATATAAACAAGTCTACAATGTGCCTCATTAATTGGAGCTATTTTTCTAGCAAGCCCCATGGAAATATGAAGTGGCTTCACTCTGCAATTTGCAATAGAGTTTGCTATTAAACGCGTTCAGTTTAATTGTGGCAATGTGTCTCATTTTGGAAGCTTTCACAGCCACCATGCAAAAATAGCAGAAGATGGCAGAAGCCAATTCCCTGGCACAGATGTCCTGCTCCATTTGCTGCCTGCTCTTAGAGCAGACAGGTGTGCTGGGCAAACCTGACTGCGAAGCACAATAACGCTGATGGCAGCGAGAGGCGTTTCGGGACAGGCAGATTTCCCCTACCAGTGGCACCAGGCAGGGTAGGATGTCACAGGTTTTGGCTGTCCCAAGAGCCTGACCTTCATCCAGCTTTGGCTTTCTGTCCTTAACCTTAACAGACCCATACATCTTCACACAGATATAGCCCCTAATGTTAATCATATCTGACTGTTTTATGCTCTGGTCCCGTGACCTGCCAAGGATGAGATCATGCTGGGCTGCCATATATCAAATGCTCACATAGGCCTCTTGTTGACTTTGGCCATATGTTGTCAGAGCAATGAAACAAGAACATTTCTAACCTTGACATGCCAGGGCTTAAGATACTGATGTAAACCATTTTTCCCTGATTGGGGTAATAAAGCCTCCTCTTTAAATGTGTAGTTTATTTTAGTCTGTGTGCTTTAGGTTGAACAGAAACCTGTGAGTAAGTGAAGGCCAAAGCTGATTAGGAGCCAGGTGAGCATGCCAAGCCCAGAGCTCTTTGTTTCAATGGCAGAATACATCCTCTGCATCCATGGCTGTAAAAATCTATTGCCTGACACAACAAAAACAGACTTGCAGACTATTGGATTTGGTTTGTCAATCACAATGCACAGATCTGGGCTTTCAGCAGTCTGAATATGACCAAAAAGGGATCATCCAACCTCTTTGAAGAGCTCTGGATTTGCTGCTGGCAGGTGACACGTGGCCAAAAGGAATTAATGGGAACATGGTTTTGGAAGAACAAAAATATCTGTCAAATATTTATCCAGCATCTCTCTTTCATCCTTGCAGCCATTGCTAGTGGTGCATAATCACCATGCTGTGCCTGATGCAGCTTCTGGTTATTATGGAACCTGGATAGATGGTGAAGTTGTAGCTTTACTCACTGCCATGAGGAGGACAGGTCTCATTCACAGGGGAAGCAGAGCTATCTGAAGCAGGAGGTTCCCAGAAATCTTATCTGTACAAGTAGAGTTCAGTGATGCCACAAGCAGCAGGGATCTTTCCTAGCCCATTGTCCAGTTTTGCCATGGTGGGACAGACTCATCACTGAGACCTTCTGACTCCTGTCTGCACACGTGAGCAGCCTGTCTTGGAGAATGTCAGAGCAATTTCACAGTGCCTATTTTTCAGGGGCACGTACTGTGATGACACATGTCACCCAGTGTCATCTGTGCCTGAAAAAATATAGCATTCAGGAGTAAACACTTGGCAGAAACAACAGCACAGGCTCAAATTTAGACAGCAATAATTTATGCTGTGCAGACCCTGGCTTGCTGGAAGGGGGCACGCTCTCTGGAAGGCAGGCAGGAAAATGTGTTGCTAATTTTACTAGACAACTTCTGCCCTTCCCTCCTTTTCCTTTTGTAGTTGCCAGCCTTCCTGGTTATTCTTAAAATAGAAACATCTGACGCCTTGTTTAACTTATTCTGGGGCCTGCAGGGAGGAGGAGGAGGAGGAGGGGATAAATCCCCTCTCAGCACTGTGTCCGTCAGACTCTTCTCTGCTGGGAATTGCATCCCAGCTTGCCACCTGCTGCCAGTTTCACACTTCCTCCCTGCTCTCCTTTTCCTGCCCCAACTTTGTGACGGCTTGGGGACTCCCCTGCCATTGTCCCACTGTCTCACATCACCCTGTGACACCTCCAGTGTGGCAGTGTGCTGTGCAGGTGACAACTGGCACACAAGGGGGGACTGCTCTGTGCCACGCAGGCAGGGCACCAAGCTGGAAATGGAGAAGGGGTATTTCAGTGTGGTTCAAACGGAGCTCTCCTTGAATTTCAATGAGCCCATCATTGTCGCCTGCTCGCTCGCAGTTAATCCCCCCATGCGGCATTTGCTTCAAGAGGGATGGCTTGGTAGTGTTGTCTGAGCACACTGAGCTGGCTGGGAGAGGGGCAGATTGTGCCTCCAAACGGTTTGAGGGCTTCCCAATCCTCATAGGATGATCCCCGTGTAAGATTGCAGTTCTCCTTATTTCTCCCTCCCATGGGGGATTGCCTTACCCCCGAGTACAGATGAGAAATCCAGTTTGATCTGTGGGTTTTTTTCTGAAGGAAATACAGGGAGAAAACCTGCAGGAGGCTTCATGAAACATCCTCATGGGGCAGATTTTTTTGGCCCCTTTCTCTGGGGAAGGTGCAGACAGTACTCAGAGGCAAAGGAGCATTCATTGGTGAAGAGCCTGTGTACTCTTTGTGGGCTCAAAGCAGCAGAGCACCCCTCTCCAGAGGAGACAGGAGTACAGCTGAGCACAGTGAAGGCACCTGCTCTATCCCTTTTGTCCCAGGGACAAACACAGGACAGTTCTCCAGAGAGGATGCCCTGCTCCTTATGTGATCTGGACTTTTTTTTGTTTGTTTGTTTGTTTTTGTTTGGGTTTTTTTTGTTGGAAGGAGTCATAATGCAGCCAGGATGTCATTGGGCTAAATTCCATCCAAGCCATGTCCTAAACAATTTTCTAGTTCTTATTACCCTGCCAGCTCAAAAGTTGTCCCATCTTCTAAAAAAAACTCAATTACAAAGCAATGAGAAATGTAATGGAGCATGGAAGATACAAATGAGAAATACATTCAGATGAAAAAAAACAAGAAAACTTTCCTGGGAGAAATGTTCTGAGCCCTGGAGGTATAAGAAACTTCCCTCCTTGACTTCTATCTCTTTTTATTGTTTAACAAGCAGTCCCCACCCTCAGGTTTGGTCTTGAGCTGGTCAGACCTTGGAAATGTAGTCTCTTTTTGTATGTTGAGTTTCTGTCTGTTTTCTCATGGCTTTGCAGTGGAACAAGATACAAATATTAATGTCCAGTGCAATATACAAATAATTATTAATATAGAAAGGTTAATGGTGTCTCCATTTGGCTGAGGACAACTTCAGTTTTGCAAGAAGCAAGCAGGATCTCTACAGTGTCAGGAATGTTTGTGCATTGTGATGGAGACCCATAAAGCATTTATATGTGCTAAAGCTAAAATGACCAACAGGCTTCCAACTATTTAAAAGCCAAAGTAACATTAGAAATTTCTATTTAGATAGATGTGACAACAGCAGAGGCATGTGAGAGGCCCATCCTAGCTTTCCTCCAAGACTGCAAACATAGTTTGGCCATCTGGCACCTGAGACTGGGAAGTTTAAATTGGATTTTAATAATACATTGCACTGTCTGATACCAAAGGAAACTCACTCTACTTACACCTTGAAAACTGCAGCCTGTGCTGAATCCCAAAGCGTGGAGGAAATCTGCTGCTTCTTTTCAAAAGGGTGTCGAGCACTTTGCTATAAAGAAAAAGAAAAACCAACCCCACAATAAAAGTAAATGACTTGAGCTTGTCATTTCTGTTTTACAAAGGAAGTGGCAATTAGGTGACAGGTGTGTAAATTCCCCAGCAATACTGCTGAACACAAAGCACACACCGATTTGAGTCTGTTCTTGGAAATCCTTTACCAACCCACCTCCGAGAAGGAAATGATCACACTAAACCCATCATTTCCTCGGGGTTTCTTTCCTTGTTTGTTTCTTCAGAGAAACTGAAAGGTTTGGAGATTGAAAACCTAATGATGGCTCTTAAAACAAACTGAATTTTAAAATTAGAGACTAATGCAAGAGACAGGAGACGTGAATGATGGTAGTTAACAAGGTTTGCCACTCCTTCCAAACTTGGTATTCCAGCTTTAAACAGCTGTAAATCATTTCCCCCTCTGACCTAGGCAAAGCATTATCAGTGGGTCCCAGAGCAGCATGCACGGCTTGCATGGCTCCCTTTCACTCCTTCCTGCTATCACCTGGGTAAAGGCTTCAGTTCCTAAATAGCTGGGGTAAATTATTAATCACCTGTGCTCTTTAACTAGCTACCACATGGTTTTCACCTTCCAAACTCAGCTCAGTTTTTTCCCTCAGGGTGAAAAATATGCCTGGATGCAGGCATGTGGGATTCTCTGAATCTTTTGCAATGTATTTGCTAAAGAAAACTAAAAAATTGTTTCTGTCCATCTCTGCCCACCTGTGTCCTCTGTCCTTGTTGCAGCTTGAACTGCAAAGGCCCCAATGATGCACATTATTTTGAGGAAGACTCATCAGAGCTCCCTGCAAGGGCAGGAGCTCTACCTGGCCACCACCACCTCGTGTGACAAGTGATCCTCAAAGAGTGTTTTGGGACAAGGGGCACTTGGTCTGAAATCTGAGCCAAAAACCTGTCTGCCCAACAGGAGGGATGGAGGTGGATGGGCTCTGAGACCAGGGCTGTGTTGTCCGAGCACAGAGGTGGCTGCAGGTGACCATCCCCAATCCAGATGTAGAGCCAGCCCCATCCTCACTGGCCTGCAGACAGTGCCCCTGGATGTGTGCTGAGAAGTGGTGAAATGCAGTGATCAGCTGCACGACGAAAACCTTGTCATGGCGAAAATCATTGCCCAAAAGGTCTGCAGCTGAGTTGGAGAGACATCAACCCTTGCTTTATCCCTGCCTGAGGAGCCTCAGCCCTCCTCTGCATTGGCAGATTTGGCATCACCAAACTCTTGGTGCATTTGCTCAGTAGTTCAATCAGCCAGGCTTTGTGCTGCCAGGCAGGAACTAAGGACTCACTCTTGACACAGCTTCGTGGGACATTGCAATCCTCCCCAACTTTCCACTCCAGGAGAGGTGAACCAAGTATCCACTTCCCTGGAGATTACCTACTGCTTTCCTTTGTCCTGCTAGCAGCCCTTCTTCCCCACCAGCAGCTTCTTCTGGAGGTGGTGCAGAGGGTGGTCCTGAAGGTGGCCCTGCATGTGGTGTATCGAGCACAGAGCTGCAGGGAGCTACATCTGCAGCCCTTCTGAAGGCAGGGATGGGCTGCTTCCACCACATTCCTCAGATCAGCATTCTGGTTCCCTTGAACCCAGGCTCTGGCTGCATGCACTGATCCCTCTGAAATGCTGCTTTCCCAGGACATGCACCTGCTCTGCAGGGGAAGGGTCTCTGGTCCATCTTCTGCACAAGGGCAATGCCATTCCTGGCAGGTGTCTGCCCCCCTGTCACTGGTGGGGACCTTCAGTGGTGGAGGAACCATGGCTTTCTTGGTCTTCTACACTGTTTCCCTACATTCACTTTTAAAACCCTTCCATGCCTTTTGGTCTTATTTCTCACTATTAAATAATATTTAAACATTAAATAATTTTCTCCTAGACCTGACTACCCTTCTCTGCCTTCCCTTTGGGTCCATCCATCTTACAGCTTGTGTTTGCAGTACTCTTGCCAAAATTGTGCAGTTCATTCCCACTGAGGGCTTTGAGAGAGGACCATCAAGTGGAGCAGTGCAGGATTACCTTATGTTTTCACACTGGGAGGCATGTTCATGCATCCAGTACAAGACTTACCTTTTTTACAGCAACAAGATATCACTGAGTGAACGTTGAATATCACTGAACTATGTTCAGCCCATAGCCCACTTCCCCAAAACTCCTCCTGACCTGATAACTCCCTGGTGTGATTGTGCAATGGTGTTTTTTGATGTGTAATACAGAATTTTGTATTTGACCAGTCAAATGTGAGTCAGGATTCTTTTAATAACTTATATTTTAAAAAAAATTCTTTGTCTATGCATTAACCCACAAGCAACCTCTTCTAGCTTCACATGTCACTAGCAAAAGTCCCTTCTTTTCTATTTCCAGATTGTTACTGGAAATGTGAAGTGCCATCAGACTTGGCACAGACCACAGACCACTGCCTGAGCACCCTTTCAGCCTGTGAGAGGAGACTGGCACTGAGAATTGCTCTCCAGCTATGGTTTTCCAGACACTTTTGCACCCCAAATAATTTAATCTACACAATACTTTCCCAGCTGTGAAAAGTTATGTGACATTTACTGATTCTCCCACTAATGTGTCAGGAAAAAAACATTTATATTGGTCTGACAGAACTTGATACAGTTAGATCTGTTTGATGCATGCTGGCTGTTAATAATCTCCTTGTTTTCTCCCAAGCACTTACAAAATTGTGTGTGATTTGTTCCAGGAGGTTTATGGAAGTGACACTGAGCAGTTTTTAGCTACCAGAGTTAGTGCTGGAGTCCTGAAGTCCATGGTACCCAGCATCTGTCAGGAGTACTATGGGCAAAGATATGTTTTAGGTCCTGGATATTTTGAATTTTCTGTGCATTGCAAAATGATAGGATATTTAATTAAAGCAATTATCTCTCCTATCCATGTGGAAATGTGCCATGGGTATTTTGCAGGCAGAGTAGGAGTGCTCAATAGGAAGTGCTAGAGCAGCTGTGGCAAAGCTGAACTCTTCTCCTGCTCAGGTGGAACTAAGCCCTTGCTCACAGTGGGGCTCCTTGGAGTCACAGGCAAGAGGAATAGGATGCCAGACTTCTGGGAAGGCAAACAGGGGCATGTTGGGTGCACTGAAAGCAACTGAAAGGTTTTGTTCATTTTGATGGATTCTGGGTGTCCAGGGCCACGGGTCAGGGGGCAGGCTCAGACCTTTTCTTGCCTACCTTGCACACAGTTGCCATGTACTCCTAAGGGAGTGCAGCTGTTCACAGAAAAGGAGGGCAGATATGGGCCTTGGGAGAGGAAAAAACTTTATGTCTGAATAATTATTGCAAATGGAGGATCCATGGGTCTTTTCAGGTGTGTAGACAAGGAGGGATCTCACGGCTGCCTCCAGCACAGCTGGATGCACTGAAGGACACTTCAACCCAACAGCTTGCTCTGGGAAAAAACCAGTCCTCCCATAAGTACTACCTCCACTGTTTCCCTTATTGCTGACCTAAGAATGTGTTTCAGGTCCTTAAATGTGGCAGGAAATACCCTGGATGAGTAAATTCCTCCCCAGCTCCGATGAGCACATTGCTCCTTCTACATTGCACTCACAAACACCCGGTGTGGTTCAGCTTTTCACTCCTGATGTTTTCCCACACCAAGCCTAGATGCCCTTAGTTTTTTTTGAATTTTTTTCTATGGCATGGTGTGTTTGTTCCTATTAATTTTTCTCAGAGGATCACTGCATCAATACCATGAAAGGATCTGTGCAACTCCAGCCATGACAGGTGCCTTCAGCTGCTGCTGAAAATATAAGGCGTCCAAAAATAAGTAAAACTTCCAAGTTCCAGGGCAAATCCAGTTTATTGGGATTTATTGTAGCCCTGAAAGAGAAGGGGGCTGGCTGGAGCTGAACCCCCTCCCAGCTTCTGTCTTGTGGCAGGATGCACTGAGCTCTGCCCTTCCCACAGGGGCACAGGGGGAGCTGCCAGCTGCAGTGGGAACCCTGTGGCTGGTGATTTCAGAGGGAGATCTGGTTTCTGCTGTGCCAAATGCCAGGTTCTGACAAGCCAGCCCTCTGCATAGGCCTTCTGGTTAGGATCTGGGGGACGTGGAGAGATCACGCCTGAACCATGAACACAGTTCTGTCTCCCGTCAGAGGTTCCAGCACGCCAGCGGGTAGGAGCGCTCGCTCCCTTCAGACAGAGCTGGTGTTTAGCAAAAGGAAAAAAAAAGGGGGAAAAATAAAAAGAAAGGCAAGTGAGCCACAGTTTTGCTTCTATGATTGCTTAAGCCACTCAAGGTGAAGCCAAGGTGCTGAATTTCCAAACACTCTTTATAGGTGATTTCCCTTCCCCTTCCCACATCCTCAAGAAAAGTCTGATTTTCATAACCACTGTATTTCAGGGGTTTTCTTACTCTCTCTCTATTTTTTTTTACCATGTAAGATATTTTATATCAGACTTATAAAAAAGACTAAGGAATATGACTGTGTTCATTCAAAATTTATTATTCTTATGGGATAATTTGACTAATAAAAGTTTAATTGTATTTCAGGGAACTGAATGCCATTGTGGTGCATTATTTTTGTACCTCATAGCTTGTGCTATTAAAAGATTGCAGCTGATACAGAGTGATATGGGAGGATGCCAGCTGGATTCAGATAATTTAATCAGATTACTTTGGCTTTGAAATCTCTTCATTGGTTAGTTATAAAATTTCCTATTAATTTTAGGGCATTCCTGCTTACTTTTGAGGGTTCTAACAGCATTACCTTGAAACATCAGAAATTATTTGAAAAAGGAGAGTTATTTCATGTTCTTTTTCTTACTCTGTTTTCCTCTAGTGATTTTTTTCTGAAGCTTCAGCTTGTGTAACTTTGGGATGGGTGTTGAATAGTTTCTGAAAGTATGTGAGTGCACTTTATTTTAAAGCCTGTTGTCCACATATCCAAAATCTCCTGCCTTTACAGATTTGAAAGCCTTAACTCTGTTTTCACAGGCAGTCCTTTCTACAGCTTTGAAATCTGCAAGTTTCTTGTTTCAATAAAAGACATGGAGCTGCAAAAGCCTGTAAAATATTTGTTACAAATTCAGTTTTTCCCCCACATTAATACACTGGGGTGGATCATAACAGCTACTGGGTGGGCAACACTTGAGTGGAAGACAAAAGCGACTTCTAATGCTGGATACCACAAGCAGAAAGAGGAACAAACAACTGAAGCCCACCTGACTTCACATTGCTGGGAAAAAGTGCCCAGCAGAAGGACATGAGATTCCAGGGGACGCTGCCTGGAGAGGTAATTATGATTCAAAGGGGAGATGTCTTCAAGGCAGGATGAGATAAACTCTCCCAAGCACCGTGTTGGCACCAGGGTGGCACGGGAGGAAGGTGAGGGGCTGAGGGCCCCAGCCTGGTGTCTGGTGACCTGCTTCCCTTCCCAGCACTTCCCCACTGCCTTCAGCCTCTCCTGTTGCCGAGGGACACACGGGCAGGCGGCTGGCAGGGCGCCCACTGCATTTCTCAGGAAGGAGCCAGGGCCAAGATAACCACCTAATAAACCCCAAATCACCCCTGGTTTGGACACAGCACAGATGGATGCACCAAATAAGGGCAACCAGGGTCTGATTTCCAAAGGTTTGAGCTTATCTGAGCCTGCTTGCTCACTTCTTATCGAGTGGGGATGTATCTGGTGCCTGTGCTGGTGCCAGTCCTGGCTGGTTTTTATTTTTCAGCTTCTCATTACAGAAAAAAGGGAACTTCTGCTGTGTTTAAAGAGCAGGGTTGGGAAGAAAACCCCACTGACAGCATATGCCTTATGACAGCACTAGCACATTCATTGTGAAAGTGATGGGCAGCTAATGATGTCAGTGTAGGAAAAAACCCAAAGCATGTTTGTTTTCTTTTTTCTCTCAAAAGCTGTGGCCTGAGAAGGGGCTGCAGAAACAATCACTGCCTGGGAAATCAGGGCAGTATTTAAAAAAAAAAAAAAAAAGAGGTGGGGGAGAAAGGAGGATATATAAGTAGTGCCAGCTGGATGTGGAATCTATCTGGCATTTCAAAATAATGAAAATATTTCTTTCCCATTCATTTGGTCTGGCATGTAACATCAGTGCTGCTGCCACATCATTATTCAGAGTTAGCATGCTGGAAAGGAGACACCAGCAGAGACCCAATTGCTGTCAGCTCCCCCCCCAGAACAGGACACTATTTGTGGGACAGTGCTGCAGATACAGCACCACAGGGAAGGATGCTCCAAGCAGGAGAACTCCTGGATCCAGGACAGCAGATGGAAAGGGGTCCACAGAAAAAAAACCTTTGCAATTTGCAGGAGCAGCCACTGAAAAAAGGGAGGAGCAGCTGCAGTTGAAATAGAAGAGGACTGATGGCAATGGCACAAGCTTTTCTATGTAAAATCTTGAGTCAGGCCTCATTCATTCATTCAGGTGGGCAGCTTAAGTCTGAGCTTCCTATATATACACAGAAGATGGGAAAAGTCTCCCCAAAATGCACAGCACAGCACACACACAACAACAGGCCCTGTTGGCTGTTCTGAGCATCCCAATTTACAACAGGAGGATTGGACTTCTTCAGTCTTCTCCAGCTGACCCTTGATCCCAGCCACCTCTCTTGGAGTTATGCTGCCACTGTAAGTGCTGTCAAAACAAGGAAAAGCAACTTTCACCTCCCCGTGCTGTGGACACACACATCTGCTTCCCTTTTCTTCAGCCAAGTCTGGGAGCTGTGGGAGCAAAGAGCCATTCCAGTGAACGATGCACCTTGTTGAGTGAGTAAACCTGGAAGTGTCAAGCAGAGAGATAGATTCCACACTTTGCTTTAATGCCTGGGTGGGGGCCACTCTGTGGCTCAGATGAGCCAGAGATGCTGGAGAGCCAGAAAATCCCATCTGGGGGATCACAGGGGTGCAGGCTGTTCCCATGCTGGGACAGGTGTCACAGAGCTGTTCAGGAGGAGTGGCACCTCCACATCTGGAGAGAGGCCACATGCTCAGCCTCTCAGACACTCCTGGTCTAGGGCTGACACTGCCACTGCTTTTTGTAAAACAAGACACGCCAAAATCTGTGTGTCACACAGTCCAGTTTTCAGTTGGAATGGACTTTGCAAGGGAAGACATCAGACCTACCTGGGCAAGCAACAGAGGGACACTGGTGAAGAAGAAGGACCAAACACAAATTGGGAAAAGCAAAGGAGTTTCTGTGGGTTGATTTTAAAAGGAAGTTGCTGTAAATGCAGCTGAGTTGGACCCTGCAAGCACAGCAAGAAGCTAAGTTCTTTATGTGGTATAAACAGAAAGCAGACAAGAGGTGAGTAATGAGGCAGTGAGGAGAGAGGTGAGGGATGTTCAGACAGTGCATCAAGCTAAAAACCCACCATCATTCAGCTTTCTATAAGCAGATGTTGAATATTTGGGGTAAAACCAGGGAAACCCTTAGGAATTAGGACCTGAACATTCAAGGGGTGACACCATGGGTGAAAACAAAGCCAGTCAGTGCACCTTACCACACAGATAAGATCATCTCCCTGCCAGAACCCCTAAAGCCTCATTCACTAGATTGCTTGAAATCTTTAATCCAGTGTTAACTACTTTTCCTGTAAACCTACTCAGGTAGAGGTGCTAACTCAGATGAAGGAAATGGGAAATTATTCCTATCTAGTTGGCCCCTGTGGCCTTGATGTTAGGAAAGGCATAGAACAAAATTTGAAGGGTAAATAAAAAATTTGAAGAATGTTCAGGGTGAAAAAAATCCCACCCAGGAAATTCCAGTTAGGTTTAGCAGGGGTAACTCAAGCCAGACAAGTTTAAATGACAAACAATAGATGGGTGCGTAATTGATAGATAATTCATTTTCTACACAGGAGAGATTAAATAGATCTAATACAGGTAAATTTCAAGACCTGAATTTGATATGTAGATACTTGGAAAATGATCAGGGAAGCTAAGGAAGATGGACATTGGTGTGAGAATGATGAGATAGCTGAAGGAATGGCTCACAGTGAGAAACAGCTTTTGTGTTTTAGGGGAGCATCAAGCTGGAGGGAACCTGCCAGTGGCATTCCTTACACATTGGTCCTGGATTTGCTTTTCTGAAACACTTACAGGACTGCTTTTGGCACAGACAAGTGGGAGCACCCTGGTGAACCCTTCTTTGTTGCACTGTCATGACAGAGCAGGCTCAGGGCAGTTTTGGTGAAGATCTGGCTGAGTTTGCAGAGCAGGTTAGTATATGCAGGATGAGACAGGGTAACACAGAACTGCAAAGTGATGCACAAAGGAAATTTTGTGCCATTCTCTGGGAAATGTGTCCATTGAAAGGCATCTGGCCTGGAGAGACCTGAGCACTGGACTTGACTATGGAGAACAAATGCAAGGTGGCTGTGAAAATGCAAAGCAGACCTAACAGGTGCAAAAGCTACCATGGAGGAAGGATGTAATGAGCTCTAAGAAAGGCACTGGCAAGCCATGATTAATACAAGTCAGTTTCAGGAAAACGATATTTTACTGAAATCAGGTGGAGATAAGGATATAAAACTGGGCTAAGGGGATAAAAATTACCTAATTGATGAAAGATAAATAAAATATTGGCTTGTTCTCCTTAGTGAAACTGGGGCTGTGTATAGTTATGGTTGCTGCCTATTGAAATAATGCAGGTAACCCCTAAGGAGGGATACAAATGATTTAAGATGGGCAGATGGTCGACACAAAAGCAAATGTGTCTGAAGTGTCTGCTGTTAGCTGAGGCTGGAAATGAGAGGATGTCTCCAGCCTGAAAGCAGCGAGGCTCTGGGACAGCCTCAGCCTTCAGAAACAAATGCCCAGCTGTCATGAAGATGGATTTTGAGGAGGGTGAGAAAGAACTGTGAGCAAGGGGGCAAGACTTGAAGTTATCCATGTTTAATTCCCACCCTATCTACTCTGTTTGAGTAGCCAGCAATCCCTTGACGAGCCTCACAGCGGACTGTGTTTGCTCTGTGCTATATCAATGTTTATCTCATTCGCAGCAGAAAATGCAGACCCGGGAAATGGGAATTTCAGTCGGAGCCAGAACGCTGCGGTGCCCTCACTCACAAGCTTTGAAGGGCAGAACTGCCTCTGGGTTTCAGCAGGCTATCCTTCAGTCATCTTCCATTCATCTTGGGGAATGAGAGCTGAGTAACTGCTGGCCTGTTCCATAATGGAGAGACTAGTCTCTCTAAGAGGTAAAGACATTTCCTTTCTTTGCTCAAAACATCATGAACTTTCAAACTTGGCAAGGCTCCTTCGCGTTCGATCTAATAATAAACCCAAACCATCCATTGCACGGAAGTAATGAGTCTGAACTTGCCTGAACTCGCCTCGGGGAGCTGAGATCCAAAGCTCTGTCATTCCCTCAAAAGCCTTTCTCCTCTTTGCAAGGACAGGATGTTGTTGTGACAAGGCATCCTTGCTGTTTGCTCAGCCTCTCTGCCTCGTGATGAAATCCCTCTATAGCCACTCTGGAGGTCCTACTTCAGCTCTGGTTTTTGGGCATACAAAGTGCTGCCCAACTAATCTCCGCTCTTTTCTATGAGTGATTTATGGAGGCCTGAAGGACATTGAGACTCAGCACATTCTCTGTTTTCCAAATGTTGGTGCAACGAGAGGGGCACTTTTCCTGCCAGTGGGAACCTGAAAGACCTGATGGGCTTTTCTGGCAGGACTCAATGTCAGTGAGAGGAGCGCCAAGCTGCCTGCGGAGCAAGCGGAAGTACAAATGTGTGTTAGCTTTGACTTCCACTGAGAACCACAGAAAAAATATTTTGACTTGATTTTACACTTCAGTTTCTCCTTAGCACAAAGCAAATGCTCAGCCAGTGATCAGAAATGCCCTTGCTTAATTTGCATCGGTTCCCGTCCAGTTATTAGGCACAAGCGACATGAGAAGAACAAACAAACAACCTCCACATTGAAGAGAGAGTGAAATACTTCTTCTTTTCTCATCAACTTTTTTGTTGTGGTGCTGGTTCTTTTTTAAAAAGAGAGTGGCTCTTGTGTCGTCATGAAGTGTTTGCTCTGGGAAGGGAGGAGGGGAGTCTGCAATGTTTGTTCTGGGTATCTAAATTTAAATGACTAACTTAAGCACATAATCTCCCTGGGCTGCCTCTAAAAACCAGTGGAGAGGGAAGGGCTTCTCTAATGAGCAGTTCAAAGGCTCTTGCTTTAGCAAGTAATGTTTTATTACCATGCTGTACAATGTTATTGGTGTTTAGGGTTTTACTTTGCCTTCTTGCAGTGCTTCTGTTCTCTGGTAGGATGTGAAAAGCAAAACCAAGAAGTTCTTTGTATATCTGGATTTGTTACCATATCTTCCTGTATTTCATTATGCAAATCACAAAATTACTAGAGGACAAGGGAAGGAATTAGGTGACTTCTTTCCCCCTTATACAAAAAAACCATTCCACTCTGATGTGGAGTTTGAAGCTCAGCAATTTATACCTATGCAGGAGTGGAGATCGCTGGTGGAATCCCTTATGCTTGATCCTGGGAAGTAACTTTGGACTCATACAGGCCTGATCCAAATCTCATGGAAATCAGGAAGCCCATGGTTTAGCAACTGTTACACTAAATTATTCCCAAATCCATTTAGTCCATCATCCTATTTAGTGCAGAGGAGATCACCAGCAGATGCTTTTGATGAATGCTGAAATGGGTTTGCAACTGGCAGGCTGGCACATTTGGTCACATCCTAATCCTCCACAGACAGCAGCCAGCTGAATTCAGCTCTGACACGTGGATGTTATTTTCCCCTCTGTTTTCTTAGCATTAACCAGTAAAAATAAAAATGTTCTTACTGCCCATATAAATAGGGAGAAGCTGTAGCTACAATATCTTGACTTTAGAAATTCAGTGTTCTTATATAAAAACCAAAGAAAAAAGGTTTAGATGAAATGCCTGAGAGTACTCAGAGAGCAGTTACAGGTGAGCACTGTCAAATGGGAAAGACTTTTTGAGCTGGATCCCTAGGGATATTCCTAGGCCTGGGTTCAGGCTTTTTCGGTATTATCATTAATAATTTGGAAGAAGGGGTAGAGAGCTCTTTTGTTAGAGTTTCAGCTACGAGTGAGAGACACCAGGGAGGAGGGGATTAGTGCTTGGGAGAGCTCAGTAATTAGAGGAATGGTCTGGAAAGAAACAGGATGCAATTTAGTGAGGGCAAGCACATATCTGCACCTATGCTGAAATAATCAGCTCCACAGGCACATGGTGGGAGAGAGGAGCCAGATAAAGCTCTTCAGAGGAGCTGGAGGTTCTGCTGGAGCAGTGATTCAGCTGTGGAAGGAAGGAAGGAAGGAAGGAAGGAACATGATGCTAGGTTGGACAGATGGGGATGTTGCATGTTAGACACGGGGGATAAGCCCTTCAGCTGGATCACTGGGACTGGTTTCTGGCATGGCACCTCGGGAAAGGCGTGACTGAGAGTCTCAAGGAGAGCAAGGCTCCAGAGAGGGCAGTGAAAGGCTTCGTATTTAGCCCAGGGTAAGCAAAGCTGAAAGGAGACACAATAACAGCCTTGGAGAGCAGTCAGTCTGCCAAAAAGAGGAAGGTGGTGAGCTGTTCTGTGTCCAGAAATTATCCTCTGTGGTTTAACCACGGTTTTCTGTGGTTAGAAAAAAAGAGAGAGGGAGAGAGAAATTGAGATGGTAGATAAGTTGACTTTACTGCTTTACTTATGAAGTGCCTTGGGGCATAAAGCACATGATCAAACATAGTTGAGTTACTGTAGCTTAATGAGTTATTGCCTGCTGGCTGAACCATACTAATTAACCATGTGTGTACTCTCAGCCTGCCTCAATTGCCAGATGAAATGGCCTCACTTAAATACTTGTGCTTTAGTTTGCAAGAGGCAGCTTGAATGCTTGTGTGGGGTCAGTGATTACAGCTCAGCTGATGAGGAGGTGACTTCTAGGGGATGGAAACTTGTTCTTTAGTGCTCAACAGTAACGCTGGCACTGTTGCATCAGGGAATAATAAAATGGGGTGACAAGGGGGGAGGAGCAGAAAACAGACCGAAATACACAAATGTGTTACTTCACAGGCTTATGTCAATAGAAAGGGCTCCTTACAAGTGTATTGGAAAGGTAATAACACTGCATTTCATAAAAGACCTCAGTGGGTTTTTGTTTGGAAAGGCTTGTAATATGGTGATTTAAAAATATAGCATTAAGAACTCCATAGAGCACTGCACACATTTCTCTTGCAACTGCACACACACTTGCTTTAAGAGCATCTTCTTTTCTTGGTGTTTTCGAGTAAATTATTCTTTTTGGCTCACTCCACACGGTCCTCCCCAATTGCTGTTCTTTGCCATCAGTAATGGTTGCTGTAGTTTCTGCATTCGGTGAGCTGCCTTCTTCCTCTTACCCTGATAAGCAGTAGCTGTTGGAGTGGAGCCTTCCTGGTCCTGCTAAGTGTGGGGTGTGCTCCAGATTCCTGCTTTCCCTGCCTTCCTTGCCACCTTCCTCCCTCCCTCTCTCTCTCTTTTTTTCTCCTTTGCGGTTGTTTTCCCACTGCTATCACCAGTTTGAATTATGTGGCTGAGGATGAGCATTTGGATGTTGCAACCTTCGGGAAGTTTTTTGTTCGCAGCAGTGCTTCTGTCTGTGCTGTCCCATCAAAGCAACTTCTCCTTTTGCTCCCAGCTGCCATCTAAGATCTTGCAGCAGACTTGGCATGTTTGCCGAGCAGGCAAGGCGCACTTGACAAGTGCCATGTGAAATGGAAGCAGAGACTCCTATTTTGCTAGTTTGTTGCTATTTTATGTCATCACATAAAGTAGCCCTCGAGGGGACCTAAGGAAGTTACCTGGTTCCTTTCTGTGCTCAGGACAGGACCAAATACATCCCTGCCCTTTTTGGGTGATGTTTGCTTACCTTGTTTTAGAAGTCCTGCACTGCTGCAAACTCCCAGCTCCCCAGGAAACCTTTCCCTGTACTTTCCTGCATGTGACCGCTCCATCTGATCTGAGGACAAGTTAACACACAATTAAGCCTAAACCAGCCAAACTACACTCATTTGCTACTGTGATCCTTTCAATTTTCTGCAGGAAAGAGAAATGCTAGAAATCTTCATAGAGATTATTTGATAACATAACTGTTCTGTAATCTAATTTAATCTAAAGATGATTTTTTCCCTTCAGTGCACAGATTTTTGCACTGAGAAAAAAACTGCAACCAAGAGCTGTAATGCTAGAATAGTAATGCATACACTGCATTTCTTTAGTGTTTGCAACAAGGAAACAACTTTTCATAGCTGTGTTTTATATGTGTATAAGGAGGGATATTATGTAGCTATTGGCGCAAGGCTTTCTTCCTTTCCCAGAGATACCTCTAGACTGAGGATGTGCAATTTGGCTGCAGCTGAAATTGAGCCCAGGTCTGGGGAGCCTGCCTACTGCAGCACAGAAATAATTAGCGTCTGCATGAAGCTCTTACCCAGATGTGGAAAGTCTGTGACTGATTTGAGATGGGGTTTGTCTTATCTCCAGTTTTACTGCAAAGAAATTTTATCTTAGAGCAGTACTTTTGCAGAGTTCCTTCTGTACTGCTAATCCCCCTTGGTATTACCGAGGAAATATCAGAGCATAACTATTCCATGGAGATCTGAAGTGAAATCGTCATGCAAGAAGAACGTGAGAACTGCTGAGCAGACTGTATTTCCTGTTATCTGAGAACAACTGTGCATCCACAAGTAGCTGAAAATTGTGATGCTTCTATGATCCTGTCACGTCCTTCAGCAGATACATTTTGCACAGACCCTTGTACAAAGAGAGAATAAAGAACAAATGAAACATTTTCTGCCCTGCATGTAGAAGGAAATATACGCTGCTTAAAATGAGGGGTGAGGCTGGAAAAACGACGCTTGAACTAGGAGGTCATCTTAAAACAGAAGGAAGAAAGAAAGTCTATTTCTTACACAATGAGCTATGTATGGACTCCTGGGATTTATTAATGCACAGGGCAGTGGGCACTGGTACTCCCAGCTAGTTCAAGAAGCTGTTGGATGAATTCATGGACAGCAGGTCCATAGAGACACACTAAAGAGAAAAAGCAGAGTTGTACTCACTCAGCTCCCTATGCAGCATGTCCTGCCACCACCAACAGAGGCAGGATGTGGGGCAAGGTGGGCCACTGATCTTGCCAAGTAGCACGAGTTTGATACTCACATGCATCTCTTCCCCATCCTCTCTGCCCTGCCTGCGACTCCAGAGCCAAACCTGCCTCCCACGAGGGTAAAAAGTCTCTTTGCTGGGCTTGCAAATGTCTACAGAAATGAAACTGGCTTATGGGGAAATGAATAATTGGGCATAAGGGAAACTAGATCTGGATCCAGGTTAGATCTCTACCAGCACTATCCAACAGCAGTTCTAGAGGAAGGTTGGTGGTAGCAAAACAGCCTAGTTATTCCTCAGAATCTGCTGGGGTTTGCATCTAGATTCTTCATAGCCTCTGCTCCAGGGGAGGAGAGGAGGGACAGACTATTTGGACACACATACCACCTATTTTTGCTTTCACTACATTTGGTGAGGGTTGGAAATGTGACGTATTTTCCACAGCATCAAATAATTCTCAGTAGTGTCACAAATTGCATTGTTTCAGCTCTCCGAGGGATTTTGGACAAGAGTGAAAGACCCTTGAAACTGATATCAATAATTCTGCTTCTCAAGCTGAAGGCAAAACTCCAGCAGCTGGCAGGGGTGTGTGTGGTTTTTATACCCCGTCTAGCCTCAAGGAGGCAAGACCATCGTAATTAGCTGCTAATTGAGAAGCCCGCATCTGAAAAGCACAGTTTCAGAGAACAAAGAGCCAGAGAGACCCATTTCCAGGGCTAATTAGAATTAATTCATTGCTATAAGTAGAAGGTCTCCCACAGTCCTGGGACTCTCTCTTGCCCTCTCCTGAAACACTAGTCTAAACATACGCATACCAATCATAGAAGGCTCAGCATGACTTGTGCAACACAGAAATAGCATTGCTTGTTAAAAATTAGTCTAATTTTCTTTTTCTTTTTCTTTTTTTT
>VZRX01014386.1:94399-137206 GCA_013398075.1 Notiomystis cincta
TTTTTTTTTTGTAGCCCTGGGCTATGTCTCCCCTCTGCTTTGCTACCTGCCCTTCCTTCCTTCCTTTTTTGGATCTGCATACACACGAACAAAGTGACAACGTCAGCACTTTTTCTAATACTGCATGAACAGAGCTTTTAGAGAAAAAAAGGTTGACAAAACCAGGCCTTACTGTCTGTGGCACCCTCCTGAAAGTGCCTCCAACAGGATCTTCATGCATTTCCCTGAGCTGCTGGAGTCCATTTGTTTTTCCCCCAACAAGTCCACAGCAGCTGTTTTCACACTTGAACTGGGGCTCCACCAGTAGCACTTCAGGTGCTGAGGACATGGGCTGCAGTTTCCAGTCTTCACGTGGTCTCTTAAAAGCCTTCAAGGCCTGATTTTTGTCTTTAAGTCCTGAAGTTTTTTTTAAAAAACACCTGCACAGTAAGTATCTCAGCAGCAAGTCAACCTACAGTATTTCTATCTCACTTGAGCTCATCATATCTCTCTCACATGTATTTAGTGCCAGCATCTCATTGCTGAGGACTGAGTCACTGCAAGGGCACTCCAGTGAGAAAATGAACAAGACCATTCCCTTATGATAGTCAGTTTTGGTCATCCAATACAAGGTGCTTTTATAATAAGCTTGATATTTTTATTTTTAAGATCTTGAACACTTATCTTTGGAGTCTAATTGCTTCAGATTGCCTCAATGGACCCAAAAAAGAGCAAAACAATAATTGATTTGGAGAAATGCAAGGTGACACTTTGTCATTAGTGATGATCTTGTTATAGAGGAGGTGGCCTGCTGAATTTTGCTGTGCTGGCCTCCCTGTGTGAGGATGTCTAACAAACCTTAGAAGCCTCGCAGTTTAATCGTGGGTGTTGGAAGCCAGTGCTCCTAAAGCAGACAAATGGCTTAATTTGCAGGAAAGAGGAGTCTGTACTGCTTAGTAGGTGTGAGTTGCCTCATTTATGCTCCAAATATAGATGCATTTCTATATCTTTACTTAGCTACAACTGAAAGTCTGGTGTGTGATACCTCAGCGAGCCTGTGCTGGGGCAAATGCGAACAGCACACGCTGAGATTGAGAGACTCTGAGTTCCTTGAATACCTTTAAATTTCCTATTGAAGGAAACTGATCTTCTAAAAAAAATTTCCAAAGGATTTTCTTCCCACTGGTGCTCATCTGAACCAGTACAGTGCAAGAACAATCTTTCAATTCTTTTTTCTGTGTAGTTTAGGGATGTTCTTCTTTCTGTGTGGTGTCCCTTGCATGTTATTACACATTTCCCACATGCTCATTTTGGTGAGGGACAGTACCTACTGCTGTCATAAATGAGGCCAAAAGCCTTACCTTGGCTTTGTGTCCCACTGCTGAGAGGAGATGCAGCCGCCACTGTCTGTGCCTTCATTAAGGCTTCAGCTGGAACCAAACCCAAACCATAATCCCTGTGCTTCCCTTTCCCTGTCACCAGGCCCCTGAGGCCCTTTTGCACAGGAACATCAGCCTGAGAGCTGGAATTTCACATTCCTATTGGACCCAGAGGACCACACCTGCCCCCTCAGACTTCCCCGTGGTTTAGAGCCCTTCTTTTCCAGGAGCCCACCAGAGGTTTGCAGATAGTTTGAGTCTTCTGGTGCCTCAAAAAGCAACTTGATAGGCAGAGAGTTGGTTGTAGAAGGTTGCCAAACACAGCAATGCCCTTCAAAAGACAAAATAACACCCTCACACAGCCACCACTCCTGCCCTGCCAGCCCATGCTGTGTGCCTCACACCTCTGGGGACCTGCCCTGTGCTGCTGCAAACCCAGATGCTCCTCACCAGCAGAGCCCCCTTGCACTCTCTGAGAGCTTTCATCAATTTCCTTTGCCAAACATCTGGATTCCCTGTGGGGTCTTCAGTAAAGTTACACTGCTTCAGTCCTGCAGGCAGACAAGATGCCTTGACAAGTTCCCAAACAGTTCACTTTTGCTGAAAACCAGAATTTCCTTCCCTTACACATCTGATTCCGGCTGCATTGCCTGCAATTGTACTTTCAGCTGCTGCTTGCAACACTGAGAAGCAGTCACAGTGGGACTGGTGGTTTTCCATTAGATCCCACTGGCTCATATTTGCTGAATTTGTTTGTCTCTGCAGTGGCTCACATTTCTCACGTTAGGTCAGCAAACCTGGGTAAGGTTGTATAGAAGTCTAATTGTAAAGACTTCAAACCTATTTTTATTTGAGATCTCACTGATCTAGCTTGTAACAGAGCAATCAGATGACTCCAGAGCCAACAGCATTTTAGGCACTGTTCTCCTCCTGACCTTAGGTCTCTTTCTCTTGAAGGCGTGAAGCGTGGTATCAGATGAAAACTCCTTTCAGGGGTCATAAATCTTTCTTTAACACGTTGTCCCCCTGCTCTCCCTAATTTTGAGTTTAAATGGGCTGATTTGGCTTAGAAATGGAACCAGAGGTACTGAAACACCATTACAATGGTGCTGGGACTGCTCTGTATCTAAATGATACCACATGTTGGCCTGCTTCTAGTAGTGTTTACTGTGTAACCACACTGGCTCAGTAGGAATCTGTCTGGAAAAACAGTCAGGGTGTAAATGAATATCTGAAAAGAGCCTCTCTGAGTAAACTCTTAAAATGCTGCTAAGGGGCAATGCTGAGGCCATGACTTTGTTTCCAAACCATCCAACCTGCAGAATTGGTTATGACCAGTAAAGGAAGAAGACTGTCCCAAATTGCACTCAGGAGATGTCTTCGCTCATCACTCTTTGGTCTCTGTGCAACAATGATCATCAGTCCTGGAGATAGTGCCCACACAGAATTCCAGATAGCACTTCAGTGGGACATTGCATGGGAGGGGACAGTGACCTGCAAGAAGAGAGAAACTGAAATTTGGCAAATGGCTCTAAGCCTTGTATCTAAGTCCCACCTGTGATATTGAGAAGTGCCCACAGATTTCACTGCCTGCATGATCCTGCTTTCCATCAGACAGTCAAAGTCCTTACACCCAGTCTGGAAACCTGAGGTGGCCATGACAAAACTCCCTTTGCCCATTTTGGACACAGGCATAAACACCACAAAGTCCTTATAGTCACACACATGGGGAACGTGGCTGGTACCTCGCTTATGTTTTATCTCATAACTACTATAATTTTAAAATGTCTAAGTTTAAACAGAACATGTACTCTTCCCTAAACATTTCTTCTTGAAGTCTGCTATTTACTCTCATTATGCAGCTCAAAATGTCCCAGAATCTGAAAGTTATTTGATTCAGTCCCACAGCTGCCATCTCAACAAACATGTAAATAAAACAAAGATCCTGTGAATGGGGATCTCAAGCAGTTGTGGAGAGGATTAGGGATTAGTGAAAGATGATTCTGCCATTGTTCTCCTAATTCATAAAAGACGGACCACTGCTATTTTGAATAATGTCATTACCACACAAGCCTCAAGCAACTTAACAGACCCTGTGGAATTGTGAGGAGACTTATGCATGTTGAAAATGTTCCTATGAAGTTACTCCATTTCAAGTGCTAAAAAGTAAGGACCAAACTGGATGAAGCAGTATCTTTCCTTCCTCTTTTTAATTGAAAAAAAAATTGCTTTCAGATGAATCCACTTTATTTTTCTTCTGAAAATGTCCTTTCCCCAGCTGCCTCTCTTATGTGCCTGAGCTCCTTCCCAGCTCTGTCACAGACCCATGGTGTGCTTTGATGCTACATCACTCCTGCCTGGTCAGTCACACCTACCCTCCCAAGCCCAAAAGAGCAGGAGAAACTTCAAAAGCAGCTCTGCTCTCCTCCCCCCAGCAGCTTTCCATCCAATGCTTGTTCATGACCTGAGCCTGGCATCCAGGCTGATTCATGTTTGTAGCAACAAAAGCAGCCGAGCAAATCGGTTGAGGTCACAAAAACTCAAGATGGCTTTACAAGGCATACTTAGAAATGTCCACATATATTCACCCTGAACATGAGCTCCTCTGTTGAGTATCACTGCATATTCAGAAGGAATTCAAAAGAAAACACACGAAAAGGAGTGGCACACTTGTGCAATGTGTCCTTCTAATGCAGAGGTTTTATCTTAGAAGATGAAAAGAAGGTGCCTGGTGACTCAAAACAGTCCTCTGTAAATGCAAAGAAGATTTAAACTTGGCACTGAAAAGAAGCTCATCTCTGTGGGATATCTGAACAAATCTTAACACAAACCTTACTAACTAGACTTTGCAGGAGTTCCTAAGCTCCCAATTGCAGAGCCCCAAAGCCTCTTGCAAGATTGTGTCAGGGTCACGTGTGCAACACACCCTGGGTATGGTCAGGGCTGGTCCTACTGTGAATGCCACTGTGAATGTGCAGGGTGAGCACCAGCCCATCCCTCTGAGGCTGAGGTGGTGACTCCTGAGCTGGTTTAGAGCTCTGGCAGCCCCTGTCTGCTTGGTGGGCGTTGATCTCAGGTGGGAGAGAAGGAAGAAACATTTACTCGGTTAAGCAGGAGCGATGAGGGGTGAGAGGCAGCAAAGGGCTTGTGAGGTTGTGCTGCCCTGTATACAATACCCTGGCAAGTTAGGCATTGCACTGAGAGAGCTCCCATGAAGATGCCCCATCCATCCCCTGCCCAGCTTCATCGCGTGACTGTGGCCCCCCAGTGCTGCTTTAGACATCAAAAAGGCCTTTAGAACCATTGTGTGGACCCCATACCATGTCACACACAGTGTGAGTTGCCCTTTGGGGGAAAGACTCCAGGGAATTTTTAGGTCCATTCATGTCAGATGGAAAATGGTCATCTTCAGACATAATTTATTTTCCTTTTCTCCCTCTCAAAAAGCAAGTGTCTAAGCAAGCCAGCCAGATGCAAGGGCTGTGATATTCCTTGTGTTCTTCTAGCTAAGACCTCCTGTCCTTTCCCTCATGTCATTCAGGAAAAAAAAGTACTGCTTCTGGTTGTTTGGCAGCTGCTCACAAGCTTACATGAGAAGTAAAGAGTGATATGCTGGGGAAATCTGATTCCCAGCATGACAAGGACCTGCAAGCAAAAAAAGAACTGCTGAATATGTACAGAAGAGCTAAACAGTCACCAGTGGTCCCCTAAAACACCAAGGAAAGCATTTGTTATCCTTTAAATAGACAGCATGTGTAGTTGGGTGAAATTAAAAAAGGGAAGCTATAGACCTAGAAGTCAGGGAGCTTTTATTAGAATATTCTTCCTAGTAGCACCCTGGGAGAAGAGCAAAAGCTGTGTGACTTCAAAAATTTAAAACTGGATGAGATAAAAACCATAAAGATGAAGCAGAGTTAATAAATAAAGCAGAGTCAATAATCCTGCCTGGGGATGGGGTGAACTGTTGGCCTCATGTCATGTGTGTTTTCCATTCCCCACTTCTGGGATACTAAAAAAAAGTCTGACCCAATCCAGGGATTACACAAAGAATGCACTCCAACAAAGGGAAACACATGGCCTTTCTGCTCTCCCTCCAGTGGCATTTGGGACCAGAAGAGGGGTTGGTCTGCATAGTCAGGATTACATTCCTGCCTCTATCTAGCAAATGCTATATGGATTGAGAGAGAAAAAAATACATCTGCCCTCTCACTGGAATATTTTCTCTATATTCTCTTGTAAGGCAGGTGTCAAAAGGAGACAGTGATGGCCACTGAAGCCATCCCTGCTTAACAGGGTGTCTGAGATGTTGCTTTTTCCTGTGTCTGCCTGAGAATGGGCTAGTCCCAAACACAACTCAGCAATTAGGATATTAATAGTCCTATTACTCTGAGCCATCAGTTTGCTTTAAAATTCATGGTGCAGTTATCTGAGGTTTGTTCATAACAGGAAAAGTACAGAGATGCAGGAAGACTGAGTCAGAACAGAGCTTTGAAATGCATCAAGCAACCATTTAATTAAAGAAGGGAGCTCTAATATTGTGTTCCAAATGATTACTTATTTATATACTCCTCAAATGGTGCTATTTTTAAACGAGATTTTGAAGGGAAGACGATTTATATTTTTATATGCAGACAGTCTTAAAATTAAGTGAGCTGCCAGTACAGCACTGCCCTGGAGGAGTAGGAGAAGAAAAATCTCTGTGTCAGTCCTTCTGGTTCTTCTGCTGCCTCTCAGCACCATGAGTGCTAGAGATCAAAACAGGCACCTCAAGACACACAGGCTTGACAGCTTCTCCCAGCAGTCCTCCTGGAGCAGGTCATTGCCTGGCATGGTTGGGACATGAGTTTGGAGGTGCCTGGAGGCAGGTGCCAGTTAAGCCCAGGGAGGTGGCCAGGAGGAAGTGTCAGGAGGACGAGGCACTGTGCCTCCTGGTGAGAGAGAAGGGTTCTCAGCTTTTAAATTGTGGACTTTGTGGCATGACACGAGGTTTTCATTTTACAAAACTGAAATTTAATTGGCAAGCCCTGGGTTCAGGCAGTGACCTTCATCCTTCACTCATCTGATACTTGCTGATTGCACCAGCGTGGAGTGTGAAGTTCAGCAGGGCACCATTTTATGACCATTTTTTACTGGTCTGAACAGCCATGCAACTTGTAAGGATAGAAAATGTTGGCTCCAACAGATGTTTGAAAACTTCAGTTTTTCTTAACTCTGGAACTGAGAAAGGCCTGTGTGGTAAAGAATGAATGTTTGCTGAGTTCCTAAATAAATCTGAGCCAGCTTGAGAGCCTGAAAGCCCAGTGGCTTCTTTGAGTTCTCTAACAAAGGGGTCTACCCAAGCACACTGAAGTCAGAGAGAAATTCTCATTGACATCAAAGGACATTGAATTGGACCCCATGAAGGAGTGTCTGTGCCAGGGACCAGCAGAAATAATAGTGTGTGATGTACGTGACCAGCTGCCCCACACCAACCGCTTGGATTCCAGGCGTTAAACTCTGCAAACAGTGGACTCACAAACAATTCAGGAAAACCTGCCAAAAAAATTCAAAGAAAAATATGTACGGAAACTGCAATGTGTTTGTGGGTATTTTGTGAGCAGAAAAATAATATGTTTGTGGAATAAATTAGTCCCTAGAAGTGTTCTCTCAGCTCAGAGTTGTGTGCACTCAAGTCAGCTAATCGAACTCAAGCTTCTTTTCTCTTGCCAAAGGAAGTGGGCAAATACAGAGACATGGATGAAATGAGTTTGAGTTTGCTTTTAAAATGTGACGTGCCAATTACATCTCATTTTAATAGTTCTTAAAATTTGAAAAATAATTTTTTCCTGCTGTCTAAATGCTTTAGCTTATTCTCTCATGAATGCTGACAAGCTTTGGTCTGGTGTTTATCCATATCAGACACTGCAAAGCTCATCCAGTCCCTTATCTGCTTCTGATTAGATTACTGTAATGACCTGCCTCGAGGTTCCTCTGGCAGGGGATGCCACCACCCCTGTGAGAGCATTACACGCAGGAGGAAATCCAGTGCTTTTATTCCAACCACATCGTGCCTTTCACTGGCTATAAAAAAAAAGGATTAATTAAAGATGGGAATATCTTCAGCTGGGATCCTGATCAATTAGGAAATGGGGTAACACCAAAAGCAGGCATGTCTCTAATGTGGTGAGCAATAGCTGGGGAGAGGCAGCACAATAAAGGAAGGAGGGTCAAACTCAAACCTTTGGTTCACCTTTGGTTCTTTCTAGACAAATGTGTTTGGGCTGCTGAGGGATTGGTCTGTGCATCATTTTTGGGCCGTCTCAGGGGATAAAAAGGACCCATTTAGCTCTTCCCTGAGAGGATTTGCCCTCGGTGACAAGGAGTGGAGGTGGGATTGTCCATGTCCTACAATACAGGATGTATGTCTGATGGTGGTTGAAGGGTCTCTAAGGAGCTCTGTGGGTACTTAAAATTATCTGCAACCCACAGGCAGTCCACACCTCCACTAAGCCAGGCAGGATCAGAGACAAAGGAGCAAAGGGGTTTTGGCTGCACAGCTCTGCAGAGAGCCACTAAGGTTTTTTTCAGGTAAGGGACCAGACACTTAGACACAAGGGAGTATTGAGAAAGAGAGGACTCGAGGACAAACTTCTCGGTCATCTGTGCATGTTGGCCACTGCTGCAGGTGCTTGGCTGCAGGCTTGGATATGAGGGTTACTGCTGTTTTCATTTAAAACTGGATTTTAGTCTGGCTTCTGAGGTGGGAAAGCAGCAAGAGCCACACTGTTCCCAGGATTGTTCCCCTGTAGACGGCAGCTCTCCTTTCTGGAGGATGGTTATAAACACAGATGGTCATAAATGCTCTCAGATGCCAACCAACCCTCAGTCCCAACAAGCAAGTGCCTCTTTCTAGCTGGGTATCACAAAGTGTTCTACAAACCTTCCCAGATACACTCCCAGAAAGACTATTTTGTGTCAGTGCACTGAGACATGCTGGGTGACTTCTTCAAGGTCACTCAGGAAACCAGTGTGGCACAGACGGCAGGTTGTTTAAATCCCCAAATATAACTCGTCTCCTTGCTTCCCCAGAGAGTCCCTGTCACTGAGCATCAGACTTTGGCCCTCTTTGTCTTTCAGCTGTTCAACTGACTGCTGTTGCTCTCTGCACGATCAAAATCCTGTTTGATACGGCTCTCTTGCTGCTGGATTATTTATAGCTGTTCCTACCTTTGGCCAGACTGGGTTTCACTTTTTGTTTAAGCATGTTCAGCTCCCCCATGTTGCTTCAAGTGCTGTGAGTGTCCTTTGAGCAGCAGGTGCTGCTCAAAATTAATTGTTTGTCTTGATATTATATTATCACTCATCTATGGATTTTCGAGTGTGTCAGTTGTTCCATTAGGGCTGTCACTTCCTAAATCCTTTTGGTGAACACCATATTTTACTTCTCTCATTGCCAGCTCTTTGCTCCCCATAATACAAAACGTTTTCTGAGTGCCTTACAGAGCAGTACCTCACCCTTTTGTTATGTGGCAGACAACAGGCTACTGAGTGAGGCTCTGAGGCTCATTAGAGTTCATAACATTGCTTGTTTAAGTGTTTGGGTTTTTTTTTTTAAGTTACCATGTCAAATGTGCTTAGTGTGTGGAGTTGGCTTGCTACAGTGTTGGGTGTCTGCAAGCTTTGCCATGCCTCTGCTGATGGCAGGCAAAAACTGCCTGGATGGAAAGAGCTGGCCTGCCTGCAGTGCTGGTAGTTTCCACATCTCCATCGAGCCTGGGGATGGCCTCTGCACAGCAAGGTAAGCACCCCTTTCCTACCTCTCTGCAGATGCTGCAGAGAAATGGGGAGGCAGCTCAATCTGGCTACTGAGGGCCTTTCTGCACAAGGCAGAACTGCTGCAGTGAACATTTGGTCTGAGACCCTGGCTTGGCAGCATTACAGGAGCAGATTTACTGGTGGGGATTAAGCGAGCCTTTGTCATTCCTCTCCATTAACACCATCCAGCACATGGGTGGTGTCACAGGATGACATGTGAAGCTCTGCAGCTGCCCCTCTGCAGCTGTATCCAGCTTTGACATCCTGCTCATGTCGTTCTCCAGAAGCCACCCTGGCCACTCAGTCATGATTTCAAGTTCTTTGATCCAGTCTGACTGAGAATGGTGTAGACACAGGCAGAAAAAACTGCATATTGTCTCAAAAGGGCTCTGAATAGGACAAAGATTTCGTTAGTCTGCCCTGCAAGGACTCTGCTGTGAATCCTGGTCTCCCACTTTTCAGCTAGTACTTTGTATGATATTGTCTCAACTTTCCTTCCTCAGGTCCCTGAACTTCCAGTGCACGGGGAAGTGCTTCTGGTCCTGCTTTTGGTGACAAGGCCTGCCTTGTACATTTGCTTCCTGCTTCTGGGGACTATACAAATTATTCTTCAAAGGCCACATCATAGTGGGTTTGGTGGCTTCCAAAGCAGATTTGGAGTAGTCTTGTCTTTGCTCTGCTCTGGGGTTTGCACTACAGGCAAACCAAAGACAGAGGAGAAATGTGGGATATTTTAACATAAACACACAATATAAAATCAGACCTAATAAGGTAAGGAATAATGTACATAAAAATTCCATAAACTAATGTCTCCATCCCTTTTCTTCTTGAAAGATTGAGGATCTATTTGGCTCCTTGTGTGTTGAGCTTAGGCATGCACCTAAAATTGCCTGGGAGAAGTCCCCCTTGGCTTCTGTGTTTGTCTTGTAGTGCCCCAGGATGCTGGTTCCCCCCAAGCCCCTTCAGCTCTACTTATGGAGAAACAACAACAATTTCCCCTCGTACCCTCCTGGTGCAAAGGAAATTCTGCTTGCCACTTCCACTTGGAATCCATTAAGCTGACTTCTAATGATGAGCAGACCTTTTTCTGATGATAATTAATACTTCCTTAGCTTTCAGCATTTGAGTTCTCAAAGCCCAAGGAAGAGTCCATTTCCCAAAGCACTACATCCATGCACCTGGACAGGATAATGGGAGCTATCCATGAAGGTGAGCAGGCTTTGTTTGGCTTTTATTTAATTTCTTTTCTTCAGGGATTCAGTTGGTTCTTGTTTATTTGTTTGTTTACTAGTTACTCTTTCTGCTCCACTCCTTGCTTCCAAAATCTTTGCCATACTTCTCCTCATTGTCCTTACACTGAGACTCACTGCTGCTTTGTCAGCTTCTGCCTGAGGCTGAGGTGGCTTCCAGGGGTTTCCCTGAAGCTTTCTTTTGCCTTCAGCAAGGATAAAGCTGGGCAGAAAGCTCTGTGTTCAATGGCTTCAAGAAGCAGATACACAATTCCCTCATTGCAAATGAAGTCTTCATGTTTTTCCTTTGCTGAGAGAGGGTATTCTCTATCCCCTGCCAATCAGAGGACACTGCCCACTGCCAAGGGTAGATTATCTAGTTCAGGAGCGTGTTTACCATTTTCTTCCTGCCTTTCCTTTGCTGTAGCTGAGGGAAAAGGGCTCATTAGCTTTGTAGAAGCTCAAACACGACATGTCTCTCACAGAGGCAGCAGGTTAGAAGCCATTTGGTGAGCAGAGCTCTGGCCCTTTGCTTAAAGACTGCAGCAGCTCATGCAGGTGGGCTCCCTCAACTGTGCTGTCATCTTTGGCTCACGATGGGCTTGTGAGAGAAGAGAAATAATTCAGTCCCAGTGACAAAGAACATCAAGTATTTAATGTCAAAAGCAACTAATGCTGTTGTTCTGGAGGGCAGTCAGGTCTTCCCCTGAAACCAACCCTTCCTCTCAAGCTGTCACCTGCACAGGTGAGCTGCTAACAGCGAGGGCAGTGACCCTGCTTAGCAGCAGCACTTTTACACAGCTCTAACTGGGATGACCAGGCAGGACTTCTGGTTTTTGTGAGCAGAGAATCTGCTAATCTGCTCTGCAGCAGGCGTGGGAGCTGGTTGGGGGGTTTTGGGGGAGTTTTTCTGGTTTTTTTGTTTTGGTTTTTTTTTTAAGAAATCTCCATCAGAAGAAAATGCTTTGAGTTCTGGGAAGGGGTTTTGTGGGTTTTTTTTATTAAATCCAGAGCCTTCTGGAATTTTTTCTCTTTTTTTGTCATTACAGGCCACAAAGTTGTGTTTTCCCCATATTACTGAAGCAAGTAGTAAATCCAAAGGCAGCTACTGATGTACAAACACTACAGCTAATGGCAGACAGGCAAACAAGCTGTTCTGGTGGAAGGCAAATACAGGGAAAAGAAAGGAAGAGAAAAACCTAACTGAAGGAGGTGATGGTGACACACACAAAGAAAACCCCATACAACAAAAACCTGAGAAGGAGAGCTTCCTCCTTTTTGCTGGGTTTTGGTGCCCAGTATCTCCTCATTATCTGCTGAGGTAACCACATCATATAAAGTATACTCATTGTATATATATTATGAATGTGTATGAAGTATAAACCATTGTATTTCTTCTAATAGCATTCATGTTTCTTGGTTTTATGGTGATTTAGTGATGGGAAGCTGGAGTTAACAAGACTAAGGCTAAAACTCACTCAGGTCACATCAGAAGCCAGAGAGGAGGGATTTCCCATGTCCTGGACTAGTCTAATTGTCTCTCCTCTCAGTTGCAGAGCTCCAAGTTTCAGAAATATGGAGAGAGAATTTTCACTTGTGCTTTTATGTAGGAAAACACTTGCGCAAATTTTAAGTGCTCTGAGGGATCTTGAAACCTATGTTAGTGTCATTGGAGGAGAGAGAGAGAGGTGGCCAAATAGTAGGTGGGACATTAAGAAGTCAAAGGTGCAGTTTTGGGCTCTGCCACAATCTTGCCCTGAGCCTCTGGACAAACCTTATCACCTTTTGGTTTAGTGTTTTTCATCTGCTAGAACACGTGAGGCAACTTACCTTGTTCTTCTGGAGTGCTGAGAAAATTGATCAGTACCTATTTTAAGTGTGCTTGGAACAACTGATGCTGGGTTTTGTTAAAAAGCTACCAGAGATGAAAAATCAAGATAAGAATCACATAAACTGTAGCCACACATTTGTATTTTTATTGATTTCATCTTTCATTTCCAGAGCAATTTATTCTAAAAGGTCTTGGAACAGAAACAAACCTTTACATGGTTCTGTCCCAGGAGATCATAGACAAGAAATCCCATCTCTGCCTGCACAGTGGAGTTATATTTATATAGAGAGATTGCAAAATATTACCTCTCCCTGTACCTTTGCCTGGCTCACATCTTCAGACCTCCAGTGCTACAACCAAATCACTGCTGTAGCCTCTGCACAGAGCCAATTGTCTGCCATCATCCTGTCAGGCACTTATACTTATTTCTCCTAATATAATTTATATTAAGCCAATTTATATTACACAGTGAGTGCTTGATGGAGAAGGTACCCACAGGAGGCTTATGTGCTGCTTTCCCTCAATGATATTTAGCTGATCTACTGACAGGTATTATCTGGCTCTCCCCATAGGCTCTCCCTCATTTACATCCTTACAGCATCCAAGCTGCAAGAACACAGTTACTCCAAGGAAAAATCCTGTTTTTCAGGAATTACTTTGCTGTCCTCTCTGTGGGATACAGGATGAGAGCCTCTCACCAGGCCCTCCAGGAGCCCCAGGTGGTGCACTTTGATTTTCTCATTTGGTCTCAGATCAGTCCCTGCCCAGAGACGTTTGTGTTTCTATTTACTTTAGATCCGGTTTGTTTGCTTCTCCTTCTGTATTGAAGTTTTCTCCAGGAAACATGCCATTTGCCTAGCTCCTGGAGGTGCCCTCCTTCCACCACCTTCCAGCAAGGGACCCAGCCTCCATTAGCATCTTTCCCTATGTGAGTTAGTTGCCATTTGCATCACTGGAATTACACTGGTGGAAAATTAATCTGATGACAGCTCCACCAAATCCTGTTAAGTTACTGTTGCTGCAATTCAGCTTCCTCAGCTATTTTTCATGTCTTTTCATCTTATGGATCTGTATAGTGCTCTGCTTGTTGGGTGCTCTGGGAGTACTAGGAAATGAGCTAGGAGACAGCCCAAAAATAGATATAAGCAGCTTCAGCTCATCTGAAGGGGCTGGGAAGGAAAATGTAACGTGTCCATTTCTTTTCCTTGAGAGAGAAGCAGGGACAGGTGCTGATATCTGGTGTCTAACAGGGAGGGGCAGAGGAGGTGTTAAACCCCTCCTTCTCTTGTTGTCCCCTGTTAAATCTGTGCCAGGCTTTGATATAAACTAGCATCCATGGAAATATTTTGCCAGGTAAACCTACAAAATCCTCACAGAGAAAAGATGATGAATCATTGTTCCTTCTTTGCTGTTGCTTAGGAGAGGAACACTCTCCTCCTCTTCTGCCCAGCCCCTCTGCAGAGGGGTCAGTTGAAGTGCCCACTGAAAGGCACTGCCCATCAAACCATCTGTGGGAAGTTTGATGGCCAAAAACACCTGGATGTGATGTCCTCACTTGCAGCAGGCAGCAGCGTGCATCAGGCAGCCCAGGCTGAAGGTTCACCCACTTCTCTCTCTTTTGACCTATTTAATGGATAACATTTTGTGCTTCCCTTTACTGTTCTCTGCTGGGTCAGTAGAAGGACAGCCTCGGGGCAGCACTGTGCCCTCAGATCCCACCAGTGCTGCTCTCCCTGCCCGATCCCATGGCACTTCACTGGTTTCCACAGCCACCAGGGTAAATCCTCCTGTTTGCAAATCTGCTTTCCAGAAGACAGCTTGCCCTGCACAGTGGGGGGCAGAGAATGCCCTACGAAGTCTAGGGCAGCTCTTAAGCCAGAGATGTGACCTTTATTTATTTTTTTTTCAGTGGCTTTGATTTTTTGCCCTATAGAGTTTTCCAGGCTTTGGCTCCCAACATTACTAAAGTAATTATGCGACTTTGTAAAAACAATTCATTTTTCAGCGCTTCTCCAGCGCTGCCAACTTTTCAGTGGCTTTACAGAAAATCTTGTGCTGTTTGGTGTTTTGCCTAAACTTACATGTGCTTAATCAAAGCAGCTCATCCTTCTCTGTGGAATAATCCCCAGCACCACCCCCGAGTCTGAAACTTCGAGCTGGCCANNNNGGCCACGGCACGCACACGCTGCCCCGCCTGCCCCTCTCACCGGCTCCATCCCTGCAAGGTGTAGCCCCCACAGCGCGATCCAAGCCAGGGACGCAGCCTGAGCCATCGCATTACACAACAATTTTCATTGTAGCTGTCTGCAGGACTCCTGTGAATTAGCACAATGAGACATTTACCAGCACAATGCGACATTTACTGGAGGGGCCGTGGGGTGTGAGCCGTGCCCCCTCCATGCACGTTAGCTCCAGCTGGCATGGCACGTGCTCCCCTATCACAAAACACGGGCTTGTAGCTGCTCACACCACTTCGGAGATTAAAAAAAAAAAAAAAAATAAAAAATAAAAGAAGTTCAGCAAAGGAAAAATTAAGCCTTTCAAAAGGAAGCAAGTAATTTGAATGAAAGTATTTCAAGGAAATTGTTTTATCACTCGAAAATTTTATCCATCCTTTAAAAAAATAAACAGCAACCTCAGTAACTACTTTTGCAGGGTCCGTTTTGCAGGCAGCTTTTATCTGCAGAAAGGATTAGCTTGTCCGTGGATGGAACGTGCTGCACACACCCTGTTCCCTTGCAGATTCATGCGGCAGGGAGCTGTATTTCCAGCTCAGCTCTAGGACGTTTTTTCTGTAGCTAAATCAGATGACTGCAAAGACCATTAGAGCAGTTTATCGTTGGAATCTGCAGGAACGTACTGTACCCAAAAGGAAAATGTTCATTGACAGGGGAAGTGCAAGATCTGTGATCTTTGTAATTATGCAGATGATCCTCTCCAGAGGTCTGTGGTATGCGAGCAGGTCCACAATGATGGCTTTTGGCTGCAACACTTTAACAGTCCGCTGAAATCCAGCTGTTCCTGCTCTCAAATCCACTTGGCTGCAGCCCTGACTGGCACATCAGCATGAATGGTTTTGTCTCTCACTGGGGACATGCAAAACACTGTCGTCCAAGGGGCTCCTTTAAATTAAAGTGCTGCTTTTCCGGGCAGTCGGTGTTGTTGCTCTGCTGGGTCCTAGCAGAAGTTTGCACCTTGCAGCTCACTGGTGGTGGAGACACCAGACACACAGAGGTGGATGATTTTTGCAGTGAAATGCCAGCACAGGTTGGCAGTATGCAGGTCAGTCACTTCCTCCAAAAATCTCCAGTCAAAGCCAGGTCTAAGGAAGGATGCCTTGAAATTAATGCCTAGGTAAAAAGAAAACCTCCTCATGCCTCATGGCAATGTTTCTGCTCAATGTGCAACCTGGTGTAAGAGCTGCACATTTCCCAGCATGAAAACAAACTCATTCAGGTGCTGAAATCTTGGAAGGCTGCGAGCAAGAAAATCACCTGGTGGCACTTACAATTATAATTTCTTGAAAGGCATTGCAGAAAGCAAAAAAATTGGGAAACAAAAGAGGTTGTCCTCAAGAATTTGAAAGCTGTGGTATTGATGAGCAAAACAGATTGTGCAAAATTGTGCACAAAATTGTGCAAAATTGTGTAAGCCTTGCTGCTGGTTTGTTCCCTGCCTTGCCAGGTGAAAGCCATCCTCCTCCCACAAACACTTTATTCCCATAAAACCATGGCCTCACCAGAGAGGGCAAAGCATCCTAAGGTTGGAGGGCTGTAAACTTCTGGTGACCCCAGGGAGGCTTTTCAGTGGGGAATATGATCCCTGTTGATCTTGAGGAAACTATAGCTGTTTCTAAGCTCTGATGGTGTATCAGGGAGTTGAAAGAAACTTCCAGCTGGGTTATGCCTCTCCACATTCAGAAAATGATCCTGCCATCCCCCACTCTTCCCACGGCAGGACCTGGGTGTGCTGTATCCATTTGAAGCAAGACTCAGCTCCTTCACTGTAAAACTTCACCTTCCAGTGGACAGAACAGGTTGGGAGTAAGGAAATGCTGTTCCAGCTTTCCTGATAAGGACCCAGAGGAAGCAGAGAAAAAGTGTTTTTGCACAAGGCCATAAAGGACAACTGTTTCCAGTCTGGGAAACAAGCCCGAATCTCTTGACTCTTAGTGCTGTCTCCTTTTTGGCAGTAACCTAACACACTTTTTTGGTCTCTGGGACTGCCTATCTCCAGGGCAGAGGACAGCCAAGCTGACGCAGAAGGAAGCTTTGGTGGCTGCCTCTTGGAAGAGATCATCAGACTTTTTATACGACTTAATGCAGCCGGCTGCAGTGCGGAAACTGCAGTGACTTTAGGCCTCAAGTTTTGGTAGGGAAATGGCCTGAACTAGCTTTTGGCAAAAAACTGCGTACCCAAAACCTTCATTATTTCTAGTGCAGGTTGTCTGAGCCTGATGTGAGTTCACCTGTGCAGCTCACTCCAGAAAAAAGATTATAGTGAGTGAAAATGAGAATTTCAATAGTCAGGCACAGACAAGGAATGGCACATCAAATGCTACTTGCCTACTGTCAGGTAGCATTAAAGGGAGACAGAAGACAGAGAGAAACTTTCTGCACTGCTGAGTCCCAGAGGAAGAACTAGATATGTCCTATTCCCACAGAATATTATAAAATTGCAACAGGCAGCTTTGAGATGAGAATGAAGGCTGTTCTGCAAAAGCACGGCTGGAAGACAAATTGCTGAAGGGTTAGGTGAATATTCAGAGCAGAAACCAGGATTTATTGGCAGGACACAGCCTCTGCATATTTTATATTCCAACAGTCTATTGACACAGGGAAAGGCTTAGCTGAGCTAAATTGGTGTTGGAAGCCTACGAGATGAAGAGCTGTCCATCCAGGAGCATCCTAGAGAGAGATAATCCTACAGAAATGCATTTAATGGGGATAATACTTTTTCTCACATGGGAGTGAGTGGCAGGGGTGCTTCCACAGGCACTCCATAAGATGGAGGAAGCTGCAGAGCAGCACGAGGAAGCCTGGGTGAGCTGGCAAGCACCAATGTTTCCCTGCTCACCCGACCCATCTGCAAAGGTGTGGGGCTGGGGAGAGAGCCTGGGGAGACTGCATGCTGGAGGTTCCTCAGGTAAGGGAGAGGAGCACTTCCAGAGGTTATCACTGTGCTTTGAGGAAGGAGGAACAGGCCATTGTGATGATCATCAGAAAAGCAGCCTTATGTCTCTTGCCTGGTTGCCACCTTCAGTGGGAAAACAGTGCTGACTGCTAAGAAACACTTCATGCTTGTGACTTGTTTTTTTGGCTGCTCCAAGCTTCCTTCCAAGTCCAGTGGCAGCTGGTCATCCACCCTTCCAGCTGTCGTGGCTGGGGGCCAGGACACCCCTTGAGTTTCTCTCCTACCTGTGCCACACCCCCATTTCCGCTGCTTTGCAGCTGTGGCTCAGAGCAGCAGCAGCACACGTGTCCCTCCCCCGAGCTGCGGCACATCGCAGCGGAGGTGCTGCCAGAGCTCCTGGCACCCCTGGGCATCCTGCCCTAGTGAGAGCCAGCCTTGGGACTGGTGTGCTCAGAGGACACTTTTCTGATGCATCTGCAGCCTCTCATCAACATGGGGGCTCCACTTTGCTTGTGGAGCAAGTGCACACAGTGCCCGAAGCATCGAAACGTATATATTTGTCTATGTACGTACATACCCACCAACAGATTAGAAGTCAAACAAAGCATTATAAATGTGCACTGAAGAACTAACAATCTGCCTTCTTTGGTTAAACAGTTTGATTTACTGGGCTAAACAATGTTTTTTTTCCTCTGTGCTACGTAATTGTTATTGGGAGGACACATCTGGTCGCTGAGTAGAAATGTGCTTTTTGCGATGTCAAAGCATTCAAAAATGTGAGGGACCAACAACTGTCAAACAGGATCTACATATAAAAAAATCAGCCAGAAAGCTCAAATAAATTTTGAATTATATATACTTTAAAAGGTTGTGGGAGAGCAAGGCTCTTTATTATTATTGTGGCCAACCTATGACATTTATAGCTCTTCTCCTGTTTGGCCACTAGGAACTTGTCTGTTCCTGTTAAGAAATGATGCCTTGGAGACAGCAGCCACTTGAGATGGAGATCTCAGTCCATGCTGGAAATCACATGGAAAAATAACAAATTTGTCTAAATATATGGATAGTGGCACAGAGCAGAAAGTCAGTCTCCAACCAGGCAAACCTGGAGGGAGGAGCACCTCCTGCTCTTCAGCCCTTGCTGCTCAGTGTGAAGCCAGGGACTCAGAAATGTTGTCTCATGGCTGTCAGGACTTATTGGCATCACAGACTGTGGGGAAAAACCCAAACAAACTCACGATAGAGTTAAGGAGATTAGTGGGACTGAGCAGTGAGACCTCACTTGGGTGGCTTCCAGTTTTTTAATGAGGCATTAAAAGGTTCTTCAAAAGTAGAGTTATTTTTGATTCCCTGCTTGTTTTTCTGCACTAGAAATTTAAATTTCCTTTGCTTTCCCAGGAAGACTCAATTGAGGAAGGCCTTCCAGCAGTACAGGAGCACTGCAAGTACCACGAACTTCCTTTCTTCAGCCACCCAGGGCCAGGCTTGAGCTTGCTGCCTTCCTGGTCATCCTCACACACAGACAATGCAGAAGAGCCACGTTTTCAAAGGTGACCAGCAATTTCCATCACTTAGACAGTGACATCCCAAAAGGAGATGAGGTTTCTGAAAGCAATAAGCAAGCTGTGGAAGAAGCCAGGTCATCTGAAGGTTCTTCATATGGCAGCCAGAAATAAAAGCTTTTCACCAAAAAAAAACCCTAAATAAAGTTGAGAAATCAGAATACAGAATTCATCTTTTCCTTTGGAAGAAGTTACTCATAACACACTTTGCATGGGAGAAATATGAGATCTACTTGAGCTGGAGGGCCATTGTATGTGCAGAGGTTGATTAATGGTCATTGGGAAAAGAAGTTTGTGCCACCTTTAAAAATACACATTCACATGTCCAGATACCTCACCCAGCAGCTGGCCACATCATAGAGACAAAAGACATCTGTTAAAACTGGTTCTCTCTTACATGAACTGGAGTTTTGAAGCTGCCACACTTGTGCCTGCGTGCTACCAAGCAGAACTGTCACACCCAAGCATGCAAGAAAGCGTGAGTCATGTCCCTTTGAAATTAGGACATGAACTTTAAAAAGTACCCATTTTCTAAAGAAAAAAAACCTTGGAACTGCTGAGAGGTTAGTTTTCACTCCGTATATAGGGAAGTTGTGGCTTTAGAAGGAAAATCAAGATTTTTAAAGTAATCTTATTTAATTTAAATTTTTCTTAAAGAAATCAAATGTAATATTTTAATGCAATCCTGTGATTCCACGCAATGATGCCGTATGGGATCCATCAAGTCATCCTTGCACTTAATTTGTGAGTCTTAGAGACTGGAAACTGGATACATGATTACCTTACAGAAAAGCAAACAAATCACAAAGATCCTCAACTTTTCTTCACAGCAATAAAGAGCTTAATAAAGAAAAGATGTTAATACTAAAAATGCTGTGTTTTGCCTTGCTTTGCTTCCTATACCAGACTCTGTAGCCTTCTAGTTTCCTCTAATGAAATTAAGAAGCATAAGGGGCATCTTTTTATCCTTCTTTTCTATGTAAAAATCATTAAAACAACAACAACAACGAAATTAGTTCCTTGTGACGAAAAGGTCTGGCCTTGTTTTGAGCTCTGCCTACCATGTCAACAGCTCTTGATGGGACAGTAGAGGTGGCACCTGGTGGGGAAGGTGCTGTCACCTTCCCAGTGTTGGGATCTGTCCATGAAAGGGTGACCAGCAAGGCTCCAGGGGCAATGTCCCAGGGCAGAAGGGCAGAGATTTTCAGTACTACAAAGGTGCCAAAGACAGGAAATGAAGCTTTTCTCTCCAGATTAGCAAATGAGCCTCCCCATGCAGTTTCATGCATCAGTTCAAGGAAACTGATAGATGCCTTCTTGTCATCTGGTTCTAGCAGATGGCTGGTATTAAGGGAAAAGCGTGATTGTTTTAGTTTCTACTCTGTTAGAGCTTATCACTCATTACCTTTGGAATTATAAATGTGTATGTTCAGCTATGCCAAAAATTTGGATGGAGAAACACATTGAGATACTCTAAAATACGCAAAAGAAAAACTAAAAAGTAATCACTGAACCCTTTCTGAAGCTGACAGAGCTGCTTGCTCTCTGGTGCTGCATTCAACATGGTCAAACTGCTCCTCAAAAACTTGAAAAAATTGAATATGTGGAAACCACGCGGTGGAAATGTAGGGACTGATTCTACAAATCTCTCATTCAAGATTGCTTAACTTAGAGCATGAGAGAAGCCTACAGGAGCCAAGGATGTCACACAGGAATTCCATGTGAAGCCCAGGGTGTGGCTCCATGGCTCTTTGGTCCCTGCTCCATTGGCGGTGCAGGAGTGGGACGAGCCACTGAGCCCTGAGCCAGAGGGGCAGAAAGCCACAACCCATCACCTGCAGGAAGGGCTGAAGGGGCACACCATGAGCCCAGGCACACGTTGGTGCTGGCCCACAGAGGAGATGGGAGCCAGGGGATGGAGGGGGAAGCAGGAGAGAGGCAGCCCTGGCTCAGACTGGTGGAAGTTTCACGCAATGGAAAGCAAAATGCATGAGGCTGGAGCTGTATCCCCACCTACATAATGGATTGCCCTGGGCACTGCACTAAATACATTAAGCAATGATGAATATACATATTTTAAGATTAAATCTACTTCCTAATGGAACTTTTCACTGGCAACCTTTTCTTATTGTGCCTTTGAACTCAGTGTATCTGAACAACTGCTGCTGGGTGAAACAGCTTCCCAAGTCAAAATAACAACATCAAAAGACTGAAGAAAATTCACAACATCCAGATTTTTTTTTTTTTTGCCTGGGTAAAACCAATGAAACCATAAAGCTTCCTCAGATTTAATTCTAAATCTAAGAAATTGGTTTAAAATAGATGAATTTTCACAGAACCACTGAATGGGTATGTTTGGAAGGGACCATTGGAGGTCATCTGATTCAAACTCCCTGATCAGCAGGGTTCCCTAGAGCACATTATTCAGGACTGTGTCCAGATGGCCTTTGAGTATTTCCAGAAAAGAAGATTCCACACCTCTCTGGGCAATCTGCTCCAGTGCTCACACACCCTCACAGTAAAGAAGTTCTTCCTCCTCTTCAGGTAGAAATTCCTGTGTTCCAGTAATTTCCCATTGCCTCTCATCCTATTGCTCAGCACCACTGAGAAGAGCCTGGCTCCATCCTCTTGGCAACCCCCCTTGAGACACTTAGAGACACTGATAAGGCCCCTCTCAGTTGTCTCTTCTTGAAGCTGAACAGGCCCAGCTCCCTCAGCCTTTCCTCGGGAGAGATGCTCCAGTCCCTCAATCATCTTTGTAGCTCTATCCTGGACCTGCTCCAGGAGCTCCCTGTCTCTCTTGTGCTGAGGAGCCCAGAACTGGACACAGCACTCAGATGTGGCCTCAGCAGGGCTGAGTAGAGGGGCAGAATCACCTCCCTCACCTGCTGGCCACGCTCTTCCTAATGCAACCCAGGATACCATTCACCTTCCTGGCTACAAGGGCATGCTGCTGCCTCATGGACATCTTCATAGAACATCCTTAGCTGGTCCATCCATGCACGCATGCACGCATGCACGCATGCACCCACGCACCCACGCATGCATCCATGCATCCATGCATCCATCCATGCGTGCATCCATGCGTGCATCCATGCGTGCATCCACGCATCCATCCACGCATCCATCATCCACGCATCCACGCATCCATGCACGCATCCATGCACGCATCCACGCATCCATCCACGCATCCATCCACGCATCCATCCATGCANACATGACCAGTCCAGGAGCTGACATGAGTCTGACTGCCCAGTAGTTCCCTGGGTTCTCCTTCTTGCTCTTTTTGAATACCAGAGTGATGTTTGCTTTCCTCCAGTGCCCAGGCACCTCTCTCAATTGCCATCACCTTCCAAAGGTGACTGAGAGTGGCCTAGCAATGACAACTGCCAGCTCCCTCAGCAGCCACAGATGCATCCTGTCAGGACCCATGGACTTGTGGATATTGAGTTTGACTAAATGGTCTCTAATACAATCCTTCTCAACCAAGGGTAAATTTTCCTTTCTCCAGAGCTTCTCCCTGGTCTCCTGGGTCAGAGATTCCTGAGGGCTGGCTTTAGCAGTGAAGATTGAAGTAAGAAGACATGCAGTATCTCAGCCTTCTCTACATCCTCTGTTGCTGGTCCCTTTTCCATTCAGTAGTGGGCCTATATTTTCCCTAGTATTCCTTTTGTTGTTGATGTGTTTGAAGATGCCCTTCTTGTTATCCTTGACATTCTTAGCCAGATTTAATTCCAAATGAGTCTTGGACTTTCTCATTGAATTTCTGCATACTCTGACACTATTCCTATAATCTTCCCAGGTGGCCTGTCCCTGCTTTCAACTCATGTATCTCCTGCTTATGTCTTATTTTCTCTCTGGGAATCCTGGTACAAGTGAGGGACTTCATGGAGGGGAAAATACCCACAGTACAAGACTATCTCCTTTTCTCTGATGTTACAAAATACTTTTGAATTCTATTCTCGGTTTGACTGAAGAATTTAGAACTGGGCTTTAGCTGCAGGGGCCCAATCCAGTACTTTTTTTCCAACCCACTTTTGGGGATAGAATAAAACACTGTTGAAGTCTTCTGACAAGAGGCAGCAGCTTCACAGCGTGGTGCTACAGAGATATTTCCCCACCAAAATATCTGACAGCATATTGAGGTCCCCATCTGGAGACACCATTCCAGTACCATCCAGCAGTGTGGTGATGGAGAGTCACCAAAGCAAGACTGGCCACACAGGCTGCAGCCCACTGGTCCCCTCTAACGTGGGGTGCCACCCCACACTTCTCTCTAGCCCCAGGTAGGGCCAGAGCTGGTGGTGGGTCCTTGAAGAAGTCTGAGTGTCAGCCTGGCTCTGGTTTGCAGTGGATGGCACTGACTGATGAAGGTTCAGTAAAGAGTGGCAAGGACAACCATGCCATGGTCCCAGTGATGCAGGGTGACTGCTTTGGCCTCTTGCCCACATGATGCAAAGTAGAGGAAAAACACGGGAATTGCATGCAGGGATAAGATGGAAGGTCTAAAGAATGGAAAAAGCCCATTTTGGAACTCCACTGGGACTCTGGGCACATCCAAGCTGGTTGGTCCGTCCCTGTATGCAGGGGAGGATGTACTGCCACAACCACGTCTAGGGATTTCATAACGAAGATCAGGAAAACCACCAAATGGAGCAATCCCTTTGCCAGTTCTCTCATCTATCTGGACTTTGACTTTTCCCCTGGAATAGGGCTAGGTGAAGGGAACAGCTTTTCCTAGGCCATTTTGGAGAGCATCAGCTGCATCCCACTGGACCTGTTGAGCAGGGGTGAATTCTATGGGTTCTTTGCAGTGCCTACTTGGACATAAATTCCACTGGAGACATCAGTAGCTTTGCTGCAGAAAGCTGGAAGCAAGGACAACAGAATAGGATTTTTTCAGAGGCAGTAAATTTTTTTCTTAAAATATGTCAATAAATAGGAGAACTGTGGGGCTTTAAAAGCAGGAAGATGAGAGGCTGAGTCAGACAGGGCTGCTGACCGCAGCTCTGCCTGCGAACTGGGAAATGCAAAGAAAATAATTTCTGTGCTATAGAAATATCTAATTATCATCTGCCATCTCAAATGCCTCCAAAGAGAAACTCCTGCAGAGACCTTTAAAGCTCTTTTAGCACAGAAAGTAGGAAAATATTCTGTCAGACTGAACCAAGATGCAGAGTGTGATCATATAAATCCCATGTCTTGGAGCACAGCCCAGATGCTTCTGACTTTGTTGTTTTTCGCGGCAGTTTAGCAATTCAGCAGAATCACGTTTGCAGTCCTAGATCTACTGGTTTTGGTCATGGTGGTCCTTGAATGAATTACTTATGTAAATAAACATTTAAAAACATAGAGGAGGAGGGCTAAGACAGTTGTGGAAAAAAAAAAAAAAGGAACTACTACCAACTTAAAGCAATATATCTGGGGGCTAGAAATTATCATTATTGAATTCACAGAGGTTTTATTTTTAGAGAGGATAAAACCTGCTAAGCCTTCAGTTCCTGACACATCTCTTTGGAGCAAGAAGAGAGTGATAGCAATTAACAGGGAGGTCTCTGGCAGTGCCAATGGACAGGGGCTTTTCTGTGTATTTTAATCTTTGAGCCCCCTAAGAGAGAGGAATTGGTGAGGTAGGCAGTGCACAGCCCAACAAAGGTAATTATTGGTAGTGAAAACAGAACAGCACAAGCACCACTCCAGCGGAACGATCCCAGCCAGCGTGGGAGGCTCTGGGCTCGGTATCGACCTTCCAGAAACCCTTGGAGACGCTCACCAGGAGTGGGTTGATGCGATTCCCACGGGACTGCCGCCATCACCTGTCCCGCTGGCAGCAGCGCCAGGGAGCCTTGCGAAAGGGCCAGAGGTGCGGATCCACCGCGTCGGAAACACCTTTGCTGGGCCAGACCTTCATTTTCCCCCCTTGGATCAGCTTTTAAATGAAGCAACTCTGTTGAAAAGAAGAGGGCGAGCAAACATTTAGAACTGTTTATTGGATAAAACAAGGTTTTAAAAGCCGTATTATTGTCCCGGGACACAATGGCCGTTACTGTTTTTGTTGGTAAGTACCCGTGTGATTTAAAGCTGCTGACAGCACCAGACGCTCACAATGAAATCATCTCTCCCTCCCCTCCCCGCAGTTCAGGCAGACACTCATTTGTATGTATGGGTTCAGCCTGTCTGCTGCGGCTGGCCAAAGCGACAGATACTAATGGCATATGTTAATTACAACCCAACAACTTCCTTTCATTTGGATGTTTATTAACATTCTCATTTCTGCCCGTGGAGGCAGCTGCGGGAGATGCTGAGGCTGCCGGGGATCTGGGGCCGCGGTGGGCGCCGCGTTACGCCGGGCAGCCCGCCGGGGAGCCCGGCATCCCAGCGCAGACTCTTCCCCCTCTGCTATAAAGCTGCGGAGGGGCTGGAAAGAAGATGGGAGCGCAGAAGCAAACTCCCAGCCACAGCTGCTGGACGGCTCCAGGTGTGGCTGTGCTCCGAACCCGGAGTTTCACCGGGAATGCCATTGTGTAAACAGCCCCAAATAGCTGGGAAACAGCTCAATAATTCGGAATTTAGGGGGATAATAAAGTATCTGGTGTAAGCGGCGAATGCAGCCAAACGGGTTTTGCTGGTAATAAGTGGAGTTTTCATCTCACGTGGAGCCAGGATCCATCTACTCTCCTGTCCAGTTGCTAAGTGTAACTGGAGACAAATACTTCAAAGGCATTTAAAGGCACAATTCAGGTGATGCTCCCTTATCTTCCTCTTCACAACTGGTTTGTGACATTGGAAAGTGAGCTAAAAACTTACTATGTAAGAAAGAGAGGATATCAGATTTTCATTTCTAAACCCCTCATCCTTATTAACATTATTAACATCCTTATTAGCCATCTATCTCAGTGATCTCTTATGGCATGGTGATGCAAGATAATCAGGTAATTCTGCAGAATATTTTTAAAAATTCCTCAAATCTCTTTTCAAGTTGTGCTTCAATTTCATGCAACTTTATTCATAATCACTGTGCTGGCCAGGAGTCATGGCCAGTGGAGCAGGACTGGATGCAGCCAGGTTTTGCAGTTGTATGGAGCAAACCCACCAGCTCATGGTATAAAACAAGCAGAGTCAGACACAGGACGACAAAGGAGAGCAGTGAGAGCAGGCTATTCTCTGCCACCTTTGAAAAAAATTGTATTAATCAAAAGACATTTTCAGGAGCAGTTTCTAGGAGGCAGCTGTGTGGCTGATGGGAAGCCTTGAGGCAGCATGAAAGAAAAATAGGAGAGTTCCTTTGCTTTTGTTTTCAGACTGGGTTTGATGCACGTCAAACCCTGTGTGAGATAAGCCTGAGTATTCCTGGCATTCCTCTCAGCACGAATCAGGCTGCCTTTGGCATCTGGGGACTTCATATAGCATTGTGCTGCCCTGGTGACTATGAGTTGTTAAGTCCCTGCATAATTCCCTACAGCCTTCACTCATCTGGAAGTAAAGCATAATTAGCAATTTTCGTTATCTCTCTATTTAACCCTTCGGTGGAGTTTGTGTTTTGTACGGTTCATTTACAAATATCCAAGCCAAAATGATACATCTGCTTTTATTTGCTGAGATGTGTAAAGAATTATAGTAGATTAGTAAGGCACAACTGTCCTTTACAGTTGGCTGTTTTCTCTTCTCTCTATATCCTGTTTATCTTCCTGAGGTTAACTACTTAAGTTAGTGGTTTGGCCAATTTTGCTGCACAACATAAACAAAAATTAAATACAATTTTAAAAAATAAAAATAAAAAATAATAAAATAAAATAAAATAAAATAAAATAAAATAAAATAAAATAAAATAAAATAAAATGCCCAATACCATGTAGGTCATAATGTAAAAGGCCAGTTGAGGAAGAGGTTTGATTTCTGTGTGCAGTTCATTCTCAAACTCCTACATTTGTTCCTGGAGGCTGTTCTTGAGCAGTTCAGAGTGGTCGTGTGAAGGATCTGTAGGGTGCAGCCAGGCAAGTGGGTGTTTCTCTGTGGCCTACAGCACTTTCTTCCCTAGAGGAGGTAGAGACTGGTTCCTCTCCTTCCCACGTGGGACACGAAGACACGAATACCTCTGCCTGCAAGGAGTTGCTTGTGAGTTTTTTCTTCTTCAGGCTGACCCAGGGCAGGGCTGGAAGAGGTTACCCACAGCCTCTGAGGTCTCAGCAGGACTTGGAGAAGTCATATTTGGGATGAGTAAGCCAGAATGGTAGAATGAACAACTTTTTTTCCAGTGTTTACACCCAGCAGAATCCCCACACAATCACTCGTCACAGAATACCAAGCACAGCCCCAAAATCATGTCAGAAGAGCAAGGGTGCTTGGTTCAGCAGCCTCTATTGAAAACTACTTTGTTTCTTGTTTAAAGACAAGACATTTAATTATCTGGTCGTACATTGTTCTCACTCCCCGTGCTGCTGGACTGATGGGACATTTCAGTTATTTATTGACATGTAGCAAAGCCAAAACCTTTGGATACTACAGCCAGGAGGTTCCATGCATTGTCCCAGTTCTCTGAGGAAGGAGGCTGCCCACTAGACAGAGGAGGTTTAATTTCTTTCTTACAGAGAAAAACGATCCTGTACTGCAACAACCACATAACCAGGAAATGTCCATGGGGCTAGGTTTTAACAACAGCTCCCAAATGAGGGCTAAATGGTCCATCATTATCCCAGTGCAAGAGCAGTCATGCCACCTGCATACACCCATGGGCAATCTCACCGTGAAGGGTTTGTTTCAGTGCTCTGTGTCTGAGTTTTGTATTAACAGAAATGAGAAAGTTAGAGCAGGAATGTCCTTGGATGGCTTCCCCTGGGTTCTCTTGTCACAGGATGAACTGCCCTGCCTGAGAGCCTCTGGCTGGTAAATCCCAGCTGCCATACAGAAGTTCTAGCTCGTGCCTCTTGCTCCTATGTACACAGCCACAAAGCACACCAAAGAGCCCCCTTCCTCGTGAAGTTCTGCCCTTTGTGTGCATCCACAGAGAAACCATGATGCAGGGTTTTTCCAGACATGGGCTGTTGCTGGTATATCCCCTACCCAGTTTAATATGTGTAAATTCATCAGGAGAAATAGCTAAAGCTGGTAGGCTGAAAAAAGCAGTTCAAGGGGAATTGGTAAGAGTCTGTGGTTGATCATGGTGGATAGGATGCATTGAGTGAAGTGAATGAGGCCCATCTTTCCAGCAAAGCCTGGTGATGGAGGACCTGTCAGTCCTCTTCTCACCTCTGTATTGGCCCATGTCCTCACTAGTCCCAGGTGGAGCCAAGCACCCTGATCACCAGGAGCCCTCTGGGCAGCCACCTCTCCCTCCAGAAGCAACCCCAAGCTCCCTGGGGATGACTTGTGAGGCAAGACCTCACATAAAATTTTCTAAGCTGAAAGCCCAAACACTTTGGAGGATCTTCAGGCTTCTTCTTCTGTCCTTCCTGCACCACGTATCAGAGAACCAAGGACTGGAACCAATCCTACACTGAGTTGCAGTAAAAACATCTCCACTAAGTCCTAAAGGAATTTGGGATGTTTTTTTCTGGACTGCTAAGACCCTCCAAAGCACAGTGATTGCACCAGTGTGGAAAATAAAAGCTGTGGACCAGAAGGCTTGAATCAGGAACAGAAAGCACTGACTGAACTGATAACTGGGATGTTGTTTAAAAACAACCTGGTGAATACAGCAGGCCCCAAGGTTTTGGCAAGGGTGAGCTGTGCCTCTCTCATCATCTGTTACCTCCTCTGAAGTAAAGAGAAGAACTGATTCAAAACCAGACTCACATTCTTAGTAGCATTTTAAAAATGCTCCTCAGATAACTGGACAGGCACGTGGGTAAAATTCAGTCATGGATAACAGTTGCCAATGAGAGTGTAAAGCAGGAGTTCACTTGCAATATGGCAAAGGCAGCACGTGGCTACAGATGTCCTGATGGGCAAAGCAGGAGGAGGGGAAGAGAAAAGGAAATATGCTGAAGACATCAATTTGTCCAGGTTAATTGAAACTAGAAGAACCTGTGAGGCACTTCAGAGATGAGGTCAAAATAGTCTGAAGGAGCCTAGAAAGAGCAATAAAAAGATTTGAGGAATGGAAGAGACTGAAAGATGAAAAGGCTTAGGTGAGAGTGATGGTAGATAGAAAGGAACCTGACAGAATGACTTGAGATAATATAGAATATGTCAGCTGAAGTAACACAGAGAATTTCAGCTGAACACGTTATTTCCTTTTATTTAACACAGGAGAAAAGTGACATCAGATGAAAATGAAAGATGATGGGTATAAACATCCAAAAAAGAAACACTGCTTTTCAGAGCAGTGCACACCTTTTCTGCCATAACTAAACAGGTGGGCTTTTTCATTCTGCCTGCAAACAGGGCAATGTCCTTAGGTGTGTGACTTCATTTTTCTCTCATAACACTAACAGAAAATGCTTTGTGCATGGCAATGGTTTTCATAAGGTAGTGTTAAAAGAGATAATTCATCTGAATTCCAGGAACAGCTTGCATTTACATGATTAATAGACCCAGCAGGTATGTCAAGAGAAAAAAATACTCTAAAAGCCACCCTACTTCGAGGTGTGATACCACCAGTAATTGTCAAAGATTAGCAGGAAAAAAAAAATCTCATGAACTATGTACTCCAAAGGTACCTGATTCTAGGATCCTTTCACCTTCTTTTAGTACCAAACATTTCTGGAAGCAAATACATCAGCTGAGTTAATTAGCAGGCTGGGACCTATGTCCTTAGCAACCTCTGCAGTCAGGTGGAGATGCAGTGCACACGCTACAGGAAGTGAAATGAAATCCCATTTTATAAAGCTTCTCTTAAGACAGTGAAAATACATTCAAACCTGATGGATGAGACCCCAGCGAAAATGTTCCCTCCATGTACCCCTGTGGAACCCCAGAAATTCCCACAGGCCAAAAGACCCAAACCCAGTGAAGCTGGGTCCTTCAACCCAACCCAACCCCACTGCTTTCAGCATCTGAGCTGCAAAGGGAGGACACTGTAGCACCTTTGACAGAGCAGCCACAGCCCTCAAACTCCCAGCTACTCCTCAAGACTAACTCTGCAACCACCAGGGAAGGTTACACATGAGTGGGAAAGTTGCCAAGCAGTTCTATGCCAAAGTAAGAGAAAGCGAAAGTGTCGCAGCTTAGACATCTGTTCTTGCCGTGCTGTTCACCTACCTCATTCGAATTTCATTTTTTTCCCTTTAATAAGTGCATTGCTTGTTACCCACCTGCCTCCCACTTGGGAATGCTTTAAGAGTGACTGCCCCTGAGACAGAATAACCTGGTGTTCCCCAGGTTGCTGATTCTGAGCTCGAGCTGGAGTGCCTGTAGTGACGTCCTTACACTTGAACGCAGCCCTGGCTACTGCCCATCAAGTCCTGCAGAAGGGTTACATACACATGACTGTTATTCCTCCTTTGGAAAGGCTGGGCAAACTCTGCCTCTGTGAGAGGATACAGTATCTCGTTACGATCTGGAAGGATCGTTCTCAGAGATTCAGCACTGGGATGACAAATCCGTAAACTCCTTTGGGATCTGTTTCTTTGTAAATACACAGACATGACTCATTACACTAATGTAGTTATGTGTGAAAATTCAGGGGGAAAATATAACCCCAAACCACCTTCATAAGAAAATAAGCTACAAAGCCAAACATTACTGCATGCTTCATTTTTGCCTGGCTATCAGCAGTTTACAAGTTCCCTCTTGTTGGCCCTTGGGAAACAGCACATCCCGAGACTATGAGCACCAGGCAGTTCCAAGGAATGCCAATGCTCTTCAGTGTGATTAAAAAAGCAAGTTTCCTGAAATTTGTTGGAATTGTCCACTGGCCTAGGTAGTCCATGAATTCCTTCCTGTTTGCCATTGCGGGCCTAAGTGTTCATCCCCTGGGATGCCTGTGGCTCTTGGGCTTGCTCAAGGCTCCCAGGTCTCATCCTGCTCCCCAGCAAGCCTTTGGAGGTTTGATGTTGCAAGCCCTCTGCTAATGGGCTGTGCACTGGTGCTAATGAGGTTCAGAGCACTGACCACAGAGAGGATGGGCCACTTGTTATTTTTCTAATTAATTCAAGAACTAATCACACAGCAGCATGCTCCAGAAGACAGCCTATCTAACAACAGCATTAACAAATCTGTCCCCTCTGCATTCGCCCCTGACTATTTTTCCCTGCCTTTTGCAACTCATTTGAACAAAAGATAGCAAAAAATCTTGTTCTACCAGCTGCCTGTGTTCTCCCCCATGTCAGCTCATCCTGTACATTAGCTCCTTCTGCTGTTTTAAATCATCTGGCATTCCTTTTGGGCCCACCCATCCTGCATACCCTGAGCTTAAATTCTTGACCCCTACTGGGAGATGACATTAGCTCTCCGCTTCACTGCCTCTCCCATCTTACTCAAAGCTTATCTAAACCCACAGTTGCTCCTATCTCCGATTTCTCTTTTTCTTTTGGTCATAACACTCTAATTAGAGCCTTGAAGCATACAGAGATGTGATTTGCATGAAAGGCACTATTCAAAACGAAACTGGTTCCCAACTCATGCAGCTTAGCAGCAACATTTGAAGGCGATAAGTTATTTAGAGCCCTCACTTCTCGCCATTATTTTTTAAAACACTCAAAGCCCCATTCATCTGCTCTTTTCTAAAGGATTGGAGCTAGTTTCTCTAGTTTTTCTGGATGGGTAGTACCCTTATAGCTCTGTACCGTGTTAAATAAACCCTAGAAGAGTTTCCACATTCCTCTTCAGTGTGTATATATTTACTTGAAAGTGTATCACCTGCTTCTCAGCCCACAGAGTAGATGTCTATCCTGTATGGTAAAACAGGAAAAAAAATAAGGCCATTATGATAAACATCTGAGCTCCTCCAAAGCTGCTTATTGAAAAAAAAAAAAAAAGGAAAAGTCCTATCAGAGTGGTAGGTAACTTTAAAATGAAGTACTAACTGTAAAGATGAAGACATCCTCTTATAGTTACTGGCTATTATTAAATATTAACTAAAATTAAATCTGGAAAGTTTGTGAACACCCTATTTACATACCCAAGTGGTTGTCCTACGTTGAAACCTCCCCTCAGAAGAAAAGCAGCTCCCGGTGCCATTTGGCACGAAGGGGACATAAGTTACAGAAGACCTGACACAAGGAATTTGTGCTGTGGCTATTCATGGTGCCAATGCTTTCCACGTAACTCTCCATTTGTGGCCTGCTTGGGGAACAGGATGTGTCCCAGGGCTGGAGAAAAGCCAGAAAAGGGCCATTTATTGGTAGAATATTCAAAGCAACATTTGCAAAACAAATTCGGCACAAACGAAATCTGGCCCAAACAACATTGACAAATCCTTGCTTGTGCTGTCCACGGAGAGCAAGTCATGTCCTTGCTGGGGCACTCTGGCTGGGCTCTGTGAATGTCCTGCTGCCTGTAAGGATGCTTTCCCCATCCTAAAACTGTGAGAACTCCCAGCACGCTGAATGCATGGCTAATCCCATGGGAAGCTTTCTGCACTGTGCTGTTTCAGCAGCCAGCCAGGCAACAGCAAATCGCTTGTGCAGACCCAAGCATTTCCCCGTCCCCCTGCCTTTGAACAGGCAAGGATGAAGAACAAACTTCTAATGAATGGACTTCAGTGCACTGAATGTGCCTCTGGCTGGAGTAGTACGGCTCTGCTGGCCTCGGGCAGAAACGCTGCAGAGGAACGGCGCGAGGAGCAAAGCACTCAAGCATCGGAGCTGAATTTGGCCCTGCGATTTCAGTCTGAGGCAGTACCAGGTTAAGCTGTGCAGCACTACATGCAAAGTTGAATGTTGTTACTCCAAGGATCAGGGACAGAGGCCAGGCCAAGGCTGAATGCAGTGGCAAGGGGAAAATAACAATAAGGAGTCTAGATGGAGAGTTGAGATCGTTACATCTGCCTGTAGGGCACGAGTGCTGAGCAGAGAAACTCCTGCTGCCATAGGAGGCTGCACCCCTGCTCATCGCTACATCCCAACCCCTCCTCCAGCAGCAGCAGTAGCAGAGTCTTCAGTTTCAGGGCTCTGAGACAGCCAAAATGAAGAGCAGGGTCCCAGACCTTGAGCTAGTCCCTTTCCTCCACCCTGCTTCAAGACAGCCCTCCCTAGCAGATATGCATCCACTTCATCTGTGTCTTCAGCTGGTCTTGCCCTGTGGGGCCCGCATTCATTGTTTTATATAAAAGATAATTCTGAGAAGAGCAAGCCAGAGAATGTGTCAGGGAAGGGGAAGAAGTGACTTTGTAACTCCAAATAAGTGCATGCAAACAGGGATGACTGCCAGTGATTACTCCCAGAGTTGTGCCTCCTGAACCCACCACATTCCCGTCCCGTGATGTTTGTTCTTCTCTCCAGGCTGACTGCAAACATTATCCAACAGATATTGTGGAACTTCACTGTCAACTAGTAAAACTAGGCCCTAGAAATGAGCTTCCTCTATAATTACTGCAGAATACTCAGAGGACCAGATGTTGAGGCGTGTGGGACACATCACAGCGTAACAGGATGGTTGTGGTTGGGCAGGATCTCTGGGGATCATCCAGTTCAAACCCCCTGGTGGAACAGGGCTGGTTGCCCAGGTCCATGTCCAGACTGCAGTCCCAGACTCCAGCAGCAGGAAAAGTTCCTGAGGCAAGCTGGTGTCTCAGAGGGAAGGAGAGAAATTCTAGGAAGATGCTTCTCCCAGTGGCAAAAGATGCCTTCATGGCTTCTCTAGGATAAAGCAGAAGGGGGGAGGGGGGCGGGGCGAAGACTGGGATTTAAGTGGAAATGGGGTTTGGCCACAAAGAAATAGATGGGTACCAGAAAAGAGGCATTGCCCCAAGTTGGAACAATAATAGTCCAAACTCCCATCAGTGCAGTTTCATTCTTGCCTATGGAGCTGAGTTAAAGACAGTGCTCTTAAAGAAAATAAACCAGTGCTGGGAAGACAGTACAGCTGTTATGGTTAGAGGGAAACCCAGCACTCAGGGACCCGGTGGGTGGGAGAGCCAGGTTCAAGCTTCTTCATTGCATCAGGCTTCCTATGCCATCTTGGGCAAATCCTGCCTAACAGTGCCTCAGTTTCCCACAGGAACAAGAGGGAGACAAGAGCTTTTCTCAGGCCAACAGCATTGTACATGCTAGGATGGGATAGACTTTAAGTATTGAGGTGCTGGGTGCCAGGCAAAAGTGGTGGATATTAAGGTAAGTGAAAATCTAAGCAGGTGCTGCCAGGTCACCCTTTCTGAAGACGTCTCTAGTAGATTTGAAGACCTCCCTGAAGTGTTTCACCAAATAAATCCCGATTATTTGGGCTTTGTGAAGACAAAGTGATTGTTACTCTAACTTCTTAAAGCACCATAAGCATTTAAGCTGCCTTAAATCTTTAAGGTAGCACAATGTAAGCATTAGAGCCAACTTAAATCCTTATTAAGTCTTCTAGGTGCTTAAAGCATTTAAGCCATTTTTAAGTCTTTTTAGAATGACTGCTGATTCCATGGGAAGGATGCAATGCTGGAAGACACATTGTACGTGATGTCGCCTTAGAGTTCACGCTGTCAGACAAGCTGGTGTCTCACATGCAGCCTTATCAGGAAAGATTTGAAAAATGTCTAGACTTTAATTTCCCTGCCATTTCAGGTTCGGTCCCAGCTTCACAGCAATGCTTATAAATGTGACAGGGTTTTAAGGAAATAATGATTGAAACATCAGCTCATCCTGGTGGTTCATGTTATCCCATACTGGGGCTCTGTCACACTGGTCTGTGGTACATGCTTCAAAGGACAGCAGAGGAGGTTGAAAATGACTGAATTCCCTGCACATACAGGGGCAATCACAGCTCACAACTAAGCAAATCCTTTTGCTCTGACTTTTCAGCAGCGACCTTTGGATTGCAATCAACCTTGGAACGCCCAATCTGAAAAGGCAACATTTTTTGCGTGCCGTGAAAGCAAGGCTTTATAATAGAAACTACTTTTGCAACTTTTACTGTATGACTTGCACTCAAGAGGATGCCATGACAAACTGCTGAGCACAGTCTTTCCATGAGAAGAGATGCAGTCCAGCTAACCCTGTCCCATGAGCACAGTCAAAGGAACCACTTAACCCTTGAACAAGGGGCTGCACATGTGGCAAAAGCTCTAAAAGACTGGGTCATCAGCGGACAGAGGGGTTTTCCAATAACTCCAGTGATAATACTGACTTTTTCCAGTTCTTAACTTGTCTTGCTGGGTCATATCCCTTATACAATTATGACTCTGGCTGATAAAGCTCTCCCTTCAGCTTGATTTTTGACTGCCAGTGTCTGGGAAGCAGCCTGCCTCCTTCAGACCCTTAGCTGGTGCTGATATTGCAGGCACCCACTGAAGCTGCCCTCCAAAGTCAACAGAACAAGACCCACTGCAAGCACAAGCCAGCTACACATCTCAGCTGAGTGTAGGACACTGTGCTGGGACATGGGCTCTCCTGCTGGAATCCTTAAGGACTGACACTGCAGGACTCTCAAGGTATGATTTGTCTCTCTTCCTCTTCTAATGAAATCTGTTACTGGGTGGGTCATCTGGTCAGACCTAGTCACACTAGGGCAGGGATAGGCACTTTTAGGAAGCCATTCTCCTGACCTGTTTAACACAAGTCTCTCAGTAAAAGGCAGCTGTACCTTAAGATAAGCTCATTGCTCTCCTCTCTGAGTCCAGACAATGTCAGACACAGGCAGCCACAGTCCACATTGGAGCAGATGAAACCGTGCATCTTATACTTAGGTACAAACCAAGTGCTTAAATTGGCCAGACTGGATTTTACCAAGTGTGCTCTGGTGTGTGTACAAAAGTGAGTGATGTTCTCACCCACCTCTCCAGGTCAGTTTCCAAGACCCTCTTTACTCCACAAAATGCCATTGCTATTGAATCACGGGCTCAGTGTAGATTCTCCTCCTTTTGCTTAATTGCAAGCTGTTAGTGTGTGCCATAAAAGGTTTATGCAAGCATACCCAAGCGGGTTTGAATGCTTTCCACTCCCCTGCTTTTTCACGTGAGAACTTGCTCCCTCCCATCTGCAGACTCTCAGCAGATCCAGGGGCTATGACTGAATGCCTCCAAGCTGGGGGATGCAAACGGATGGCAGTGTTTGGAGTCAGTGACCGCACTCATGCCCATGATAATCACGAGCATGTACAAGCCACAGGGAATTGTTAACATTGAGACTGATTTGGCCATAACAAAAGTCTCAACTGGGTTTTGTTATAAAGTGCCTCATTAGTCTGATATTTTTTTGTGACATCCCATTGGCAGTAGATGTGAATAGAGAGTTTTTCCTGTCTCACACATGAGCAATAAGCACAAATCCCTATGTCAGCCAAAACCAGGCCTGCTCTCCACACCAGAGAGGTGTAATCTGTGGAACAGATTGCCCAGGGAGGTTGTGAAGTCTCCCTCACTGAAGATATTCAAGGACTATCTGGACACAATCCCATGCCACGTGCTCTTAGGATGACCCTGCTTGAGCAGGGAGTTTGGAGCAGATGACCCACTGTGGTCCCTTCCAACCTGACCCACTCTGTGATTCTGTGATCGTGTATCTGAAGGACTGAGTCTGCAAGATGCTGAACATCCCCCGCTGATGAGAGGAGCCAGGTAGTTATTTGCTCAGCCTCTGGGATAATCTAGCCCAAAAAGGGAATGGAAAGTTCAAGAGCTTATTTAAGAGCTCTGTGCCCAAACTTAGCTCGTGCAAAAGGAATCTGCAGGCTGAGAGAGTGCAGCCTGCTGCACAGCTCTCTCTCCTCGTTACCCACTGGGATGAGCTGAGGAGTATCAGCCCGAGCAGCGACTGCACCTGATGAAACCAAAAGGAAATTGCCACACAAAGAGTAGCATCTGCTGGGTGGTGCAAATCTGCAACATGCTTGGCTATGCAGACCAGCTGTGGACAGCAGGACTACCAATCCAACATGGAGGAGCACAAGGAGCAAAAGAGGGATGGCTCTGCTCCTGCTCATGCAGCCCAGGGCTGCCATAAGGTGCAGCTAGCTCATGGTCACCTGGTTGGCCACCAGGACAGCCAGATCCTTCTTTGCAGAGCTGCTTTCCACCTGGCTGCTCCCAGCCTCCACTGGTACACAGGGTTATTCCCCTAGGGGCAGGTCTTTGCATTTCCCCTGCTTGACTTCATAATGTTCCTGTTGGACCACTCCTCCAGGCTCCTTACATCCCTGTGCATGACTTAATACCACTGGTGACCTCACTGATGAGGCAGTCTGTCCTGTTAGGTCATGTTCCTGAACCTAAACCTGACAAACTCCTCCAGCTGGACTCTGAACCACTGCCCACCACTCTGGCAATACAGCCAACTTTCCATTCACCTTTTATCCAAATCACAATAATTAGGGTATGCCTATCAAGCATTAACTTTACATATGAAGCCACCATGGTCAGGAATTGAAAATGTATCTGCTTCTCCTTTTGAATCTGAATGCAGCTATCCCTGTGTGAAAGAGAGTCATCCCTCTTCTCTACTGCTATCTAGACATGCAAAATGATTCAAACTGCTGATCCCATGAGAAACAGCAAATGTCATCACAAACATCACAGGAACAATCCATTTGGCTCTATAACAATTCTTCTCACTAGTGAGGAGGAATAAATTTTATTTAATGAATTACAGATCAAAGGCCCTGAACCAATCCTTGGTATCACCTCCCTTATTACTTGGCCAGAGGAAAGACAATATTCCTGATATACTGACACGTCTCCGTTTATCTGAATGATCTGAAAGAGAGATTTGTAGTTGTTCCAATTAGATTCATAAAGAATATCCTGCATGCTTGGCTATCTCCGAGATGAAAACCATGTGCAATGCACTGTTGTTAAATTGCTGATCACCTGCAGAGACAATGACCTCGATTCCGTAGCACCCTCTTAATAGCTAAGGCAGAGATCCTCTGCAATTGCAGTCAAGAGTTCATTCTGTTTGCTAAGCCATTACGGTCATTATTCTAATTACCTATCGAGTCCTATTCTTGTGCCTGGTGCTGCACAAAGACAAAGGGAATATTGTTTTTGTTGCTCAAAGTTTGCACTCTTAATCAAAGAAGAAGAGAATTCAGGCACCCAGCAAATTGTGTGAGTTAGGGAGGGGAAGGAATTACCCCAGGAATTAGCTAGGAAATGTTTGTGAGGAAAATGTCTGGGTGAAAAACTGATGTATTCCTGTCAATCACCAGCCCCTATATTCTTGCAGAGTGGAGTGAGGGAAGGCTGAGTGTCTAATAGCCTGCTTCACAGGCAGCAATTCCTCTGGAATATGGTGACTGATTTGCTTGACATTTGCTCTGGCGTCAGTGGTATTAGAACCATCAGGCAATTTCTGGAAAGCTAATTTGTTCCTTTCTACTATATGTTGATAAGGAACAAAGAGATGTTAAGTGCTCAAATCTCAAAAATCCAGTATGATTTGGATGCAAATTTCAGGAATCTTTTCTTTAGTATAATGTAAGAATTTATACAATTCCCTTTTCTATTTCATTAACAAAGTTTCCTGCTGGTGGTATCCAAAATAACTCTGAGGTCTGGCATAGCATATAGACATGACCGTAGAGAAAAATTATTTTGTTAATTTAATCAATAATATGCCCTTATATGGAAACCTTGTCAGAATGTAATTATATATCCAAGCAAATGTATTGCTACATGCTTTTTAGTAAGGCTATTGCAGAGCAAAGCTGTTAACTTAAAAGAAACAGAGAAGCTTCAGATGCCCAAAATATTCTACAGTCTCTGTGCAGATGAAATTCCCAGTGCTAGTATGGTAGGGCTAGGAGGGCACTGTAACCCTCTTATTTATCAAAAGCAATTATTTGGGAAATTTTTAACTCTTTTTTTGGGTATTGGATGAGATTATGATGGTCCCACTGATAAATCAAGCTCACTAGACAGGAGTCCCTTGGCTTGAGCTCAAACAAGTTTCTACTGTATTAGATGGCTTGGCCCAAGAGAGTGGCCTATTTACTTCTGTCTACATTCCTAACCTTTCCATTCCTGTTTTTGTCACCTACATAGCACTTCAGAGACAGTACTGCTCCCGTGATTACCACAGCTACTTAGTGATGCTTGGCTTGGCTTTTTTTCAGTGCTCCTGCTGCACAGATAGTGACTATTTGCAGCAAGAGCCATTTGAGAGCCCACGGCAGGACAGCCCTTGTCCTGATCTGCTGCAGTCAGCACAAAAGCTGAGATGGAGGATCACCAGGAAGGAATAGCTGGGTTTTTATTGTTACATCCCTTCCCTTTTTCTTCTTCCCCCACCTATTGCTACTCCCCACACATTTAGGTCTTGCGAACAGAGATAATATTTCCTGTTGTTTTATCTAAGGTGCAGGTTAGACACACAGAGGCACGAGCTCCCTCCCATGCAGGAGCCAGTTAGGCTAATTAGCTGATGTGAACATGAGCTGAATGACTTTCAAGGTCACCTCATATCTGAGAATTGCTTTTGTGCTACATAAAGCTCACACCTCCCAGCAGACTCTCTCGCTCTACCCCTATTTGCCGCGATTTTTTTTATTTGGCGAACCCAGCTCCCTTGTTACCCTGGATCATGGACAGCTGAATTCACTCATTCTTCAAGCTCAATGGAACGAAAGATTTGGGCCCAGAGTCCCGAGGTATCACCAAAACGCACGTAACAGCGGTGATGAGCGCATTGCCTGCTCTGCTGCTTGCTGCAGGTTGAAGATCAGTGCTCCCTGTGGGTGTGATCAGCTCCTTCTGGAAGCTCAGACAAGATTTCAGGTCTATCAGCTTTTAAAAACTACTTGCTATTTACCAGTACAAGCATTTAACAGCATGCAGCTTCCTAAAACATGATTTTTTCTCCTACTCTTGATTAGTTTAAGAAGAGGAAATACCCTTATAGGAATAAATTAGTGAGAAAAGACTGAGCCCCAGGTGTAGTCTTATCTCAGACTCAGACTTTGCATACACTTACGGTGGTGCAACCTACTGCACTCAAAGGAGAATGCTGTCTTGGAGTGGCACAACCTGAAGGATGTTTAAAGGCGTGCACCGAGCGCTAACAAAATCAGCAGTTTTCTGATGATGGCTCTGCTAATATGTTTATGCAAAACTTGTCCTTTGATTCTCCCAAGGCATGGGTAAATGCATGCAAGCAGTGTTAATGATGAGCTACAGAAGGTGTCGAGGACTCCGAGCTCTTGTTTTACTGACAGCACGCGTAGGCAGCATCAAGCTCAACTATCTTTTTAGGGAAGGCCAAAGGGCTGGGATCCACACTTGTGTTTAGGTTCTTACATCCCACAGAGGCGCTGCAGCCAGACCTCCCCACCTAACAGCAGGCATGCTGTAAAGTTCATGTGCTTGGAGCTTAGTCACCCAAGTCAGCGAGAAAAAATTGGTATTTTCAGGGGTGATTCAGACTTGAGCCACCTCTCAGAGCCACACATTTCCATGCAGGAATCCTACTTCAAATGGGCTCCCAGCTGCACTGCCACAGATGCCTGAGGGCAGCAAGTGCAGCTTTGGTGCTTCACAAGACTGCAAAGGAAGACAACAGGTATGGTCCCTAATCAAGCCCAGAGAGGAAATTTGTGTGAGAGATTGAAGAGCACTTCTGTTAGCAGCAGAAACACGGAAAAAAAGGTGCACCTTGGAGGGTGCTTTACCCTCCAGGAGTGCAGAGTAGAGACATTGGTGTAATTGTTCTATGATTTCCAGCCCAGACCTGGGAGCTGGATGGTTGTTGAACCTTCATTTCTGCCTTTCAGACTATTCCATTCCAGTGTTTGAGTGTCTTCCCGAGGATGCTAGGGGCTTTTATGCATTCTTAAAAGAGCAATGACTCCCATGCACTGTGTGTTCAGTTTTCCTTTCTTCAAATAACCTAACATGGAGAGGAGGAAAAAAGCACAAGAGTTTTCTGTAGGCAATGCAAAGGAATACCTGCAAGACTTAACCCTTGGTACAATGTGTTTGTCTTATATCCACAGTTTAATTAACTTATTTCTAGAACTGTGCTATCTTGTTTTAGAGCAGACCAAAGCAAACATTTATTTGCAGCTGCCTGCAATGAGGTTACAAGTAAACTAATGATATAATATTTTCTCTTGGAATTTATTCTATGAAGATGACTCATACTGGACAGCTAAATGCCATCAGTGTTGTGTCAGCTTTTACTGACTAAAGTGTTTTTCCATATGTGATAGTGGACTGTTCTTATTAATGGCTGAGCTGTAAAATCTTGCTTTCCCTCTTATTTATGATACTGGAAAAAATCCAGTGTAGCACAGTACATATGTAAGTCATTACCCTCCCTCTAAGCCCCCCCCCCAAGTAAGGAATGTTACTGTATTTTAATATATTACAGAAATAAACAAATGTTTTACATGTGGGGGATGAGTATAAATCAGAGATGACTCAAAGGGCAAAGGGGTTTAACAGAGTTTGCTGTGCCTTAAAAATCTCTGGAGCCCAAGCAGTATTGTGAGGGGGTGTGGCTGTGCTGCTGCACTCTGCTTCCCCTCACTGGTTTGGCCATCTCCAGTCCTTCATAGTGCCAGGCTTGGAGCAAGTTTTTAGGGCTGCTCTTTAAAGGGGTCAGGATATCTGATGGCTTTTTGTATCATGTGGTCTATGTTCCCTATGGCTGCGTCCCAAAGCCCAATGTGGGGAGCTTTTCCTTCCAGCCAACAGCTACTCCTCAGAGAGCTCCCATCCTTGAAGGCTCCTGAGGGCCACATCCAGACCCTGAGTACTCCTGCCCCAACCTCAGTGGCTTCAGTTGGCCACGTCTGTGTTGTCCACATTCCTTCTCACTGAGACAAGTAAAGAATGGTGGGGCTTAAATATAGAGACATTCCTGAGAACGGGGATCTCCTGAGTGCCTATAAATTTTAGCTCTCTTCCCCTCTGGCCCCCCATACTTCACATCTCCCTTTTGATTAGTGGCCCAGTTTGCAGAGGAGAGCTATGGAGATTTCCTTTCCTTGAGGAGTTGTGACTTGAATGCCCTCACCCTGGGGAGTGAGCTGTCCCTCGGCTGTTGGCTCCCACCACTGACAGTGGCACCACCAAAAGAGCTGGAGTCTTTTGGAGAGCTCTTTTAGCCCCACCAGGTGCAGGATCATGGCCTGTGCATCAGTGGGTGACATCTGTACTGGCAGGAAGATGGGCCTGTTGAAAACTGATGGCAAACATATTTTCTATCCTTTTGCCTGAACTCTTTCACCTTACCTCCTTCTACCTGTGGACAGACCCAAGGCTGTTCCCTGGGCTCCTCAGCCTAGCTGTAGGCACTGAATCCATGCCTAAACAAGCTGTGTGGTAAGGGAGTTGCCTAACTGGGCCATCAGAGATAGCTGGTAAGTGGCCACCCGAGTGCTGGGTATCACATCTCCTACCCAGCAGGTGCCCAAGTGCCCCTTTGCAATCAGACCTCGATTTTGCCATGCCAAACTCCTCTGCTCCAGCATTTATGCTTGCATCAATTCTCTGTCACACAAGGAGCAAGGAAAAGAAATCTTCCTCCTACAAGAGCATTTTCTTCCCTCTGGATCAATGCATACAACTTCATTTGACATCAGTGGGAGCTCTGTCAGAGATCAAGAGCAGTAAATGGCCTAATGGAAAGAATAATAATGCTATCATGTGTACATACCATTTCTCATCCATCTTGTGGGTTTAAAGGTCTTCCTCTTGGTGAGCTCACTGGTCAAAATGCTCACCCTCAGCTAATTCATACATTTTAATTATCTTTTCAAAGACACTATCAAAAATCAGGAGGAAAATGGAAAAGCACAGGATATGCAGATTGCAAGCTGAAATGAGATGCTCTAAAAGCTGAGTCTTCCTTTCTTAGAAATATAGTGTCGTGGGATGATCT
>VZRX01014388.1:0-47314 GCA_013398075.1 Notiomystis cincta
TATATATCTTCTGCTGCAGCATCGCCGCGGTGAGATGGGATTGCTGCAGCCTCGGTGCTTTTAAATCCACTCAAGAGAGTCCAAACTATGCCACAGTGGGTGACTGGGGAGTGATGACCCGTGTGGGGACAGCCAGGCTGACAAGATGCGTGGGGTGGATGTCGCTGCCCGCCGTGCAGGAACCTGCGTGTGATGGAGATGCAGTGCCCGAGCCTGACTCTGCATGGAACACCCTGGGTTGGAAGGGACCTTCGAAGGCTCATTGAGCTCCAGGAAAGCTCGGGAGGGGTGGATCGCCTGCCTCGGCGGCTGCCGGGCGGCTGAGCGTGCACTAGGTGGCACGCAGCTGCAGGGAGAAGCGCTTGCGACAGCGGGGAGAGGCTTGGATTCGGGAGGAGAGAGGAAAGCTCCGCTGGGATCCCTGCCGGAGCGCTGGGGAAAGCAGGCAGAAGGCAGAGCGAGATGAGTTCTGTCCCTAATTAGCACTAATGGCGAGGTGAGTGTGGCCAGAGCAGGCGAGACAGGAACACAACCCAAAGAATTCTGCTCCAGTTTCCTGGCTGGATTTAGCAAGGGCAGAGATGGAGAGAGCCTTTTGATCAGGGTCTGCATGACAGGAGAAGGGGCAGGGGTTTAAGATGAGGATGGTAAATCTAGGATTGACATAAGGAAGAAATGCTTTATGGTGAGAACAATGAGGCCTTGGCACAGGTTGCCCAGAGAAGCTATGGATGCTGAAGTGTCCAAGGTCAGGCTGGGTGGGGCTTGGAGCAAGCTGGGATAGTGGAAGATGTCCCTGCCCATAGCAGGGGGCTGCAAAAACCTGGGCTGGTCCCTTCCTACATAAACTGTTCATGATTCCGTGGCTTCCCTGGAGAAGGCAGGCAGTGGAACACAGCTTAGCTGAGCTCAAGGGGCGTCTCCCACTCCCAGCAGGGATGAGGAATTGTCCCTCTCAGCAGGTGAATCCCAGGGGCGGGAGAGCGAGGTCACCCCGCAGGAGCGGGATGCCCACACCACACCCACCCCTGCTTTGTCTCATCAGTCCCTGGCAGGAACCAGCAGCAGCTGCTGCAGAGCAAAATGAAACGAAAATTCACCTATTATCCTCTGCCTGCAGAGGAATTTTCTTCCTAATTCCTGTCACTTTGGGTTTGTCTGCTCAGGGAAATTAATCTGAAATCGAGTGGGCTGTGAATTCCAAGTGCTGCAGCACTCCCAGCAGAGCTTGGACAGGCAGCTCCTGAAGTGGTCAGGCTATTCCCTGGAGCACCAGGCTAAGCCTGGCAATTTATCAGAGCCTCAAGCATCAGGTTTTGCAGACATTAGTGTAGGACCTCGAGCCAAAATCGTGTGAGGGAGCAGCCATGGAGAAATTCAACAGCCTTCAGGCACCAGTGCAAGAAAAGGAACAGGGGGAAGGCAAATATTTGGCTGGTTACCCCAGTGTGTGGATGGATCAGACAGGAGGTGATGCCATGCTGGAGGACTCAGTGCTTTGCATAATGATTTGGGGAACATGCAGAGAAGGGTGTGGGAAAGAACAGCATGGGAAAAAAGGGATCCAGCTGGTGGAGGGGGAAAAGTATAAGGGACTATGTTAAAATCTGTGGATCATTAAGGTAAAAATCGTGTAAAATATGAAATATTTTTGCAGGCAGCGAGGGTTGTGAGGTCTGCATCCCTGTGAAAACAGGGTTCTTAGGGACAGCAGGACACTGAGGTTCACCTGTTAGACTCAGGGATCATGGAGGATCTTTATTTACAGCCACCTTCACACAGAACAGTTGGAGGAAGTTGTGCAGTGGGGTCTGACAGGCTCAGCTGGTCACCAGATCCTGCATTCATGCTGCCCATGGGTCTGTTAACCCCCTTCAGGTTGTAGGACCATTGTGGAATACAGGATGGAGAGGTGTGAGAAAAGGGAGACTGAGGACCAGTCATGCACTTGTACTTCTGAGATGAGGGAATTCACTGTGCCTGGAAAAACCTTCCAGGGGCCCTGATGCAAGATCAGATCACGAATCCCTGCTCAAAAATACAAAATTAAATAAATTCAATGCAATTTAAGACTGTTCCCACAGCTCAGCCACCACCTGACTGGTTTATCTCCAGAGAACAGACCTTCCCTCCACCCAGTTCACCTCTGCTCTCCCCCACCCTGCAGCCCTTATCTGTAGCACCCTTCAGCCCTGGAGCTTCACCTTGAGCCCTCGCCCATCCTCTCTCACCAGCCAGGACTCCTCACTGGGAGCATCCCTTTATCTCCAGCCATGCCATGAAGGTCTGCAGGACTCGACAGAAACCCTTCTTCACCACCCTCAGATCTCCCTGCAACCTTTTCCTACTTAGGATCACAGGATATTTAATAACTGTCCACCCGTGCAACCACATGGATCACACAGTCTGCTCCCAGCATGGCTTCATGAAGCATTCCTATCTATTCTTCAGGAAGAAAATGCTTTGCATTGCTCTCCAGTTTCTAATTACAGCCGCAGGAGACAGGAATCCCAAGCACCTGAGCTGTAAATGTGAAACTTATTGCTTAAGCAGACACATTACAAGCAGGCTATCAATCACTTCTGGCAATTATTAGTACTTTGTGAGTATTTTGAACTCAAGTATGTGACAGTCTCATCCATCCTGGAGCAAAGAAATCCATGGGCATTTGCATACAAGGCTGAGCTGGGGGGGATGCAGCTCCAGAGGGTTTTCACTGGAGCTGCCGTGGTTATGTGCTCAGCATTGTAAATTTTGGGATAAAAACCAACCTTATTCAGGCTCTGTAAAGATGAATCTCACGTGTTTAACCCTGGAAGAAGAGTTTTATAATATCCCTCCATTCCTACAGCATGAAGTGGTTCCATGGGTTATTTTTTGCTGTAACTGCTGAGTGCAAACATAATGTTCTTTATTTTATAAGCCCTTTGGGGCAGGTGTATCATGGCACGGGTGAATCAGTGCTTCTGAGTGTAAAGTCCAGGGAGGTTCCAAGTAATTTGATAAGGACTGGGGAATACTTCCTGGTTCAGAAGGAATTATGGTGATCTTAAGAGTCTTTTTCAACCCAAATGATTCTCTGGTTCTGTGGTTCTTTAATCACTGCTGCCAAGGCCTTGGTGGGGGTCCCAGGAAAGGGGAAAACCCAGGTGGGGTCTGACCTACCTCTAAGAGAACATGAAGAAGTGATCCAGCCCCCTCCAAGACGCTTCAGGATCAAAGGAATCCCTTGCAAGGAGAGGTGATGGAGGTGCAGCAGCTGGGAGGGAGCAGCGCTGTGTTGTTGGAGAGATCTGTGGCACACGGGCTCGTGTTTCACCCTCCTCATCCCAAACGAGGGACAGGCATCTCCAGGGCCTGGCCTTGGGTCTACACGGGTGTGAAAGAAACCCTCAAGGCAGCGAGCAGCTGATTAATCCAGGTTGGATCTGGGTCCAGAGGTCACACCCGCATTCCCACAGGAGCAAGCAGCTCCCTCGGCTGGCACCCAGAGGGTTAAACTGCAGGAGAGGCTGCACTGGTGGTGTGCCACACACCCCTTCACACTCACACCCCTTCACACTCACACCCAGAATCCCCTGCACACACAGGGCATCCCACACCCCCAGTACCACACATGCTCACACTCACATGGGTGGTATCACACTCACATGGACAATATCACACTCACATGGACAATATCACACTCATACACACTGTCACACACACTCACACCCCCCACACCATCACACCCCCTGTCACACTCACATGGGTGGTATCACACTCACACAGACAATATCACACTCACACAGATAATATCACACTCACATGGGTGGTATCACACTCACAGACAATATGACACTCACACAGACAATATCACACTCACATGGACAATATCACACTCATACACACTGTCACACACACACCCCCTCACACCATCACACCCTCTGTCACACTCACATGGGTGGTATCACACTCACACAGACAATATCACACTCACACAGACAATATCACACTCACATGGACGGTATCACACTCACAGACAATATGACACTCACACAGACAATATCACACTCACATGGACGGTATCACACTCATACACACTGTCACACACACACCCCCTCACACCATCACACCCCCTGTCACACTCACATCCCCACTATCCCACACTCACTTGTACCATCAGTTCTCTCTCACACTATGACAGACCATCACTCACACTCACATTATCACTCACGCAATCACTTTTCCACACCTGTTGACACTCACTGTGACACACTATCACAGACACTGTCATACACACATTATCGTGCACTCACACACTCACTATCACACTCACTGCTGTGCTATCTCATGCGATCATACACCACCACACAGAGTCACTACCAAACCCCACACACCGCCACACACTCTCACTTGCACTATCACACACACTCATTATCACTGTCACACTATTGCACACTCACTATTACACCATCGCACGCACACACTCATTATCACAGCCGGTACTGCACACTGTCTCACACACTCGCTGTCACTACCCCACACTCATTATCACCCTCATTATCATTATCACACTCATTATCACCCTCATTATCATTAGCACCCTCATTAACGCCCTCCTGACCCCGCCCGGTCCCACACACCGCCTCACACTCACCGTTACTCTCCCTCACGCCTCCACCAATCACCTCCCTCCCTCCNTCCGCCGCTCCCGGGGCGGTCGGTGCCGCCCGGACACCCCTTGGTACCCCGGGCCGAGTCCGTGGTACCGGGCGGAGCCGGCAAGCGGCTGTGGTGGTGGCGAGTGCTGCCCAGGGCCGGGAGGGACTCCCTGAGGGGCGGGGGTCCCCCGCCGCCCGGCCCCGAGCCCCCGGGACCCCGAGGCGTGACCCGGCGTGGCCGTTCCGGGGCTCCAGGAGCTCCTGCCGCGAGCCGAAGCCTTGGGGAGCTGGAGGAGCCCCCCGGGTCGTGCCCGGTTCGCCCCTCACACGTCAGTGGTCTCCGCGCAAATGAATAACCCGCCTCGGCGTGCAGGAGGACCCAGGAGCGGTCGGGTTGGACACGAAGGGTGGTGGGATCCCGTGTCAAGGTGGGATCCTGTGTCTGTCCTCTCGCTGCTTTCTGCTTTTGTATTCACCTGTGCCCGAAACCAGCCCTCGGCTTAACTGACAGGCAAACGCTTTGTTCCGCCTTAGTTGCCGTCTCCTTTTTCCCCTCCGAGGGGAACTCGCTTAAAGCTTGTTTTGAATGGAAGCAGTCCAGGTTTGGAGCAGTCGGGTTCATTTCTTCTGTTGTTTTGGCTGTCAACCCAGCCACCTTGTGCCGTGAGGATCAGCAGAGGCTGGGAGAGGGCATGGGATGGATCTGCGTGCTTGGAGTTGTGACTGTGACCCTTCTTTACTGCCTCTTTCTCTTTGCTTGCTGCTAGTCGGTGCTGGGTGCTTCTGTAAGGAAAGGTGTGTTTGGGTGTGAATTACCTGGCAACAGCTTCCAGGCCTTTTGGATCACGTTTTGCTGTGCCCAGAAGTGCAGCTCAGCTGGTGTGGGGACCCTGGCTGGGTGGTTTGGGGTCGGGGGAGGGCACAGGGCACCTGTAATGCTGCTCCAGTCGTGCCTCCTGCACAGGGTCACTTCTTACTGCAGCCCTGTGGCCTCCCTGTGCTTTATGTGCTCCTCTAATCCCTGTGTAATCTCCTCTCATGGGATCTTTGTTGCCCTCCCAGTCCTGTCTCTCCAAGTGCTGTAGTGATGCTTAACAATCCCTCCTGGGCCCTCTCTTTTCTGAACAATCTGCTGAAAAGTCTCTATTTTACCAATCTGGTGATTTTTATTTTTAATTCAACCCAGCTCAAGAGCTCCCAAGGCTCTTTTTCTTTTCCAGGTACAAGCTTGCATTTCATGAAAACTTTTATCAGCGCTGGCAATTCAAGTTCAGAAACTTAAAAAAGGAGTTGGCATTTTTAGAAATCATCTCAGACCCGTGAATTTTAAGATTCTGCATTTAAAGTGAAAGAAAATTCTACTTTCTGGAAGTAGAAGAGAGAATTAAACACAACTTTCAAAGGCTTTAATTCCTGTTCTCCAGCTTTCTCACCACCATTTGCTGGATTCTGAGGAGCAGGGAGTGAAGCTGTTGGAAAACACGTCTGAAATGCACTCAGTTCTTTTCCTGTCCAAGTCCCCAATTAAAGCCATGTGGACAAATGTTTCAGAGATTGTGCTGGGCGTAAAGTTCCAACCAAACAAATCCAAACTCAGGCTCTGAGCTTATGTTACCAAATACCTTCAAAGTAAGGGGTATCTGGCTGGAATATTTAAGTATGCACTTGAATTAGCCAGGGTTTTGTTTTCACTGGGGGAAGGGTGGCCCAGAGGATTTCTGACTGGAGCCATGGCTGTTTGGTGAATAAGAGCTTTTAGGGTTGGTGTGAATTTCTGCTTTGCAAGGTATTTTTATAGCTTGAGATGAAGTGTTCCAGTCCATGGGATTTGAGTATAGATGTGAGCTGGGGATGTGTAACACATCCCAAACCACGTCCCACTCTTCCCCAAACCCTTTCTGCTGTGGTGTAACGTTGAACACTGTACAAGCAGCTCCAGTATTGAATTCCTTAGCTTTTAATATTTGTCTGCTGCTGAATTCTCAAAGAGAAGTCAGGAACTGCAACTTTAGACCCTTTCTTTCTCATTTGCCATAACTCCAGGACTTGTGTAATTCTGGCTTACTGATGCTTTCCTGCATTCCTCGCTTCCCAATCCGTGCAAACAGCTGCTGGCTCCAGGAGCTTTCAGCAGGGACTGGCAGGAGGCTGAAATACGCCCCTCGCTCCTTTGGAGCAGCAGTCCCAGCACAGGAAATGTTTTTCCACTCTGGTGGGGCAGTGAGTGTTGGAGCACACGACACTCACGTGCAGCCAGGCCGGGCACCTCCACGTGTGGTCCAGGGTTCAGCGTCTCTGCCACCTCGGGGGGAGGGAGAGGCTGCTGTCACCCAGCTGTCACCCCAGCAGCTGGAAGGTGGCACGGGAAGGAGGTGGCTTTTCTGCTGCGGTGACTTCTTGTTTGTGTTTCCTGCTGCTGTTTCAGAAAGGAAGGAGAACGAATCGCTGACTCCCTCCTCACAGCCTCCCTCTTCTCCTCTGCTCTGCTTGTGGCTGCAGATGAATGTTTGGTAACAACTTTGGGGGGAAAAAAAGGTGTTGGTTCTGTATTTGGGGTTCAGAGAACCTAACACCTAATGCAGGGAGGTGTGATGCCTTGATGGGCTACCTAAAAACAGAGGCCAGACAAAATTAAGGGAATAAAAAGTTATGTTTATTGAAGGGCCTTCAGGTACATTCAGGGCAGACAAAGCCCACCCAGTGCTTACATCCCAAAATGGACAATCAGTCACAGGTTTTCACACTTTTATGAGTTTGGTCTATTTGCATATGGGGGGGGGGGTGTGTTACCTTCCAATTACAGCTTCAGGTAATGAAGTAATTTACCACAATTTTGCTCCCCCCCCACTTACTGTTTACATTTCTCAGGGCCTGAGGCAGTCAGGTGTCCTTGATTCCCAGGCCTAGAGAGGAATTGCTATGTCTGACCAAAATGGGAAAGCAGTAGCTAACACTCACTAAAGAATTGCAGGATTACAAATGTATGAAAAATGGAAAAGCTAAAATCTTAAGGCATCAGGTGGAACAGCAAATGCTACAGCTTGGCTTTTGCTCTGAGTTGAGCAGGGACAGTGCTGGTGGCCCTTGAGGTGGAGAAGTGTTGGTGTGAAACCTGCCATAAAAAGAAGTGGCAGAGGCAGGTGTTGGATTTGATACCTTAATTCTTAAATTGCTGTTTTGAGCAGTACAATAACTGTCCTTGGTGTGTTAGGGGAGAATGGATTACAAGGGAAAGATTAACAGCAGAGACCAGGGTGGGATCTTGGTGGTCTGGAGCGGTTTGTCTCCAAGACCAGTTGAGCTGGGGGTGTTGTGTAAAAATCTCAGAGCAGCTCATAAACTGATTTACACTGAATTCCTGGGGAAAGTGTTGCTTTCCTCTTATAAATGCAGACGTGTGGGTGTGTCTGTTCTGCGCTCGCTCTCCTTCTCTGTCTTTTTTAAGCTACCAAGCCACACGGGCATGATGGATGGGACGCTCCACGGAGCGTGGGATCTTCCCCCATCCGGCAGGGATGTCATTCTCTGTGCAGATGGCATCCTCCAGTGGAAGCCACCCACTGCTGCTCTGCCTCTTGGGAGACCTGAACTTTTCCATTGGTTGGGAAGGAAGCTCACGGCTCCCTGCTGACTGCTGGGAGTTAAGCGAGCAATCAATGACGTGAGACCTCAGAAGGGAGAAGGCGAATTTATTTTAAAACAAAATGAGTTTCACTCATTCACAGCCAAATCCACCTACACACGAGCACCAACGTGAGGATCTCCGAGTGGTTGTCCAGCATTTGGACAGATGTGTGTCCAGACGTTTGGACAGGATTCCTTGGAATGACACAACAGACAGGGAATGTCAAATATCAGACCTCTGGTGTCTCTCGGTGATCATGTGATGCTTTTGGATCTGCTCTTTTTACATCCCTTGGGGGCTGAGAATGATGATCACTTCTTGTTGGAATTTATTCACTGGCCTTTGTGTCTTTGCCTGGTGTCTATGTGCTTCTACCCCTTCTCTATTCTTCCCCAAGTCACCTCTTAAGTGCTTGAGTCTCTGATGCTGGTTGTCCCTTGTTTCAAGGTGTTACTTGTTTTCCAGCCTGTAGCAGATAGGTGTGCTTTGATCTTGAGGACCTACTAAATCACTGCCCCAGTGCAGGCAGTTGATTATGCCCTCTGCTCCTCCTGGTTCTCTTGTACTCTTTCCTATCTGTTTTCTGCTGGAATCACACTCAACTAAAGAAGTATGTGTACTGTGATTTGCAAACTGTGCATTAAGAGTTGTCTTCTGGCTTTGTTTGCATGTATAATGCTGCACAGGAGTCACGAGACTGACCCTGGGCCAAAACTTAAGTGGCCAGAAGCCCAAATGGAGCTGATGGTGTAGCCCTGGAGCTCATATCAGTGTGGAGAGTTTGGGAACCACTCGTGTGACTCAGTCATTTCTGTGAATGAGTGTTTGGCCAGCATTTGGCAGCTCACATTGGGGTGGTCAGTGCCAGGAGCAATGCTGAGCATGGGGAAGGGGCAGAATGGCAGCTTGCCTTGGCACACTGCTGGCTAGTGTCTGTCTGAACTCATGCCAAGGCTTACAGGTCTGCCTGACACAGATCAGCAGTGGCTCAGGCATGGTTTGGTACAGATCTGTGGTGACTCAGGTGGTGTTTGGTGCCACCAACTATAGGAGGCAGAGTCTCAGTGAAGAGTTCTCAATTAGCAGAAGTTGCCAGCATTGGCAGGGAGTAGTGATACCTCACTCATCTCAGCTAGAGAGTTTTGAGGCCAGTCTGTTTCTCTGGAGTCTCTTAAATCCATAGTGAATATCTATTCTCTGTCAAAGCCAGAGCTTGTTTCCCTCTCAGATGGCTTGTGTGATGTGGATGTGGGGTGGGGGGATTTGGGACATCATTCTCAGCTCCCTGTGCTCTCTGTTTCTTGCTGCAGGTCCCCAGGAGAAAATGGTGTAAAGCCAGCGCAGCTGCCACTTCCAACCGCGGCGTGCCTGGAGCTCAGGGAGGAACATGGCAGCAGCTCAGGGAGCGGGAAGCAGTTCAGCCGGGCCATCCGGCCCGCCCGGTTCTGCCCCGGGGCACGGCAGCAGCAGCAGCTCCACGGCAGTGGCGGTGTGGGAATGGCAGGATGAGTTTGGCAGGTGGAGGCCGTACCGAGGCACTGTCTGCAGCTACATTGAGCAGGTTATCCAGGCCTCTCAGCAGAAGGGCCGGCGCTCGGGGTCGGGGCTGCTCAGCAGCATCCCTTTGGGACATGCAGATCCCACCTTGGCTCCCTATGTCATCGACATTCCAAGCTTGACACAATTCCGGCAGGATACAGGTAAGGGAACTTCCCCACCCGTTCTGCTGGTGTGCTTGGGGATAAGCAGGGCCTTGTTCTGTGTGTGAGAGCCCTGCAAAGCTCAGCTGTTTGCTACCGTGCTGGGCAGCTCTGTGAGCACATCTGCTGCTCCCCTGATGCTGTCTGCTGCCCAGTGTGGAAAAATCTGTGGAGCTGGGTGCAGGCAGACAGCCGTGATCTCTTCAGGAGCATCATCATGGGACCCCCGGAGCTCCCAGCCTGTGAGCCAGAGCTCTCAGAGCTGGAAACTTCCCCCTCACTCCCTCCATTCAAGATCACTTGCGTAAAAAAGGCCTTTTTACGATTCCAACCCTCCTGCTTGAATCCTTGCTCCCTCTGGAGCTGGAGTGCCAGCTGCTTTACCTTGGCATGCAGCCCTGCTCAAGCTGCTTGTGAGTGCCTGCGGCCCACGCACGACACCAAAATGCTGCAGCAGAATATTCCCTCCACTTGTGCTGTGTGAGCCTGGCTTGCTTCCTCTCAGGGAGAAGGACAAGATGGGCTCAGTAGCAGAATTGAGATGATTTTCATTCTCCTCTCTCCTGGGGTCACTGGGAGTAGCAGCTCAGAATTTGCCAAGATGACTCGTGCCCTCTTTTGCTCCAGATGTGCTGAGCAGCTGGAGCTTAGAAAAGGGGCCAGGATGGAATGCATGCACTTCATCCCTGGAAAATCCAGGGAGATCCCAAATTACACACTCCAAATGAATGGCTGCTTTGGAAAATTTTCCATCCATCAGTTTCTCCTTTGCCAGTGTCTCTCCCATCACTCCAGGACATGGTCAAGCATCATCCTGAGCTTTAGAGAGGGGCATGTGCTGGTTTCGTGCCAGTTGAAACAGTAAATGAGCAATATTTTGAATCAGCTGCGTGATCAGCCAATTCCAGCAGGAAAGGGAAGTGGTTGGAGCAAATGTGAGCGGTCATCACAGCTGCATCCGTGTTTTTATTCTGACTTGGTGACCTTAGGCTGGGTTTAGCTAGCGGTGTCCTGGGTGAGGTGAAGAGCTTTCTAAGCTGGATGCCTTGGCAGGTGTGCTCAGCTTGGCCTGTTTAAACATCTGGAAGGCCAGCTGAGGCCTTCAAGCAGTACAGCATGGACCACCAGAGCTGGCACCAGCAGCTGTTTCTGTCCTGTTTTTTCATGCCAAGCTTGTGAAGGAGCCTTCCTTTCAGCCAGGGCTCCAACATGTGGACAGCAGTCCTAAGCTGTCTGGTGAAGGTGGGCAGAGAGCCTATGGGAGGGTGAAACGTGTCCCAGTGTGAATGGGACATTCTTTTCCACAAGTGCGGCTGTCTGTCCTTAGAGGGTTTGTACCTTTAGACCCTGTGGAAGATCTCAAAACACCCAGTGAATATTGTCCATTGCAGGGTGGTTTGGAGTTGTTCTTCTGTGGGGGACAGTCCAATTCAATTTTGGAAATGATGTTGGCTGGTATGATCTTATCTTTCCTTGGTCTAGATCTAAGTTTGAGTTGTTAGTAACAAAAAGGCTGATTCTGCTCCACAGCTCTCCTGCAGTGTTTCCCATTGATCCAAAGGGATGCTAATCAGAGTGGCCAGTGCTGTGAACCTCCCTGCACAAATACCTGTGTGCTCTGCAATGTGACTATTGGAAAAGCTCTCATATTCCCTTTCCATGGCCTAGTTAAAAGCAAAGCTTTTTCTCTCTGCAAGGCTCTGCCTTAAACGTGAACCTTTCTGAGCGAGCCGCCAGCTGAACTTTGTCATGTGCTGGAGAAAAGAATCTCTGCAGGAAACATCCCCATGAAAAATCTTTAAACAGTGCAAAAAATAGGCTGTTGTATTCTGCTCATTAGCTATTAGACAGATAAATAGGCTCTTCAAAGGAAGCCAGGGAGAATAACAGGAAGCCAGTGTTAACGGGAGCAGCGTCCCCAGCAGCAGGGAATGACAGCTGTGCGGGGGGATCTTGTGGGCAGGATTAGCTGTGGGCTTCAGCTGCTGTTCGAGGCAGATTAGCTGGGACTGAGTGTAGGGAGCAGCAGGAGTTGTCCTCTCACCACAGCTGTTTGCCCACCCTGGAGAGGAATGCCAGTTACCCTGCCAGCCTGGGGGAAGGGGGATGTTTTCCAAGTGCATGGTCTTGGTCTTGTTGACTCCTAAAAACTCTTCTTTCTGCTGCTTGTTTGAGGGTGTTAAAAACAGAAGTTGCTGGCAAGTCCTGCAGTCCTCTTTGTGCTGCTTTTACCTTCTGACCTGCCAGTGGAGCAGGGGAAGCCTTGCTCATCTCCTGAGATGTGTCCCACTGGATACCTTGTCTTAGCTGTGGTAGTCCCCTTTTTCTGGGAGCAGGTTCCCTGCACTCATCTGTAAATGTAGTGCATGTCTCACCATCTCATTCCCAGTCCAGTCTCATCCCTAGTCCTCCTCCTGCTCAGGGCTTTGTTCTTGAATTTATCCACTTTTTGAGGTTGTGGGTTTGTGTTTCTGAAACCTGACAGGACTTGCTGGATAGCAGTCACTGCTGGAGTTTGCTTTTGTCTGTTTAGTCTGCTTTTCCACTAAGACATCAATTCCAGGACAGTCACCTTGAGTCTGCTCATACTTTCTGCCAGAGGAAGGTCTGGTCCCACAGGAATCCTGAGCTCCATGACTGAGCTACTGTGGAGGTTGCTGTGTTTCACTGGCTGCTAGTAGTGTTTTAAGCCTGCTGATGAGATGTTGTTTGCTGGCTGGTGTCACTGGAGAGTCCTGCTCTGCAATAAATAGGATGCTTGGTGCTGCTCTGGAGCAGAAACACGAGTCCTGGCATTCCTTGGTCTGGCACATTCTGCCTTTGAGAGAGCCTTAGCCTTTGTGTCAGCTCTGGAGCTTCAGCAGTGCTGAGATATGGACACACAGTTTCCACAACATCCCGATACTATTGGGTAGAAAAACAGCAGCATGATCCTCATGCCAGCATGCAGACAGGCAGAGCCTGAACGCAGCAGCACTTGGATTTTGGCAGTGTGGAGTCCCACGTGGGCTGTCCTCCCTCTTCCTTGGGATGTGCTTGTTGGGCACGAAGCTTGTCTGGATTGGCTGTGCCCCACACAGAGTTGCCAGTGATATCCTGGGGCAGTTCTCCTCAGGCTTTAGGTGTGGGTACTTGTAAACGTGCCAGTTTTCACCTGGGGTCCTGGAGCATAGAGCCATAACTCTCATGACCTCTTTAGAGGATTTAAGTCTTTTCCTCTTTGTGCTTTTCTTTGAACTCCTCCTGTGCTGTAACAACTCGCTGCACCCCTGTTCACCCTCACCTTCCTAGATCCCCAGACCTGCTTGCCCCACAGCTTTTCCTGCTCCTTTTTCTCTGTGTGGAATGGTGCTGAGGGTTTTTCCTGCAGCAGTAGTTTTGACCCTGCTGCAAGAACCCATTTTTCAAAGGTTTCAGACTTCTGTCCTGTTGGGTGGTTTCCTTCCCTCTCATTAGGCTGCTGCCTTTTTGAAGTAAGGGATAAAATACCCAGGAATGAAGTCATCCTGGAAAGCCAGGCTTCAGGGAGTTCGAGCTCCAGCTGTTGCTGTCAAGTGGCCTTGCAAGAGTAGTGTGTCTCCTTCCATTTCTTTCCCTTTGTCTGAACAGCTGCTCTCTCCAGTTTTCAAGTTACTTCATTGTCTTCCCCTCTCTAGTCTTGCTCTCTCCCAGCAGCCAGGAGTCTGCAGAAGTTTGCCCTTCTCTGAAGTCCTTACCCTTGCCCCTGTGGGACTTCACCCACTCTCCCCAGACCAAAATTGCCCTGACCCTTGTGTAACAAAGTGGGCGTTCAGCCCCTTAAGTGCTCCTACAAAGCACTTCCTGATGGTGTCTTGTCTCTATAGTTACTCTGTTGTCAAGGCTGTGGGAGTTGGTTTTTTTTTAACCAGATCTGTGCCTCAGCCTGATTTATTTTTTTCTTTCTACTTTTTTTTCCTTTTAACGTCAGGGAGGCATATGTGATCACTGTGCCTTTGTGCTCGGGTGTGTCTGCGTCTGCATCCTCTCTCTTTCCCTCCTTTCCCACCCTTCCTCCTAGCAGCTTTTGAACCTGCTGCCAGCCCACAATCAGATTTGGCAGAGGGACAGGGATCTCGGGGATGTTGCACTTCTCTAAGCTTCAGGAGCAAACCTAGCCCTGTTGGGAAGAGAAGGTCTTTTAGTGCTCCTCTTGAGGGAGAATGAGAAAGGCCACCCCCATGCAGGCAGCACGGATCTGTGCAGAAACAAATCCCTGGGACAACGTCCCTCTTAGTTCTCTGCTCACTAAATGACTGTATTTATTCTCCCCTCCTCTCCCCCCGCAGGGACGATGCGGGCTGTCCGCAGGCACGTCTTCCCAGGGGACTCTGCTGCCGGGCAGGGCATCATCTGGGAGTGGCAGAACGACGAGGGCGGGTGGTCCCCGTACGAGATGAACGTCTGCGTGTTCCTGGAGCAGGCCCGTGCCACGAACCACCAGCGAGTTGATCTGGGGCCCTTGGGCTACAACTACGAAGTTGACTTTGTGGCTCAAGTGCAGACCAACAAGACCACGAGGTTCCGCCGCAGCGTTCAGAGGCGTTTGGACGCCCCGTACCCGGTGACCACCTCCACTACACCCCTTCACACAGGGGTGGGATGCTCTTGCCAGCAGTGCTGGCCAAACAGTGGGACTGGTCCCATCACCACACGCTACCGTCACTCCATGACAAACTTTCCCAACTCTTCCACTACTCATCAGGTTCCCGGGAGGACAGCGTCAGTAAGTTCTTCCAACGTCGGCTTCGTGCCCTATAACAAACCCACTTTGACTGGAGCAAGGTCAACACCAAGACTCAGTGCACAGAGCACTTTGGTTTTGGCTCAGACTGGGAGCCTCAGTGCAGCACTGGCAGCATCTAATGGAGTCAGGTACAGATCCTAATTCATCTTTAAATACCATGTGTGTGTCCAAGAGATCTGCTGTGCTCAGGTCTGCATATGCAGGAGCCTCTCTGTCCCAGAGGACTTTACAAGAGTCTCCTCCCTAGGGGAGAGATATTTATACCTGTATATCCAATACAGTGGATGAAAAGTGAATTCCCCTCTGCTTTCTACCTCTTTTCTTCCCATTTGAAATACAGTCCCTGTCTTCCAGTCTCCCTCAGCCACAGGGGAATTCACTGAGGTTGAGATTCTGAAGGTTTGAGAAAATTAATAGTGATCAGTGGTATTTTGGGTTAGATTAAAAAGAGTGAATGACTGAGTGAAGGAAGAGGGGATTTGTAAACACATTTAATTCGAGTTAGGCAGTAGAGTGGAACATTGCTCTGTGTTCTGAGCTCTTCCCCTTCAAGGAGGGACCACAGAACTCATTGCATGTGGCTGAAACCTCCTGAACTCTCTGTCAAAATCAGGTGTGCAGGCTATTTTTCAGGCCTAGTGGTGAAGAGCAGAGGTTCACTGGATCCGTTTTCACTGTGGCTCTTCTCTGACAGGGCTGGAACCACTGTGCCTCCCTCAGCCCAGGATTTCTGCTCCCATCAGCTAGAGTCAAAGGAGGGCTGTGTTTGTACCTTACTGGGGGAGAGGAAGAGCTTCACTTCTCTCCAGGCCTTTTGGTTTCTGCCAGCTCAATGAAAAGCAGAGGCTTGTGGTCTGGCAGCCCAGCTCCTCTCCGTGGCTTGGGCTGCTGGGGCAAGCCACAGTTGGTTATCCCACTTTCAGGATCTTAACTCTTCCTGTGCACAAGCCCTTGCTAGCAGAGGTGTGTGTGGCCTGTCTGTGGCAGTGCTGACACCAAGTGTGACCCAGCAAGGGCTGGCTGACTGCTCCCTCTGTTTGTGAACGGCTGGAAGTGGCAGAGCCTTGCACTCACTTCACTGGGAATAATCCAGAGAAACTGCAGGGGAACTTGCCAGGGCTGATTTACCTGTCCAAGCACAAAGATAAGAGATCTAGCAGAGTGTTGGAAGCACATTCTGCTAATTGCACGAGGCACGGGGGTTTGAGGTTTGCTTTGAATCTCATTTGTGTTTTAAACAAGACAGTGAATCTCGAGGTGTTTTTCTTAGTGTCGTATCAGGACTTCCCCTCTTCGGGGTCATCCGAGTGAAAAGACTTCTCACATCCTGTTCTTCTTTCTCACGGTCATTTTTTTGGTGCTTTGTTTCCACCTGGTGATTTTTTGTGTTGCCTGAAGCATCCACAGTGCTTCTCTGTGCAGTCGCCTTTGAGTAGGGCTGAAAACTGGAGCTCAGCACTGCCTGCAGGAGCCCTCAGTAAGGCTCTTGCTGTCTCCTGAAGAAGCTGCCAGATTCCCCCTCTTGCAGGAGTTACTGGTGGGTGCATGGGGCCACTGGGCTACCTGGAGCCCCCATCCTTCCCTTCCCCAAAGGATTTGCAAAGTGACTCAGGGTGGGAAGGTTGAAAAGGAAGAGCCAAATGCTGCAGCAGTTGCCTCACAAGCCTGTCTGGAGCCAGTCGGGGTCTGGGTATGTTTCGTGCTACTGGCAGGGGGACAGGCTGGGACATCCCTGAAAGGAGGGATGGGAGAGAGATGCTTGGAGAGGGTTGCCACAGGCTCCTGACCATGAACTGAGCCCATGGCCCAGGCAATGCTGACTGGGAGGAGAGGGATGGCCAGGAGGTTGCAGTGGCTAGTTGCCATGGCTGGTTGAGGTTGGGCTGTTTGAACTTGTTTTGCAGTTTAGCTGTTTGTACTGTGGAGGGGGTGAGGTGGCTGGTGTCCTGGCAATCATCCCTAGCCCAGCCAGCCTTTCTAGGGGATGCAAAGGGATTGTACAGTTAAATCTGTGCTGGGGACAGCAGGACATGCCACACAGGGCAGGTGGCAGCTCTTTAGATACCTGGGAGTGTGTGAGTGCTGTCAGACTTGTGTAAAACCCACACCCCCAGGGAGCTCCACTCCCCTGGCCACTCACTCTCTGTTCCCTTGGGGTGTGATCTCCAGTCCTCTGGGATTAGTTGTGCCAGGGTCACTCTCCTTTATCTGCCAGAACACCAAGTGCACACAGGGGGGCAATCTCTGTCTTCCAGCAGCGTGCCATATGTGAAAGGGACTTTTTCATCCCCCAGCTCGTGATGACTTTTCCCCACCTCCCCTGTGCTGGGGTTGAGTCGGAAATGCCACTGGGTGGGTGTAATTGCTCGTGGCTGGAGTTACAGTCTCAGGCTCATGAAACTCATGTTCCAGCAGAAAATCCTTTAATTTCTGTGAATTAGGGGAAACCTGAGGAGCAAACTCTAACAATGTGTTTCATTTAATTCCTAAGCCCAGAGCATTCCTAGGTTATTGTATCCTCTAGGTTTCCTGTCTTCCCCCTCGGACATGATATGGTGGTTAGTTCCCCTTCCCCTGAGTCCATGTCCTGCATCACCCAACGGTCTAACCTTTTTGGCTAATTATCCTGCATTAATTATCCTGCCAAGGGTTTCTGGCTATGTTCTTTTAGCTGTGATGTGCAATTCCTGTGCTGGCCTGTGCTCAGAGACCCAAGGGAAGGATGCACTGGGCCATGGTGGATCCTCTGGTGTCTGCTAAAGGTTGTGTTGCGTTCATCCCACAAGCTCTGACTCCAGAGCAGTCCTGACAGATTACTTGCTTTTACAAAACTGCTGATCTCCACAAAACTTGCAGAGGTGGTTGAGCTGCAGCTGTCAGAAAGGCTTAAAAACTCGTTGGAAGAGACTGAAAGGCAGTGCAGTTTACACCCAGTTTCTTTAGGAAACACGGCTAAAAATGGCAGCACCTCTCTCCTGCAGGGCTGAGAGTGAGGTGCAGTTCATCCTGGAAAGCTGCCTGACACCCTGTGTGGCTGTGACAGTTATTTCTAGCAGGCAGGCAGGCAGGCAGGGGTAGCCCCCAGAACAGGCATGCCCGGCTGCCACTGAGGGTGATTAAATGCATTTCCTGCTTGCTGGAGGGCGTTACTGGTGTGAGAGCAGGCGGAGCTCCAGCACTGCCAAATGCACTTTAATTTCCTCCTGCTCTCAAGAGGGTCAAAGCCACTGGAAAACCCAGAGAGGAGTGCCAAGGCTTAACTAGATGCTAATATCCTTGGCTGTGCTGCTAATGAATTACATACATGTGGGCAAGTTATTTTGCTTCTTGGTGCATTAGTTTCCTCTCGTGGATTAAACACAATTAATGAATCCTGCCTCTCTCACAGACAGCGCTGGAATCTGTGCATGGAGTGTGCCATGGCAAGGGTTGTGTCCCTGTCTCAGGTCTGGGAAGCAGGGCTCAGCTCCCCAGGATCCCAGCCACCTCCTGGCAGATCCTTCCCACCCCACATGGGAAAGCATCAGTTCCCTAGGGCAAGAGCTCCCCTGTTCCCTGCACTGTGCTGTCTAATTACAGACTAAGGCACTCCTGAAGCACAGTAAGGAGTGCCCTGCTTGTAATATGAGCGAGTAAAGCTGCAGGAAGCAATCTTCTGAGGGATATTAATTAGTGTCCCAGCCAGGCAAATCCCTGCAGTAGCTCTACAGGCTTCTCTGAGCTTATGTGGCTTTGGCTGCTGGTCTGGGTCGTGCCTACAAATAAGGCAGGCAGCTCAGGGGGGCAGGGTTTTGTATAAAATCAGGGGGCATGGAGGTCTTGGGAGCTGGAAAATAATGCTGATAGAATTGGGGTGTTCCTAAGAAAGATCTAGTGTTGCACCCCAGAATACCCCATGGGGAACAACTCCTTTGTAGTATCAGGAGGGACCCTAGCCAGGGCCTTTCCTTTTTTCTCTCCACCTTTGTATCCTTCAGCTTTGTCCATAGGCATTCCCATGAGCTCCCTGGGTGATGAGGAATTCTCCTGCTGCTGGTTCCACTGTGCCCACTGTGACTTGTCCTGCAGCCCTTTGAGCCAGCGTGGTGCTACCACCAGGTGGGGTCATTAATGTCACCAGATACTCAGTGAGCCCTGGAAAGGGGTTTGGACCTTGAGGTGTTGTGGTAGCACTTAGTGTGAAGCAGGGCTGGATGCTGTCCTGATCTGTCAGGAGGTGTGTTAGCTATTGCCCAGAGGGCTACAAAGATAATATAGGGATCTGTGGCCTGCTGGTTGTGTGCAAGGGAGAGGAAGGAAGAAAGGGCCATGTCAGGTGGAGAGGGTGAGTTCCTACAGGCTTCCCTAATTCTGCTCGGTTAGGATATTGTGTACATGTGGCTCAGGTGATGGCTCCAACCTGGCCACCCAGTGTTTGAAGTGTCAGCAGCCCTGGATTCCAAGCTGTTGACACAGTTCCTTGCTGGACTTGTACTTTGCTGTCTCACTGGTGCTGCAGATTCTTGAAATTCTGGATAAGTGAGTGGGTTTGTCATGCTGAAATATCAGTCTGCCCTCTCTGCCTCCCATGGCAGACTGCCTGGGAACCAGTGGTGGGAAATCTTATCAGGATCTTCTTGCTGAATCTCTGAGGACATTTTGCATCCTTTTTTTCACAACCTGCTGATCCTTGTTACTCTCAGGAACATCCAGCACACAGAGCAGTGAGAGAGCAGGAGCTGCAGTGAACAGCAGGACAAAACTGGGCCAGGAAGGAGGAATTGATGCCAGGACACATTCAGAAAATTCAGGCGTTGGCTTTCAGGTGTTGCAAGCACAGCCTGAACACTTGGCTTGAATTCAGAGGCACTGCCTGGCATGAAATCTCTCTGGGCAGCAGGAGCAGGTGCCTCAGTGGATCCTTCTCATCTCCCCACACTGCAGTGCTTGCTCTTGCACTGATGCTGCCCAGATCTCCCTTACCCAAAACATCAAATCTTTTGCCTAACTGAGCTGTTTTCAGTAATTCAGCAGGACCTCTCCCCAGAAACCAGCACTGGTTTGGCAATGCTGGAATATCTTGAGCTTCTGCTTTTCTACTACTGGATGCACAGCCCATGTTACACTACAATAGCAATATCTTTCCTTGTTACCTATCCCCTTCCTCCCCCCAAATCCCCACTTCAGACCCAGGGCAGGCTCTGAGCAGCATTTCCTCATCTTTTTTGGCACAGCAGCACTTCCTCCCACGCACTGTGGCTGCAGACCTGCCCAGGCAGTGTTGTGGTACCTTAGAGCTGTGTGGATTTCCCTTGATTTCATCAGCCTTTGGGCTTTCTGCACTTGTAGCAGAACTCAGGGAGCGTGGCAGCCCTGCTCCCACGGTGCAGAGTGGATGGGTCAGCACATCCCACAGCACTGTTAGCTGAGATGCTGCTAATGAATGTGAGTATTTAGTGAAATAAGAAGTATTTGCTTTCTCCATCATGACATCAGTTGGCTCAAAGCCTCCAGCAGCCGAAGCTGACACACTTTGCCTTTACACCTGGAATGCAGCTGATCAGCAACTGTTTCCTGGCTCATGGATGGTAATTTATCTGCAGTGCACTCACCGATTCCCAAACGTGATTGCTTGCAAATCCATCAAGTGCTTATCTGTTTCTCTCTGCAGATCTCAAGGGCTCTTCTCACTTCTGTTGTGGTTTAACCCAGCAGACAGTTAATCACCACACAGCCCCTCACTTACTCCATCCTCCCCCAGGGGAATGGGAGAGAGAGAATTGGAAGGAAAAAAAGTAAAAATTGTGAGTTAAAATAAAGACAGTTTAACAGGATAGAGAAGGGATGGAAATTAATAATGCTGATGTTAGAATATACAAAACAAGTGATGCATTAAGCAATTGCTCACATCCACTGACCAATGCCCAGCCATTCCCAAGCAGCAGCCCCCAGTCAGTTTTCCCCCTGGTTTCTCTACTGATCATGGCATCCTATGGTATGGAATATTCCTTGGGTCAGTTGGGGTCAGCTGTCTCAGCTGTGTCCCCTCCCAGCTTCTTGTGCCCCCCAGCCTCCTTACTGGTGGGGTGGGGTGAGGAGAAGAAAAGGCCTCCCTTAGTGTAAACACCACTCAGCAACAACTAAAACATCCCCATCTTATCAACATTATTCTCATCCTAAATCCTAAACACAGCACTATACCAGCACTAGGAAGGAAATTAACTCCATCCCAGCTGAACCAGGACAGCTTCATAGAGTTCTAACTCATGGATGACGTGGATTTGAGTCTCGCAATGAGGAAAGAAGAGTGAAGGATTTCTCTGCCATCTTCTCAAAGCATGGTTACCAGTGATCTCAGGAGGCAGCTCTGGGTTTGCTTTCTCCAGACTCAGGTGTAATAACCTCCTGTTCCAGCCTGTTGGAGGGATTCCCTGTTCCCACCTGTTTTCCTGGCACAGCGGAAGATTCAGCTTTGTGCTTTATTTTATTTTTACTTTCCATGGGGAAGTGAAAGCACTCAAGGTGCTGCTTCATTTCAGGACATGACAATGACACACAAACTCTTCTGTACCAGTCACAGGCTGGGGTGGAAGGGGTGCCCAGGCTCAGTGGTGTCTTCTTGGCTTCTTAGTTGGAGGAGGAAATGAGGGAAGGTCCAATGTCTCTGATTTTTTGGGAACAGTTCTCTCAAGTTCCTGGTCCCCAAATATCCTTCATGTCTGCAGCTGGAGAACAAGGAATCGTGCTCCTTGCCATCTTCTGAGGAGGATCATAGGGGCAGAGATGAAGCAAAGGGATGAGATAAAGAAAGAGCTGTGACAAAGAGGGTGAATTAGGAAAGAAAGAGTCATAAAGACATCTGATTTAGAGCCCTTTGAAATCTCAAAGATTTCCCCTGTGTTTAGTGGGTTTGAATTGTAGCCAGATCAGTCCATTGCATCATTTGAAGGCATTGCAAAATTTGGGGCAGCAGAAGGGAAAGCACAGCCTTTGAAAGAGGCAGTGGTCTGGAGAGCTTTATAAGGGTCTGGGGTCATTTGGCCTGGTCTCACTTGGCCAGGCTGCCAGAACTACACCAAGCCCTCCATCCTGCCCAGGGTTCTTCAGGGAGTTCAGCACACCTGTGGGAACCTATTCCAAACTGTGGCAGGTAGGAGAGGGGAGAGGTGGGGTGGAAGACAGCCACATGTCACTCAAGAATGTTTTCAGCCCTAGTCATTGTCATGAAAATGTGGGCAAAGATTTTAGCAAGACTGGAAGGAGGAATCTCTGTGGTACCATTTTGGGCAGGGCAGCTCTTGCATCCCCAGCTGGACAGAAGAAAGTTTCCCCTAAATAGTGGGTGAGATTTGGGCTCTTGACCACCTTAGTGTCTGAGTTCCTAAGCAGCTGGCCACATTTGTATAATTTTGGGGAGCCCTTGGAGATTGTTGTCTGAATGCACCATGTATTAACTGCAGCTGAGGTGCATGAGCCTCATCCATCCCAGGCACATGGGCCACCTGAGACAAAGTCTCTTAGGTGGCTTCTCTGTGCCAGCACATTGGATTTTAAGTGTTCCTGCCCTGCTGGTGTGGATCTAACTTCCTCTCTTCTCTAGTGACCCCCCATCAGTGTTCATGCTGCCACTCCTTTTTCCATCCTAACTCCTGCTGCCAACTAATGGCATAACCCTGGCTGCCCATATGTCCCAAACTTGAAGTACAGCTACCAGCACTGCCAAAACAAGTAGGTGAAGAACCTGAAAGGGGTGTTTGGTGTCCAAATTCTCTTGATTCCCAAATGAAAACGGGGGCCAAGCTCTTCTTGGTCTCCTTCAGCCTTTCCTCCCTTGTCCCCACATCCCCCTTGGATGTGTAGTGCAGGTTGGCTGCTCATAGGAAGCTCTGTGGTGGAGTGGCAAGAGCAGGGATGTATCAGAGCAGGGTCCAGCAGGAGGAATGGATGAGTCAGGAAATGGGGCTGGAGGCAGCTACTGACAGCACAGCTCTAAGACCCACCTTGCAGGTAAGTAAATCTAGGAGATAAGGACACAGCTCTTTAAATACAGCTGCTGGACCAGTGGGAGAAGGGTGTGTGGGTGAGGGTCCCAGCTGGGGCTCACTTGAGCAATTAATCCCTGTTAATATATCCAGGGCCCTGGCACTCAGCTGGGAGCACTACATTGCTAAATTGTCTTTGCTTTGTTTGTCTCTGATCCTTGCTGTTAAAGTCATTCCTTTTTCTCTTTCTCTCTCCAGTGCCCAAACCCTGCCTGTCAAGATGCCCAAACCCAGCAGGGTGAACCAGGCTCTGGCAGGTAAGAACCCTGCTGTGCTTTATTTGTTTAGTCCTTAGGATTAGGTGAATGAGAGGTTTGCCTTTCTGTAGCACTTTCTATTTTTGACTTCTGGAAAGAGTCAGAAACGTTGCTGGCATTTAAGGTTTTAGACCCAGAGACTTTCCAGAAAAGCAAAGAGGTCAGATTTGGGGGGGAAATAGGATAGATGAATCTTATTAACTGTTTTTCTCATCCTGAGGCTTTCAAAATAAGTGGGATTATTTGAGGCATAGCTATTGATCTTCTGTACACACAGATGAACAAGAGAAAGGGCATGTGAATCAAGCTCAGTGCTAGCTGCTATTTTCTGCTTTTTTTAGAGTTAAATGAGAGGAACAGTGTAAGATTTTATGTGGGTTTTAATATGACTTTTTACAATGTGGTTTTATTAAAAAAGCTCAGGTGGTCTTTATCTTAAAGAGGATTGTGCTGCCTTATCTTGGGAAAATGGAGACAGAAGTTGAATCAGACATTGTGTCCTGGTGCAGCAGAATACAGGTTTGCTTGTTATCCAAACCTGTGAACACAGTACTAAATATACTGAGGAGTATGTCTGGGAGGGATGAAAGTGCCAGTTTTCAATGCTCCTTTTCAGAGTAGATTTGCCTGTTAAAGTTGAAATGGCATTGCCTTGAAGATGACAATTTGTGCTGTCAGCTTCCAGTGGAAGCGGTGCTGTGCCAAAAGCCATTGGCCCCTCACCTGTGTTTTGGCTCAGCCAGTGCCAAACCAGTGACCCTGGTGGGGTGGTGCCAGGGGATCTGGTGCTCTGCCCAGAGCAGAGGTCTCTGTACTGGCACCAACTGTGCTCTCAAAACTGTATCATAACCTGCTAGAGGAGTGGAAAGCGTCTGGTATTTTCTGGAGTATTCTCTGCCTGTTTCAGACATTACAGAATGTCTATTAACCCTCTCCTTCCTCTGGCTCTTGAGCTCCTGGGATACCCAACTTTGCTCCTGAGCAAGCAGAGACAGATACATTCTTGTTTTTCAAGACAACGGTTACCCACCTTATTCCAGAAAAGGTGTTTGGTCTCTTCTTGAGTGCCAGGTTTTACCCTGGCTGAAAAGGTTGCCCAGGATTGATGTTTCCCTTCATCCAACGTTGGCATCATGCAAACTGTCTTGCATGTGTCTGTAGCCAAACTGGCACTGCATGAAGACTAACACAGGTGTCCTCTGACAGCATGCAGCCATCTGTCTCCTCCTCAACAAATCGCTGTGGAAACCAGGTGTAAAGTCAAGCTCAGACCTTGTCTAGGTGGGTGACCCCAGCAGAACACCCCTTGCTTATAACAGCTCTGCATTTCATACCCTGGCTGTTAGCACTGTCTGTGTAATTAGGTATTTAATCACATAAAGGTAAATAAAGCACAGAGCTGAAGAGCCCTGATGAATCCAGGCTGTGTTAATGTTGTTACCTGTGATCTCATTCTCCACGTGGAAGAGGTGAATATGTGTGATCTGTTTATGCCTTATGGTGCCAGAGAGAAAAGGCTGCAGGAAATCCCAACAGAATAAACCTTTTGCCACCGTTTAATACAATGAAATGGTTAAATTTGTGATATGTATCTCTGTTGTTGCAGTCTGGGGATTTTAAAGAAGAGATAATTACTCATTTTAATAATCTTTACCTCTCTCTGAGGCAGCCAGCACGAGGCACACAGGGGTGCAGGGAAGTGCAGAAGCAGCTCCTTGGGGTCTCCTTCAGATCCAGCTCTTCACAGCTCTGGGTGCTGTGCTGCCTTTTGCCACATGTGACACACCTCAGAGGTGCAAGGGAGAAGGGAAGTCTGAATTTGAGTCCTCAAAGTCACATAGAAGCAGAGGAAAGATTAATACAAGTTAATTAGGGAGCGGAAGGAAAAATAAATCTCTGGGGATATTTCTGGTGAAAAGCAAGCACCGGAGTTCTGGTAAAAAGGAAAAGTTTTCTTGAAATATTAATTGACTGGGTCTTTAGAGACACCTTCCCCTCTATGCTCTGCTCTCTGTTTTAAGAACCTCTTCTGGGAAGTGGTATTTTGTTCATAATTAAAATCCTGCTGCTGGTGTGCAAGTTACTCACTACTCAGGTTATTCTCTAACACAGGCTGGGCTCCTTTTGTTCCTCCAGTCCCCACTGCATAACTGCTTCCTTCAGCATCAGTGGACAAGGCTGGGGACAATGTTGTGAGGGAGAGAGAAGTCTCAGATGTAAGTGAAGGCGGCTTTATTTTGGAAAATGTGTCCAGCAGTCACCCAACCCTTGCTCTCCATCCCCTGGTGCCTCAGCAGCTCTGGCTCTGCTTTGAAGCTGGACAGACACAACCCCTGAATCTCATGGGTGATGTTGAGCAATGCTGCAGGTGCATCTCTTGGATGCAGAGGGAATTTCTGGTGGCTAAACAGGAGATGAGGAATCCTGTGAGTCTGAATTAAAAGCTGGGTTTTGTTTGTGTGATGGGTACCTGGGGATTTGAGTGAGGGATTTGTAACACTGTCAACCTCACGTCTTCTGAAAGCACCTCTTGGGATCGCAGAAATCATGAAGCTGACTTTAAAACCATGTTTTGTACAAAAAAGTATAATTTTTTCCTTGCTTTCTGCTATTTTAATACTTCAAAGTGCATGTGGAAACTTGTCTTTTAAGCTTTTTCTTTTCCCTCAAGTATTTGATCAGTACAGTGAAATGCCAAACAAGGTCTAAGCAAATTGTTTAACCACAGTGTTGGTGTTTAAGGATCAGCTGGACTAACATTTCCTGGGAATCATGGAGTTTAGCTGGTGTGCCTTGGGGCTGAGGGGAGTGGCAAGGTGCTCATATAAAGGCCCTTCTCATACTATGTTTAACATGAAGTCTGAAAAGGAGCTTTTTGTTAAATAAAACCGGGTGTTTCTTGTTTGCATGATTCCTGGAGCTGGGACATTTGGGAATGTACTAACCATACTGATGCTGCTGCTGGATATAATTGTACAAATTAGCAATGCTTTTCTGAGATCTCACATTATCTGAAGGTAAGCTCTGCCCTGTACCAGTGTGAGGCCTGTGCAAATCCAGGTCAGTGGCCAGAGGGACGTGTTGGGCTGGGTGTGAGTGACTGTGAGGCCAACACTCATTACGTAATGTCAGGGTGTTTTTCCTGTGCTCAGCTTCTGTACAGGATGTTACAAAAAGTCCCTTATTTACACAGCAGGCTGAGAAGACTTGGTGGATGTTGTCATAGCTCCAGTGAAAATAATTTTACCCCAAGGAGCCACTAATGTTGTATTTCTGGCCAAATAAGAGGCTTTTGAGCAAGAGAAAAAAGGCAATTCTGCATGTGGTTATTGCACACATAGAATCAGATCAGTTCCCAAAGGATTCTTTGCAAGGCTTTCTGTCTCCTCCCTCTTGCAGTCCTTGCAGGGAAGAAACCCAGAGCCCAATGGAAAGTGTGAACATATAAAATAATATTTTTCAAGCTCCTGGACTAGCCAGTGAGCAGCAGGAACTCTCACAGGAACATGTCCAAAGTAATCTTGGCCTGGACAAGGTTGTCATGTTGCAGCTTGTACTCAGGTGAGAATTGATCCAGGTCCAGGGCTAGACTTGCTCCTAACATAACTCCACAGATGCCTGGAACAGGTTCTGACTTGAAATTGTCCCCAGCTGAGAATTGGAGACTCAATGTGCAGATGTGGTGTGTCTGTATTGTTCTGGCACCTTGTAGGAAAACAACACTCCAACCTAAGGCCTGGGTCAAGGATATCCCTTCCTGAGGGCTGCAGTCACCAAACTTGTGGGAAGATTGTTAATGCTGAGATTTTCAGTATTGTATTTTAACTTTAAAGGCAGCAATGCTACTGGGGGGTTGACATGAGGCAGCAGAGCAATGTAACACCAGAACCTTTTTGAATGCTCTCTTGACTTGAATCTGCAGATGATGTTTCATTGCATGCAGCTCCTAAGGCAGCAGAAGGTTAAAAATTGGCCAAGAAAAGGTAATTTCCCAGTTATACCTTTTCTTGCCCAATTTAAGATAGGAGAACGTTGAGTTGGAGTAGTTCTCCTGGTCCCACATTTGCCCTGTGCTTGTATGTCTCTGTGGAGTTGTGGATGGGTTTGCAGCTCAAAAAACAAAAGAAAGTTTGTGGAACAAATGGTGGTTTTTTGTTTGTTTCTTGTGATGATTCATGATGCTGGCAGGAAGTCTTAAACACTTTATTCCAGGTACAGGGTGGGCTGTGTTATAGAATAGCTGAACTCACCTGAGGGTCTGTGGCTCCTGCTCTTTGCTTGGTCTAAATTTGGTTGCCCTGTGCCATTGAGAGTCTGAAGCCAGTTGTTCAGCCTGTGCTTCTGTTTCCTCTTTTTTCCTGGGCTCTGCATGCTAATGTTAGCAAGACAGTATTGATCTCTTCAGAAGAACACATTAATTTTGCATTTGCCTATCAGTCAGCTGTGCGTGGGTGGTGATAATCCCTGTTAGTCTTTGGACTCGCTTTTCAAATGTCAGTCTGTGCCATCAGTGCTGTTGCACTGCTTAGAAACAGCTTTTTTAGAGACAACTTTTCTGTTCCTTTTCTGCACCAGTTCTAGGAATAGTATTGTACAGCCTCGGTGGGGTCAGACTGAGATGATTTCCCCAGCTGTGGTGGGAGATCTTCCCTGTCTCTCAAGAATGTTGTTCCTCCAGCCTCTCTTGTCAGAGTTGCTGATGCTTTTCTAGGAATACCTCTGACTGTTCTCTGCTAAAAGGGGAAAGGACCTGAAAGGTGCAGGGAGCAGCTTTGGTGCTGCTGCTGGGCTTTGGGTCTAAGCTGTACTCACTGAAAAAACAAGTAGCTTTTGTTCTGGGGACATTTAATATCTTCCTTAAGGCTCCCTGGGAGGAGTGGACTGCTGACACTGATGGGTTGAGAACTTGCAGTAGGCTTGTGGCCTTTAGTTAGGACTTAATGGGAGTTAATTTGGTGATGAAATTTCTGGATCTGATGCTGCCAGTAGGGCAAGGGGTACTAACCCAGTGTTTGTATGCTCTGGAGATCCTCCTCTGGCTCTGCAGCTCCTGGGAACTGGGAGAACTGTAGATTGCACATCTAGATCCACTTTGAGGAGGATCCATTGCTGCCTGATTACCTGTTTCCATTTGGAAGTGAATTTCACCATCCTTTGGGCAGCCTGGTCTTGTGATCCTCCCAGCTCTTCGAAAAGTTCTTGGGTAACCCTGGGGAAACTCCTTCTGTCTCTTCCCCTCTCCCTGTATGGTGAAACCCCTTCTGGCTGTCTTTTGGCCCTTAGATGGGAAAGTTTTACTAAAAGATTCAACTTTGGCTGTCAAGAAAGGAGTTGGGCAGCTTCTGGAATATTTGTTGTGCTTGGACCTTAGGAAAAGGAGGTACAAGTTGTGGTCAGCACTGTGTAGGAGTACTTCTGCTTGTGGAGCACTGACACAGGAGATTTGTAGTCACAGGACACAGGTTCTTGACTGGTTGCATATTTGAGGCAGAAAATAGTCTTACCACTGCACACAAAGCTGATGCTTCCCATCATAACTTGATTTTCAGACATGTGTGGGCAAGGTGCCTCATTTTTGTCCTGAACAAATGTGCTCCAGAATCTTCCTTTTCCCACATGACCAAATAGAGGCTTGCAAAAATAAAATGCTTGGAAATCTCAGCTTTGGCCATGTATTACTGAGCAGGAATGTCTGTAGCATTAGGATGTGGTTTGCATGGTCTGCCCTCAGAGGGGATTTCTGGGGGAATGCTGGCTTTTAGGTTTTCTGCTGTTGGTTTGCAACTATAAACATTTTTTCTTACATTTTTTTCTGGTGCTGGCTGTTGCAGGTGGGAAGTTGCTCTTGGGAAAGCAAAAGCAGGTGTTCTCTTGGATGTAAGTGTGAGAGCAGTATGGTACCTTAGAAATGTTATGATTTGTAACCAGCCTGGATTTCACAGGCAAACATCATCTTGGATCAGCATGATCAGTCCTGTAGCTTTCTGTGTGCCAATATTACCTTCAGGGAATGGCTGTCCTTTTTAATGATTCATTAGTTTTATCAAACTGCATCCCATGGATACAGCTGGCTGGGATGGGGGAGGATGAGGATTGCGGTGCTTCTGGGAGTGTGAGGGAAAACCGGAGTGCCAGGGGAGGAGAGGGAGTGGGGTGAGTGGGGGGCTGTGGGGCAGCTCTGCCCTGGTGTTTGATGGCAGCTCAGCTGCACACTGTTCAGTGTCCCACTGTGGAAACATGAGTAGCTTTAGGGGGGAGCAGCTGAGCAGGACCTTTAGGGGTTATGGGTGATGCCTTTCATCCTCCAGGGCTGCTTCCAGGCTCTGGTCAGCGGGAGAACTCCACACCACAGCAGACTTGGTGCCTGAGGAGCCCTAAAGCCCAAAGGAAAATCCTATTCACACACCAGCACAGAGGGTCACAGACAACACATGTGCCCACATTTCCCTCTCTTAATTTGCTACCTGGGCTCCTCCCTCTGAAAACCTCCAGATCCTCTCCTNTTTTCCTCTTGTCTCTCCCCCCCACCCTCTTGGCTCTTCTGGTGTGACTGACGATGTTCGGCCCAACGAGGGGAGAAGCAGGACATGTCTCCCCTGACCTGCAGTGTCTCTGACAGGCTCTAAGATAACATGGTAAAGTAGGTGTGGTCCTGTGGTAGGTCTGCTTGTTTCCACACAAAATTAAAGCTGGAATAGATGTGTTCTCTGCCTGTTAAACTCCATCAGCCTCCCCTGTGATCCTGCTACACCCTCCTGGGGAGTGTCCACATACCAGGACCTTCCAAATTGGTGGTGGGACAAGTCTGAGAGCTGAGGGACCATTAAGAAGATCCAATCCATATGTGCTCTGCAGAGATTTGCTTGTGAGCCATGCTTGTCACGATTGAGTCATGGAATGACAAGGATCTCCCAGACAGGCAGGCTCCTGAGTCATGTAGGGCTTTCTAGGTCAAATTACAGGGGATTCATTCTCTCCACCTCAGTCTGGGGTGGAAGGGAGTGCAGTGGAGCACTCTCAGGTGGATGTGCCCTGGCAGCAAGGGGTGGATTACCTCAGCTCTCCTGCTGAGTGGAGCCACCTCCAGGATAGGGCCTTCATTTCTCCTCTTCATATCTCACTGGCACCCCTCACCTTCACAAGAGCCTGTGGCTCCTGGTTTAGAGCCTGGATCCCATCCATGTGTAACAGCCCTGGGACTCTGCAGGGGTAGGTGTGAATCCAGCCTGGTGTAGCTGTAGAGGTTGTTTGCCAACCCTGGCACGGGGGTGTCAACCACCACCAAACCTACAGCCTGTCCTCCTTTGGATAAGCCAAGTGGGGACTGGAGATGTTGAACACAGAGATCTATTTAAGAAAAGGAAGAGCCCAGAGGTGGAGAGGAAGGAGGCACCTGCCTGTCTGGAGAATTTGTTGGTACTTTTTTCTCCCTCCTTGGAGTCCATGAAGTCCAAAGCTGTCTGAAGGAGGCAGAAAGGAAAATAGAAATTAAATGAGGAGGGAGGTATTTTGTGGAAATGCATTATGGAGAGAGCTGTGAGAAGGAGTGAGAGAGCAAATGTGGAGTAGGATGTGTGATGGAGGGGGAGGAGAAAGCAGGGGCGGCAGGAGAAGCAGCGACGAACAGGAGGAGCAAAGGAAAATGGGAGGTGAAGGAGAAGAACTGAGCAGAGGTGGGTGGCAGGGGGGCTGGATGAGGATCCTGCTCCATGGAGCCAGCTGGTTGTGTGGCTCCTGGTGCTTCACTCCTGGCACGGGCAGCATCCAAGGGCAGGAATGAGGGCTGGGTGGTGGGGATGCCCTGGCAACAGTGCCAAAAGGGAGCTGTGGTGAGGCCAGGCCCTCCCACAGAGGCACTGGCTTGCCCTTGTCACTGGAGGAGCCAAAACCAGGGAAGGCCAGGCCTGCACTGATGTTGGTCACCTGCTGCTGGTTAGTGACATGAAATAGCTGTATTTAGGTCATGGGGTAGCCACAGACACAGCCTGGCTGGCTGCTGCCTTCTCCTCTGTGGGGTCTCTTGGTCCCAGGTGCTGCTCTGCTCCAGCCCTCCCTGGCACTGAGGGGATGCCATACAAACAGCCAGGATGCTGCAAGGGTGGGATCTTAACAGGAGGAGGATGTGTCTTGTGACTTCTGAGCCTGGGTGGGGAGAGCAGCAATGCAGGGCATGGGAAGGGGAGTGCTGGGAGGTGAGAGCAGCACATACCACATTGTGGTCCACTGGCTGTAGCTGTGCACCCCATCAGCATCACTTCCTGCAGTTCCTGGGCGCTGGCACAGTCCCAGGGTAGGCTGTCACCTCCCTGCCAGCTCTCCAATGCCACCTGCTGGGGCTGGGACACCTCCGGAGGAACAGAGAGGCAACACCACCAGCAGGAGGGATGGAATGGGAAAGGAGCATCAGGCATCTCCTTCTCCCATCCCACGTGGCAAGATTTGTCCCAGCTGTCCTCATCCTGCCCAGGATGTCCTGCAGAGGACACTGCCAGATCAGCCCTTTCCCACACTGACCCATAAGAAATGAAACCTTTCAGTAGTTGAGATTGTTAAAATGTTAAAAATTCTTATTTTATAAAGCAAGATTCTTGTTGGTAGGGGCTGGGATGCCAGTCCTGTGGAGTGCCTCACTCCTGGGATGCAGAGTGTGTTCAGTCCCTTCTAGGAACAAGCTGTGTTTGTACAACACCCCTGAGGGCTTGGGAGCGTCACTGTGCAGTGCAGGTACTGAGCTTGACTTCTGGCCAGACTTCTCTTTCCCTTCACAGACCCTGATGCTGCCAGCAGACAGAAATGGGCTCATTCTGTGTCCTGAATTTCTGCATTATGTGTTCTTTGCCACATCCCTTTAGGATTTTCCATCATGGAGAGCTCAAGCAAGAGCTCTGCATCCAGGACTAGACCCAGCATTGCACTTCCCACAACCAGCTGGTGGTGGGTGCAGTGTGCCCCTCCTGAGCCCCTTCTCCCTCCCTCCTGCTGCCAGCTCTGGTCCCCATGGGATGAGGCAGTGCTGGTGGAATTGCAGCTGGCTTGGTGAATAGCTGGGGTGTGTTAAACAGAGGCACTAATTAGCCAGGACTCGTTAGCATTGCTGCTGCTGTGGCAGGGATGTCTCTGGCACAGGCAGGTGCTGCAGAGCTTGGGGAAGCCGTAGTCACAGGCAGGCTGTGTGCTCTCTGTGCTGGCACAGGGCCTGGCAGCCTCTGCCATCCTGATGGATTGGTGCTGCCTTGGGATGCTGCAGCTGCTGCCTCGTGCCAGCATTGCTGGCTGGGACCTGGCTGCTGGCTGGGAGGCAGGAAGGCAAGTGGCTTGTCCTGCTCTCTCCCAAGTGTTGCTTGTGCATGAAGCTGGCCACCACGGGGCTCTGCAGCCTTTCCAAGGGCCTCCAGGGACTGCTTGGGTCTGCTGTGTCCCTTGTTACCCACTTCCACCCAGTGAGGAGGTTTCCCTGCACGTCCATCCTCTCCAGGATGGGCAGTCACTGCAGGTGCTGTAGTGAGGAAGGAGAGGAGCACACTCCTCCTTCCTTGCCATCCACCTGCAGCTGGATCTACAGACTGTGCCAGTGCCTGTGGGATGGGTGGGACTGGGGAGCCCCTCAGAGCTGGGAGACCTTGCTGTTCCCCTGGGAAACCATCTGCTGAAGGAGACAGGCTGCAGAAACAGGGATGCTCTGACCAGAGCAGCCTGGTCAATGGAGTATCCTGCTGAAATGCTGAATATGGAGAAATCTACAGACACAGCCTTTGCAAGTCCAGGGAGCAGAGGTGATGGGAGCTGTGTGACTGTCCATGACAATAACTAGGAACAGTCACTGTCTGGCCTGCAGAGGGTATCAAAAAAAGTCTGCTGGAAACCATATGGCTCATTTTGGGATGCAGAAGGAGACCTTACTGCTGCAAGCATTTGGTTGCTGAGCAAGGATTCAAAACACATCTGTTAAATGTTGCCCATGGAAAGCCCTTGCTGCAGCAAGCAGCTTATTATCTACAGGGAGGAAGGGGAAGCATTAGAAACAATTTGATATTCCTCTCTTTGTAAATGAAAGAATGGTAAACATTCTTTGGCATCCTGGATAAATCCGTAGCACAGCGCCGGGCCAGCTGGTGATAAATGGCACCAGTCTATTCTTCCAGTCCATTTTCAATCCACTGTTGAATCCAGAAAACTCTGGGGACTGAACAGGCTTTGATGACCCCAGGGGATGGCTAGAACAAAGATCTGGAGGCAAACACTTTTATGGAGTAAACAGTCCTGTAAGGAAGTGATTCACGTGCTGGAGCGTACGTGGCTCGTGCCGTGGTCCCAGCTGCCTCCTGGCTCCCCCCGTGCTGCTGGGATGTGTCCAGCCAGGCGTGCTGGTCTGTCCAAGGAAGGCCATGTGGACTTTGCTACTTTGCTGAAACAGAGCTCTCAGCATCAAAAGACTTCTTTGGGACCGGACTTTGAAATCCTTGCAGTTGGGGATGGATTTTTCTAAAGTATCAGGGCTGCCCGGGCTTTCCTCTCTCCAGGCAGCCTTGGTGGCTCTAAATGCATTAGAGCATTGTCACAGCAAAGTGACAGGGACAGATTGGAGATGCCACAGTGCAAATCCGTCAGGCATGGGTTTCCTCAGGGCAGCTGAGGGCTGCATCACCTTCTGCCTGTTTGGTTCCCCCAGCTCCATCCTGATGCCAGCTGGTAACGTGGTGTAATGCCCCAAATCCTAAGAGCTTTCCTGTCTTGCTGTTACCCAGCTCTGCACCAGAATTTTTGTCTCCTTTCATTGATTTCATTTGAATGAGCCTGGCCAGTTCTTGGGTGAGTTCTCTCTTTGTTTCCTGGAGCTGTTCCAGAGAAGAAAAGTCACAAGGGATTCTGTGCAAGGAGCATCCCCCACCACCCTGAACAAGCCGAACTGCTCTAAAGCTGCTCAGATGTGCTGTGCAGGTGGGAGCAGGTGAGCCAGGGCTTTCTGCCAAGTTCTGGGCAGGTGTTGCTGCTGGTGTAACACACCCTCCCTGCTCCCTTCCCTCTCTGTCTTCACCTTGGCTGTGCATCTTTTTGGCTTTCCAGCCAAGAGCCAGAGGAGACAAGAAGGTCACTTAAGAATGAGCCACCTGGAAAATGCAGGTTGGGTGGAGAAGGACTTGGTGGTCAGGCAGCACAGGATCCACAGGGATGAGAACACAGTGATCATTGTGGAGGAGGATGGAGTTAGGGTGGATAGTAGCTAGTCCTACTCAGAGAGTTCTTCCTAAAACCTGTGGAGCAGAAGAAGCTGAAGCCTCCATCTCCTGTAGGCCCATGAAGGTCTCCAGAGGTTGATTCCAGCTGCCACAGGTGGAAGGTGCCACCCTGTGTTTGTCAGCCTGGAGTACAGACAGCACAGAACACTGGGCTGGAGGGTTTTGGGCACAGTGAGCTGGGACAACTCAGACTGATCACATCCCCTTCAGACTCATTCCTGGCTCTTGATCCACTGCATGCAAGCAAGGTCCCAGCAGAGAATTCCTGGACCTGATTCTCTCCTTTGGAAAAGACAGGACAAGGAGCCATGTTCCCAGTGAGGTCTGGTGATGAGGCCTTGAAGCAGCTCCTGGCACTGCTGAGCCCTTGGCCTCAGAGGTGGAAGCCTGAGGCTTGCCCAGGCTACTCCCTGTTTCCTGCTTTGGAGCAGTTCTTGGAAATGCTTTTCCCAGGGGATTTTGGCCCCTGAAGAGGAAAACACATGCTTCTGTGTTGTTCTTTGGCTTAATGCTTAATCCTGTTGCCACCTTCCTGGCTTGGGATCTCCAAAAATGGATCCTCACAGCCCTGCTCTGCCTGAGATGGCAGGCATCCCTCCTGCCCAGCAGTGGTACTTGGAGGGAGCATCCATTCACCTCCTGGATTCCTCTTCTTGCTCTGTGTGCTCAGCCATCCCTTCCTCCTGCTACCACTGCCAGAAATCATGTGTTTCAGGATGGCCAGGAATCCCCTCCTGAAAATAATTCAATGATTATGTTTTCATTTAGGAGAGTCCAGCCCTCAGTTCATGAGTCTTCTTAGCTAGAGGATGTTGGTGCTCTGCCTTGCTCTCTTCCATGGTGTTCTAGGGGCTTCTACCTGGTAGAGGATCTGTGTCTTCCAGGCCTTTGCCTGTTCAACACCACCTGTGGCATGTGAGCAGTTCTCCCCTTCTGCTTCACATTTGTCTCTCCATGAAAAGCTGTTATCCAGAAAATAGCACCCCCTCCTTCCTGCTAGTGACAGACATGGCTTTTTGGGCTGGAATGACAGCTCCAGTGGCTGTCTCTTGATGTGCAGCTTTTTGAACCACAGAGCCAATGCTTGTGAACCCTCTGTCTTCCCTGAAAGCCCCAGAGTGGATGGGGAGAGCTGAAGATGGGTCGTGCAGGCACAGCTGCAGCTCTGATCCCAGGCTGATCCACGTGATGATGCTGTGTCCTCCTGGGAGCAGCAGCACTCTCTGTGCTAAAGCATCCACCTGGACAGGATGGAGACTGGAGAAGGAAGAGCTACACCTTGGCCAGCCTGTTTGTCACAGTACAGCTTTCTCCTGGTGCCCCCCAGAAGTGGATTCAGGAAGGAAGGATGAGGTTCCCCCAAGCCAAGTGACCGATCTTTCTTTTGCCTCCTGCCAGGTGGAGTAGTAACATCACTTGTGCAAGTGTTTCCTTTCCCAGGCTGGTGGAAAAGCCTGGCAGCTTCTGTGGCAAGCCTGATGGCTGATGAGGAGCTCCTCTCCTCTCACCCAGGGCCAGGTGCCTTGCAGAGGCATGGGATGCTCCCTGGCCTAAGCCAAGCCTTGCTAGGCAGCTCCAGGAGGATGGACTGGGAGTTGAGGTGACAGTGGATGTGCACAGTGGTAATTTACTCTTGGTGTTGTGTGATGTTTGTTGCTTATCCCATAATGCCTCCAAGGCCCAGGCTGCTGGGGCTGGTGGGCTGCTCAGGTGTCTGTGCCTGGGTGGATGGGACCAGGGACTGTATTTGGGAAGATGCAAAGATGCTGTGCCATGCTGCAAATAGGGTTCATGTTACATGTTAGGGTTTGTTTTATACACCTGGTGACTTGCAGTGTGGAAGCTCAGGAGAAAGGCCTGAGCTGTTCCATGTTAAGGATGTGAAGCTCACTGTGCTGTGTTCAAAACAGGGCCTGAAGCTCAGTGTGTTGCTGGGTTTCCTTGCTGGGCACCAGCTGGGATGGTGTGAGAATGCCTTTTTCCCTCCTTTGACAACACAGACTCTGTGATCCTCTATCCCATCAAGACTGTTCAGTTTGATCCCAGCTGGCTTCTAGTGTGCACAGAAGTCAGGCTGGGATGTGCCTGGTGTCAGCTGGGGTATGTGGGGAGAACTGGAGCTCACCAGCTGCAGGCACATGTGTGGCATTCCATCCCTAGTGAGAGCCACTGCTGAAAGCAAAGCCTTTGCTGGGCTTGTAGGGATCTGTTGGAGTGGCTTCTTCTCCCCTCTAGCCCTGACCTTTCTCCTTGGCATCCTGGCCAGTGACCTGCTTGTCTCCCTTCTTTCTAGCTCACCCCACACGTGCCCATCGTACCACACAGTGTCTGACTGCTCTCTCTCATCTCTCCTTGTGCAGCCACACCAACAGAGCCAGAATCAGTGGTGAAGAAGTACCTGGAAGAGCTGAAGAGTGCTCCTGCTGATGAGGTAAGAGGACAGTGAAGCAACTCCAGCTTGCCCAGTTCACTGGAGTGCCAAGGAGACCACAGCAGTGCCCAAGGACCATCCTTCCTTGGGTGCCTGGTGTGGTACATGGTGCTGCTTGCAGTGGCACTGCTGACAGGAGGTGGAGAGTCAGCACTGCCTGAAGTCCACATGTGACAGCAGCTGACTTGTCCTCATCAGAGGGCTGTGATGTAGGCACAGTGTGGGTTGAATAGCTCATCCTGGCAGTGCCTCACCATTTCCTTTGGAGAAAGTTTGGTTTTGCTCTCAGTGCTCGGAGGTCAAAACCATAGATCAAGCCCTGCGCTGGAACTGCTTTGCAGAAAAGCAGGATGTAACCATACTCTTCTCTCTGACTGATGACAGTTCTCCACCTCCTGGACAACGCAGGAAGTGGAGTGGGGGTGGTACCAGCCAGATAAGGAAACCTGTCTCTGTGTCCTTAAACCTCAAAGGGAGAGATTAAAGCTGAAGGCAAATCTTCCTGAAGTATCTCCTTGATGTCTTCCCTGGTGTGTCAGTCCTCAGGACCAGCCTGTGCTCACACCCCGTGGTGGTTTCTCCCCTAGGACTGCATGATCTGCATGGAGAAGCTGTCCTCCCCCTCGGGCTACAGCGACTCGTGCCAGTCCAGCACCCTCAGGCCAGAGGCTGTGGGTCGCCTGAGGAACTGCCAGCACTCCTTCCACATGCTCTGCATGCTGGCCATGTACTCCAACGGGAACAAGGTACTGAGCTGGCCCCTCCTCAGCAGGCCCCTGTGTGCAGCTGGCTGGGCTGTAGAACTCTGATGTGGCTGCTCTCCCCTGGCAGGATGGCAGTTTGCAGTGTCCCTCCTGTAAAACCATCTATGGAGAGAAGACCGGTACCCAGCCCAAAGGGAAGATGGAGATCTCCACGTTCCCCCAGTCCCTCCCGGGACACAAGGACTGTGGGACAATCCGGATTGTGTATCACATCAGCAGGGGCATCCAGGTGAGTGCCCAGCACGCTGGCAGACAGCACAAGCTCTGAGGGCATCCCAGGAAAGTCCTGGGATCCAGTGCAGCACCTGCTGGCAGCCCTTTGCCTGAGCAGCCTGTGGTGCCTGGAGCAAGCAGCTGCTCTGGCTATTCTTCAACGTGTGAGGGTCTCCTCCATCAGAGATCTTTTCCTGAGCAGCCCCAGCTGTTTACCTACTGTAAAGTCTGATGTCTGCCTGTAGCAGGGAGGAGACTGCCCATGATCACAAGGTGGGAAACATCCCAAGGTTTGGTTTCACAGCCCACTCTGGTTTCAGTGGTGGCAGTGAACTTTCAAAGTTGTGAGCTCTATTTAAGGTGTTACCAGACCATATGGAAAAAGCTGTGGTTTGGGCCCTGTCTCTCACCAGAATTTAAGTCGATTTTAGATCTGGCTTTGTATCCCAGGATGAGGCTGCTTTTGGAGGGTCTGTAATACTCATGTGTCCCATAAGAACAAGTCAGACACCTTGTACTCAACCAGCAATACCTCACTGCCTTTACATGGGAGAGCTGGTTGGGGATGGGCCAATGTCAGATCCTGCTGCTGAGGGATTGTTCAATTCATATATAGATGGATATGTCCACAACAAATCTGCCTCATCTCTTGCAGGGCCCTGAGCACCCCAATCCTGGGATGCCATACACAGCCAGAGGCTTTCCTCGCTATTGTTACCTACCAGACAACGAGAAGGGCAGAAAGGTGAGGTATCACACCCTGATAACATCACCCTTCTTGGGTTGTCAGGCTTCTGGCAAGCTGCATTCATGGCACAAGTCTCCCAGCTGCTGCTCCTAGCTTTGCTTTTCCTTTCCCCCTCTAGGTCCTGGAGCTCCTGAAGGTGGCCTGGAAGAGACGCCTGATTTTCACAGTGGGCACCTCCAACACCACGGGCGAGAGCAACACGGTGGTGTGGAACGAGATCCACCACAAGACTGAGATGGACTCAAACCTGAGTGGCCATGGCTACCCTGACCCCAACTATCTGGACAATGTGCTGGCAGAGCTGGCTGCCCAGGGTGTCACCGAGGACTGCCTGGGCCAGTGAGCCTCAGGGGCCACCTAGTGCACTTATTCCTGATGCCTTAAGTTCCCGTGTCTGACCACCCGGCACACTGAGCAATAACAGTTCCGTGGGAGCCCTGCCCACTCTTCACATTTTTGGGGGGGAGGGTAGGGGGAGGGGGAAGGGAAGGATATTTTTGTAGAAGCTGTGCTTGTGTCTCTGGGTGGGATTGATGGCTGCAGCCAGGAGCAGCTGGGATAGGACTCCTGAGGTGACAGAACCCCTGGGGAAGGCAGGACCTTCCTTTGGTAATGCCTGGGGACAGGATGGGAAAAGAGAGTGCCTTGCTTCCATCTGGAAGTCAAACAAGGTCCTCCTTTTGGGACACATCAGCTCCCTGTCTGAGGCACCTCTTGCCTCCCTCCTGCCGTGTATCTGCTCGGTCCCAATAAACTCTTCATTCTCACAACAAGTCCCTGTTCTGCCTTCCTGGTGCCTCGGGGCTTGGGGTGCCTCCCCCTCAGAGGCTCTCTCTGGGGAACCAGCCTGCTCCCTGGAGCCACAGACCATCAGTCTGCTGGTTGGACACACATCTTGGTGGAGGCAGGACACTGGTCCCAGGGGTTGTGGTTCCAGGCTGTCAGTGCTTTGGCCACTGGAGTTCAGTGCTCTGTGGCCATGGTACCAGCAGAGGTGACTTTTCATCCTGTGGGAAGTTGCAGCCCCTGCTCTTGCTGTGAGCTGCCAGCCCCACTCCTCTCATTCCAAAGATGAGAGGCAGAACCTGTCCCTCTCTCAGGTGAAATGGTAGCAATTTGGTGAAGCCTGTGCAGGGAGGAGCTGCTGTGCTTTGTCCTGCTGCTGCAGGGATGCTGGTGCCACCAGCTGGTGACAGTCACCTTCCTCCCAGCAGCAGTGGTGGCCAGCCCAGGTGCCAGCAGTGATGCTCTGGCTGGGAGCATGTTCCTGTTCTGGGTGCTAGCACCTTGCAGAGGTCCTGGTGGCCTTGCTGTACATTGTCCCCAGGCTGCTTTGTCACCTGGGAGCTGATGTTTTTGAAGAGCAGTTTCTGGCTCTTCCCCTCCCTGTAGCCACCAGACCCAGCTGCACATTAAATCCATCCAATCCATCCCTTTGGCACTGGTGCCATCTGCCATTTCACCTCCTTCCTGGGAAATGTGGGATGTGGCTGGGCTTTGTGGCAGCTCTACGTTGGCATCCTCCTGGGACCAGCTGAGGGATACTTTGCTTCCTGTCATGCCAATCTAAAAATTAAAGGTTTTTCTGAGCCATCAAGGGGTGGAGCTTTCCCCAGTGTCCATCTTGTGCTTGCTGGCTCAAAGGGGAAACTCCTCAAATATCCAGTGGAATCTGGGGATGCTGCAGGAATGGCAGCTCCCTGGGAGCCTCAGTGACGTGTCTGTGTTGCTAAGCTCTGCACAAATGGGTTCTGTCTGCTCCTCTCCCACCCTGCTTGCGAAAGGGGGAGGTTTTGAGTTCAAACCTGGATCATGTTGTCCCAGCAATCAAAGCAGTGAATTGAAGCGAAAACTGAAGCAGGGTTCACTCAGCCCTGTACAGAGCAAGAATTTCCTGCTGAGCCTGGCCCAGGGCATTGCCAGCAGCTGCTCCTGGGTGTGAATCAGCTGGAGCCTCCCTGCAGCTGGGCTGGTCCAGGGCAGGAGCACTGGGCTGTGGTGAGCCAGCCAAGCTCAGCAGCTCATCCCTGCCTACCCTGTTTTTGGACATGAGGCATCTCCTTAAAATCCTTGCCCTGTGCTGGGCTCAAGGTGGCTTAGCCTCCATGGCAGGGGGCTCCAAGGGCTGGAAAGGAGCAGAGCCAGGTGCTCAGGCACGGTGGTGTAGGGAGATGCTTTGAAAGGTGGGGTGAAAGCATAACCACAGTGCCTGTTGGAGCCAGGAGGGGACAGAGCCCCAAACAGAGCTTACCATGCTCCCAGGCACGTTTGACCAGAAGCCTTGTGTCCGCCATGCCCAGCTGGAGCCCCAGGGAGAGGAGAGGGGGTGTCTCTCCCAGCCCCTGCAGGGATGGCTCATCTGCCACAGGGTGGTTATTATTAGCCCATCCTTGACCCCGCAGCTATGCTGGGTACCGGCAGCTGAAACTGTGACTCACTGTCCCCCTGCGTCACCCTCCTGCGTCACCCCCTGCCCCTCACCTTGCCGCTGGCACCTTGCCGGCCGGGGAGCACCAGGGAGGGGTCTGGCGGAACTGGCGGGGTCCCCGGGGCAGGTGTTGCTGGAAAGGAGCGGGGGATAAGGCGGGGATAAGGAGGAGGAGGGGCAGAGGCTGCAGCTGCGCCTGTTTTCCCCCTCTGCAGCTGGACGGCGTAATCTTTGAATGCCCCATTTCCACTTAATCTGAAGGCGCGGTCCCGGCCCTTGGGAAGGGGGGGTGTGTGGAAATCCCCTCCCACGCAGGAGTGGGCAGCCGCTCCCCTTGGCAAACACGGGAGAAGGAGCGCTCCAGCCCCTGTGCGGTGAGGGGCTCCCGAGCCGCGGGGCAGCTCCCGCTCCAGGGCGATGTCCCTGCCCCCGTCCCAAGGGCTTGGAAGGGCTACGACAGATGGGGAAATGTCAGTGTGGGGTGGCCCCAGAGCTCAAAATGCTTCCGCTCTCCCGGTGCTGGGTGGGACCGTTCACCCGAACGCTGGGGTTTGGGTGATTCGGGTGTGATGTTCCGCAGCACTTCCCTGCCCGCGGGGCAGGGCTGGCTGCACCCGAACCAGTCGGGCACCTCTGGCTCCGGGGGCCTGGTGGGCACAAGGCAACCTCAGGGAATCGGGTCTTGGTGGGGCGAGTGGAGGTCCAGGACTACTTGCCTGGCTGCCCCCACAGCGCCAACACGGACTGTGACTCCTGCCAATCCATCCTGGAACATCGCCAGTGCCTCCTCTGCCTCAGTTTCCCCTTTCACATGACTGTCTTATGCCCTGATTCCTCGCAGGTGCCTCGAGGGTCCTGCAGGACGGTTCCCGGAGGGTTTGGGACCAGCGGGTGACCGGGGATGCTGAGCAGTTCCCCTCTGCCCGCGGGGTCTGGCAGGGCCGGCAGAGCCGGTGCAGGAATGCGGGGCTGGGAGGGTCCGGCTCTCCAGGACAGGCGGTCCCTGCTGCGGGGGCACTGCGGACAGTTCGTCCCCTCGGCAGTGGGACGGGGTGAGCTGAGCAGGACGGCACATCCAGCACCAGCAGGACGACGCCATGGAGCTGCCGTGGGTGCTGCTGGCGCTGGCCGGGATGGGCGCAACTGCGGAGCTGGGTGACTCCCTGGGGGACGGGGCAGAGGGACCGGGGCCTGGAGGGGCTGCGAGGCCTTTGTACCCAGGGAGGGGGGGATGAGGCTGGGCTGGGCTGGGCTTGGCTNTCTGCCCTGGTGTTTGATGGCAGCTCAGCTGCACACTGTTCAGTGTCCCACTGTGGAAATATGAGTAGCTTTAGGGGGGAGCAGCTGAGCAGGACCTTTAGGGGTTATGGGTGATGCCTTTCATCCTCCAGGGCTGCTTCCAGGCTCTGGTCAGCGGGAGAACTCCACACCACAGCAGACTTGGTGCCTGAGGAGCCCTAAAGCCCAAAGGAAAATCCTATTCACACACCAGCACAGAGGGTCACAGACAACACATGTGCCCACATTTCCCTCTCTTAATTTGCTACCTGGGCTCCTCCCTCTGAAAACCTCCAGATCCTCTCCTTGTGCCGACTCCAGTCCTGTTACCTCTCGGACGTTTTATGCCCTCAGAACTAAGGGCTTGGGTTTTATTTTATTTTACTTTATTNGGGAGTCCCCCACCAGTGCTGTCCCACTCGTGCTGGCACCTTGTGACAGCGCCGGTGCCAGCGCTGGTGTGGGCGCGGGCTGGGGTCAGGCCCCGGCTGAGCAGCGCCCAGCAGGGGCTTCCCTCGCTCACTGCCCGCTCCCCCAGCCCGCCTGCCCTATGTGCCCCGTGTGCCCCCCCTGGCACTGCTGGGCAAGGTCACCGCCACCACCTTCGCGCTGGAGCGGCCCCGCTGTGTCTTCGACGGCCACGCCGGTGCCTCCGACGCCGTTTGGCTGGCGGTGGCTTTTGCCAACGGTGAGCGCTCGCTGCTCCAGCACGACCCCGCCGTGGCAGGGGACATGGGGAGGCTCACCGCAGTCTCCCACCCGCCACCTGTGCCGTGCAGCATCGGCCACCTTCAGGAACCCCCCGTCCCCGGCTGACGTGCCCCCGTACAAGCAGCTGCACATTGCCCGCTCCTACATGACGCTGGAGACGGCGGCGGCCGCGTATTCCTGCTCGGCACCGAGCTCGCCCGTCCTGCGGGTCGGGGGTGACACGGCGTGCAGGGACCAGGGCAGACAGGACCCCTGCAATGGGCCCCTGCCCTGGCCGGGACCCTACAGGTAAGGCCAGAAGCCCCAGATCCCAGCTGGGGTATCTCGCCACCCAGGGCGCTCTCTGGCCCGCCGCGGCATCAGCCCGTTCCCCCTGCAGGGTGAAGTTCCTGCTGATGGGCTGCCGCGGCCCCAAGGCGGAGACGCGGTGGTCCGAGCCCATCCTCCTGCGCACAGGTACTGGTGGCACTGCCACCCCCCGCGGGTCGCCTGGCCCTGGGTGGGGTGCTGGCACTTGGCACATCATCAGCCCTGTGCCATCACCCCAAAAGCTGTGGGGAGAAGTGATCCCCGATGTCCCCATCCATCGCACGGTCCCTGAGCCCGCTGTGTTCCCCCACCTCCTTCCAGCTGTCAGCCCGAGCACCATCGACCCTGTGCCCACTCGCCGTGGCCGTGACCTGGTGGTCATCGCCTCCATCCTGGCCAGCCTGGGGGCTGCTCTGGCCACCACCGTGCTCGGAGCCCTGGGGTAATGAGGGCTGCTCTGGGGGGGGAGCATCCACAGGGGCCTCAAGAGAACATCCCAATTTGGCAACGCCATCAGCAAAGAAATTGAGATATTTTTAACATCGAAAAAGCCTTTTTATTCTTAAATTGGGGGTTTGTCGTAGTTTGCAGGAGAAAGGGCCCCTTGGGGGTGGGTGGTGCAGAGCCCCACAGACCCCAATTGATGCCTCTGCTTCTGCCTCCCTGCAGTGCCAAGGTGTGGAGCTCCCTGTGCCACCAGGATTTGGGGACCGACGCCTTCACCCGCAGGTCCTACCGGACCCACCACATCCCGCCGGCCCCGCCCCAGCCCCTGAGCCCCGGCTGCCGGTGTAGCCCCCCGGGGCTGTGCCGTCCCCAGCGCCCTGCTGCGTGTCAGGGAATCACGGAACAGTTTGGCTTGGAAGGGACAATAAAAACCACCTCGTTTCAACCCCCCCGCCACGAGCAGGAACACCTTCCACTAGACATGAAGTGTCTTGTCAAGTAAAATCTGATTTTACACCTGCAACTGCCTCCTCCTGGTCCTTGGCCACGCAGGGTGGGACGATGAAGATGGGGGACCACGTGGGGACCTGGCTTGGTCGCCCTTAGTGTGGGTGTGGGGGGCACCTGCTGGCACCGGGGTGGGGGGCATCACCACGGGGTATCCCCTCCGCCCGCCGCCGGGGTGAGGCTGTCACCGCCCATGCCACAAACGCAGCGGTTCCCGGCGCGCCTCGCCGGCGGGCGCTCAAACACAACAAACGCTCCCGGGGAAACGAGCCCAACCTGTTTGCCACGGGGCTGCGGCCGCGGCAGGAATGTGGGCGGCTGGTGACCGCAGGCGGGTGCCGCGGGGACNGAGCCTCAGCACCCGCACTCCCGCCCTCGGCACCCACAGGCCCGCACCATGCTCCCGCTGCTCCTCCTGCTCCTGCTCCTGCTCCTGCCCGCGGCCCAGGGCACAGGTGAGTCCAGGGGCTGGGCTCGGCGCTCCCCTCGGCACTGCCCAGGCACCAGGACCCCTCTGAGCCTGGGGGTGAAGGGCAGCCGATGTCCCCCCTGTCCTGGGTGTCACCTCCAGTCTCTGGTGTCACTGATATCGGTTGACTGGCACAGTGGGGGTTTCTCTGGAGGTCCCCATTGGGGTTCACCAGGACCCCCCTGTTCCTGGAGGTGTAGGGCAGCTGATGATTCCTCCATTCTCGGTGCCACCTCAGGCGTCCCTGGTGTCACCACCCTGGTCCTCTGGGAGTCCTGCACGGATGTTCCCCCCCGGCTGGGACCATGGAGTGTCTTTGCTTCCTCTTTTTATGAAACACACGCCTGAGCCCAACCCGGGGGGTGGGAGGGCAGCAGAGGCCGCACTGCCGAGGTCCCTGCCTCCTGTCCCTGACCCCTCCCCGAGCCCCGCGGGTCAGAGCCTCCGTCCAGGGGCCGCAGCGGTGGATCCACACCCTCCACCGCACCCCTTGGCTTCTCACCGCAGCCAGGGTGGACTACACGCCGGTTCTGACCCAGAGCCCCCGGCTGGAGGGGCAGACAACCGCCTCCACCTTTGTGCTGGACCAGCCCCGCTGCGTCTTCGAGGAGTATGGCACGGCCGACATCTGGCTGGTGGTGGCCCTGGAGCAGGGTAGGTGGGAGCAGCGCGGGGGCAGGGGGCGTGCAGGGGTCCCTGTTCCCCCGCCAAATCCCTCCTCACTCCCATCTCCATCCCTGCAGCCGTATCCACCTTCAACAACAGCGCGGGGCCGGGGACTCCTAACACCTCGTTCCAGAGCTTCCCTGACCCCGTCCGTGCCTACATGACCCTCAATGCCACCCTGGCCAACTACCCGTGCCCCAAAGCCGCCGGGGACATCACGGTGCTGCGCGTCGGCAGCGAGACGAGCTGCATCGGGGACGGGACGAGACCCAGCTGCAATGGCCCCCTGCCCGGCCCCGGGCCCTACCGGTGAGCTGCTCGGGGGGACCTGTCCCTTTGGGGGCTGCCGGCGGGCTCCCGGCTCCCGGGACCAACCTCCCTTCCCACCTTAGGGTGAAGTTCCTCGCCCTGCAGGGCTCCGAGCCCGTGGCTGAGACGCACTGGTCGGACCAAATCAAACTGAAGACAGGTATCGCTGCCGGGAAGCTCGTCCTGCCCCCGCACCAGCCCCGGGGGAGGATCTGGGGTGGTCCCGGGCGTGTGGGGTGGTCCCAGGGGGCTGAATGATGAGAAACAGCGCTTTGGGGTGAGGGCTCCTGTGAGCAGCTGGGGAAACTGAGGCAGGGCTCTGCCGCGGCTCTCGGCGCTGGCACACACGAACACGCCCTCACACACCCGCACCCCCTGAGCCGCCCCGGGCTGGGTATCCCTGCATCCCGCTCCCTCTCCTCCTGCTCTCTCCACAGCCCAATCGCCCGGCAGCATCTCCACGACGGGCAGCGGGCACAGCGGCGGCATGATCGCCATCACCACCATCCTCTCCATCCTCTTGGCCATCCTCCTGGCCGGGCTGGTGGCCATGCTCGTCTTCTGGGGGTGAGTGCCACCACCAAGTGCCGCCCAGGGTGCTGGGCACGCGGGACCGGCGCCAGAGGGTGACGCCATCATCCCTTGGTCCCCACCCTCATCCCTTGGTCCCCACCCTCATCCCTCACCCCGCCTTCCCTCCCCAGCTCGGACCTGTGCGGCGGCAGCAGCACCTTCAGCAAGCCGGAGTCGGTGGCGGTGCGGCGGTACAACACCCACCACGTCTATGACCAGCCGGCCGCCCGGCTCTGAGCCCCCGCCGCCCCCCGGCGCCGCCCGTGCTGCTCTGAACGTGACCCGCACCGTTCCACCCCCGTGGGGACGCGGCCGGAGCCGCTCCCCGGGACGGGGCAGTGGAGTGGGACATTAAAGGCTTTTCCGCGTGCTTTGTGTCCGGCCCGCGCCTCCTGTTTGCGACCCCTCGGTGCCTCCCGGAAAGCGCCAGGGCCCCCCCGCAGCCCCTCTCCGAGCCCCAGCGCCGGGCGGGACACAGACGCTGCGCGGGGCAGGATGCGGCCAGGGATGCTGTGGAGTGGGACACGTTGTCACACCCAGCCGGGCCACCGGGGCCACCTGTGCCCACTTCGGATGGGGTGCAGGGCAGCGAGGGGAGCCTGACCCCCCGCCCTGATGCTGCCTGTTTCTCCAATTCCTGTTATCCTGCAATGCTTTCTCCCTGAGCAAGCCCAGAGCAGGGGCTCCCACACCTCGAGGTGACAAAATCCTTCCCGGGTGCAGCTCGGGTTCCTCTGAGAGCCATGAGACCCCAAGAAGGGACCAGCACCTCGGGGTGTCTGATCCTGCACTGGGGGTGTCCCCGATCCCGATTCGAGGGATGTAGGGGCTGATCCTGCACTGGGGGTGTCCCCGATCCCGATCTGAGGGATGTAGGGGCTGATCCTGCACTGGGGGTGTCNAGGGACCGGGAACCATTCCCGGCCCCGCCGCGGGGCTCTGTGCGATCCGAGGGTGCGGGTGCCCCGCTCACGCAGCCCGGGCAGGACGAGGCCCCGCTGGAGCTGGGGACAGCCCCGTTTCGGGGGCAGGGGGTGCACCCGTGGACATCGTGGACAAACATCACAAGCCCGTTCTGCCCCCGCAGGCGCCGCGCCAGGGGCGGTCACAGCGCCCTTACGGGGCGTTGGAGACCTCCCCGCCGCCGGAGCCGCCCCCGGGGAGCCCGGCCAAGGGAAATCAAGCAAATCCAGCGATTAACTCCTGCCGAGAT
>VZRX01014389.1:0-12094 GCA_013398075.1 Notiomystis cincta
GGGCGGCGGCGGCCGGCGCGGCCCCGCGGGGAGCGTGGCCCCGGGACGCGGTGTAATTGCGCGGTGCGGGCGTTTGGAAAAGGGTACGCTGTGCTACAGTATAAAATGCTGCACTGAAAAGCCTACGGGGATTTCAGATTTTAGTTAAATTTTCAGGTTTCTCATGGAAGGAAATCCCATCTCGCCCAGCTTGACGCAAACCAAACGAACGAGATAATGTGGTCACTTGAGAAAGTGTTACGCTATTGGTGACTCTAGAAATACCATGTCTTTAAAAGGCACTTTTCTACAGCAAACAAACTATTAGTTTACAGAAGGAAAAGAAATTATTACCCCTTTATAGCAGACTTTACGTTGGTTTAGCACAGTTCCTGTTTTGTAGTATTTCAATACAAAATCTGAGCGCACACACGAGTCTAATACTACACAGAATCAGCCGAACAGAGACAGCTCACAGGTGGTGGTCAGATCATCAGCACACAAGACAGAGCTGGTAGGGAAATTTAAACGCATATAATTTTGAACTCTGATACACACTGGCCCAACATTAAAAAGAAAACACTACATTTTAATTAACAGAAAAAATCCAGACTTTTATTGATGCATTGCTACTTCCAATTCCCCATTTCTCTCATTTATCAAAAGAACTGAAGAAGCCAAGAAAATTTCCTGCTATTTGCCACTACAAATGAGATATCTGGGGACTAAGGTTCCTTGAAAAACCTTCATCACTAAACTGGAATGGATTCTAGGAAGCTGACACTCCAGACACTACCTAAAGGCATTCAAATTCCACTCACTGCCTATATGAAGAATTTGAAAGATGTTGGTGAAAATTCATTCCTTTACAGTCCAAATCTCAAAATATGTACAACAATGTTAATTACTACTACCAGTATGAGGCCATGCCCCTGTCTGAAACTGAAATGTAATTTATTATCTTAGACACTCAGTATCAAAATTCCTGCTAAACTATAAGTTGAACTTCAGCTATCTACTCTGATTTAAAAGGCAAGGAAAGGCAAAGGCCTTTTTGATTGAAAGACCATTAAACCAAAAGCCTTGCCTTAGCTGCAGCAATCTCTCTGGGATTAAAAAGCCAGTGTGCTAAGCTGCTGCCAATCACAAAGATACCTAACTTCAAGATAAGCCTTGCTTCATTTTGCCTGAGTGGCACTCAAGCAACAGGTTTCCCAGGCAACTGCAAAAGAAGTAATTAATTTTAGTGAACAGCATCACCATTTACTGCCTATTCCACTTGGCTAATTGCTTGCGTAGTTCACAAGTATCAAAAAAACAAGCCACAGCTGAGAAGGAGACAGGCACAATTCAGTTTTTGATTAACAGATTTCTTCATCACTTGGTTTCAAATCTTATTTTAAACATTCACTATTAATGCATTTTCTATTTCAAACAGTAAAAATGCCATCACACTTGTGCGGACACTAAATGAAGCGTATCGAGGCACAAAGAAGCCAGAAGGAATTCAAGTAACAGTCAGAAAGTAATTTGGAAGATGCATTTTCTTCTAAATCATAGGAGTCTTTTCCACTCTATTAAAAATAAACACATTTTTCCACCCCCACAAATTAAACAGCTGACTTGCCTATATATACATATCAAGTAATGAGATACCAACTTAATTTTTTTGGCTGTTTTATCATAAAAGATGACAATTTTCTATAAAAGTCCTTGAATGCTTGAAATGTGTACCTAACAGGTAAGTATTATATAAGAGAAATTTCTTTTTAAAAAAACAAAAATATATGTTTCTCCATACTACCTAATGGCAGCTAAAATATAATGATAATTTTTACAGTGAACTGGTCGTGAAAAGAAAAATATTTTTCAACTGTTACTCTATAGATAACTTCAATAAAAAAGGCCCCCAAACATTTCATATTTTAAATGAACTCATCAATAGGTTAAGAAAGAAAAATAGTATTAGAACACTACAGACACTCCTACTGACATCACACTGAATAATTACAACTTTTGGTAGTTTGTTATAAATGCTGTAAAAATCTTTCTATGAAAAATTCAATGTTCTCCCATCCCAAAGAAATTTAAACAGCCATTGGAGAAAAAAAAAAAAAAAGAAAAAAAAAAGAAGTGTTTTAAGATGCATTTCTTTTTGCTTGTATGATATAGCCTTTGGACTTGATAATTCCTCTGCTTTTTACAATGACTGAATACCGCAGAAGCCATAAAGGAATCCACTCGTTTGCTTTCACGTTCTGGATGCTTTCCTGGAGAACTTCTTGGAAACTTGCTTCACAAAGTAATTCTGAAGTTAAAAAGGGATATTTGTGCTTAAAACAATATCATGTAAACAGCTGCAAAAAGCAACACTTAGTAAGAGAAGCCTTTTCCTACAGTCAAGATCTCAAGTGGTACCACATACCCCTCAGATCTATTCTTTCAGAATGCATTTAGGATAAAAGCAGCCAAATATTACAAAATAAATCTCCAGGACACTTTTTTGCAACATTGAGTATTTCCCACAAAACTAACTGAGACTATGGAATATCAAATGGAGTTGGTCAGCAGAGTCATTAGTGGGAGCAAATGAAAATTCAATTTGAGAAGCTAGCTAGACAAACCAGAGGTGAGTGAAGCATAGGCTGAAATCAGCAAAGTCCTGAGCATTAAGAGTTATCTCTGCAGTCACTGGAAACTCAACAGTTATAGTATCTCCCTAAACTGGACTCATAGTAACCACAGGCCCAGAAAGCATAAAGAAAAATGGGCTTAAATGCCACAAAACAGGAAAAGAAGGCAAGTACAAATCCTCCTCGTTGCCTCTGGAATGTTCATCAAGACAGCAATGTCTTTGGTGAAGAGTGCTCACAAAAAAGTCTCGATACTCTTCAGCTTACCATTAAAGCAAAGTTAGGCTGAGCAAACAACACAAAAAGGAATCACAACTTGTGCTGTTTTATATCAAATCCTCTTCTCCTTCATTTCATGACTTTCCATAGAGACTATTTATTAAATTGCAAGAAGCATTTGGACTTCAGAGGACATGGAAATTGTCAGATTGCATGGAAATTCATCTTGCATGCTGCCAGAGCAGTGATAAATCCTGCTCAGGCACTGAAGAAATTCGTTAGTTGTAACAGTGGTACTATGAAGTACATACTTCATAAAGAATGCTTCATACACTTTTTTCTTTGGGGTCAAGTGGAAAGAAAGGAGAAGGAAGGAAAAGTATCATCATGAATAATTAGTCATAAGAATGTGGGGAAGGAATTAACTAAATATTAAAACTTTTTATTATTCCAACAAGGTGTTAAGGTGTCCAACACGCTTAAGGTGTTCTTAAGAGTGAAGAAGATTAGATGATGTTTGAGAGGAACTAGTACTATATGCCAGAATATTGTAGTGAGCTGGTAACTCAGTTCTACAGCTCAAAGGAAAGCCTCCAATTTCTTCAGTCATTTAGTAAATGAATCACTGCATAAAAAAGTGAAGTATTTACAACTCTTTTTGTAATAATGTTATTTTAAGAAGTCAAGACTTTGAAAGAATCCTACTTAAAGATTAGTAATTTTACAGATCTAATATTGCCAAACTGCTCAAAAATCAACTGACCATCAACATTTCTATGTAATCTATTTCACAAGTTCCAGGCAAGTACACTTTCATTTGTCATTTACTGGCCTTCAGCACTACATTTCATTCCATATTTTGTGGAAATAAACATAGTTCAAATGTCTCAGTAGGCTGTTCTTCTATTTACTTTATTTTCTCTGATTAGAAATATTTCAAGAAATTATCCAAGGCTGCAAGACTGTTTCAAAAAGGGTGGGGAGGAGAGGGGAAGAAGCAACAGCAATAACTTAACATAAATATTTTATAAAGGAGAGACTTTTAGAATCCGTGGTTCAGGCTTCAAACATAACAAATGCTGAAGTTCAGGGAAAGATTATTCCTGATTTTGTATTGAATAAATGCATTTAGAAGTCTTCTGTTAACTTAACTGGCAAAGTCTTACCTTTTGGGTCATTGTGAGTTAACAGCTGTATGTCACATTCTTTTGCAAAGGCTGTGAGATCAGGAGGCATCACACAACAGGAAGCTAGGTTCACCTGATTACTACTTGGTTTCACCTAAAGTAACAAAATACTTTTATAAGAAAAAAATACTTACATACTTATATTAGCTTTTTCCTCATGCTTTCTATTACAACATAAATTTTGCTTTGAACAATTTGCCTTTGACCATTGTTTTGAAGTCTGAGCAAGGCTAATTAATTCTGCATGATTAATTAATGTAGGCAGCTGCAACATCTGCAATTCCCTGCAGCACATAGCCCAAAACAGGAGTAGGATCTAACTGCAGGTGCTGCCATAGCAAGATGAGTGCTAACCCACTGCATTCTGGCTTCCTGTCTGCTGTGCAGACAGGAAGGAGAAGCAAAAGAAGGAGCAGCTTCTTTTCCCTCCCTCTCTAGTAAAACCATTATAGGGATATTAGTCTGAAAAATCCAAAACTTCTAATTAAAAAATCCAAACCCATTTTTGTTAAGGATATATTAATTTTCAATCTTCCATGCCTTCAGGCAAGTGCTTGAATCAGATCAAGTTAAAAGGAATTCTCTTCCACTGACTTTCTCTCTTCTCACAAACTGCATTCATGACCACCATGCAGGTGGTCATTAAATCCTGCAACTGCCCTCTCTCAGTGTACATAGAACACTGAGGGTCCTAAAGATGATCAGATGGCTGGAGCACCTCTCCTATGAGAACAGGCTGAGAGAGTTGGGATTGTTCAGCCTGGAGAAAAGAAGGCTCTAGAGAGACCTTAAGAGTTCCTTCCAGTACCTTAAAGGGGCTACAAAAGAGCTCGAGAGGGTTGCAAGGGCGTGTGGTGGTCAGACAAGGGGAATCACTTTAGACTGACAAGGCAGGTTTAGTTTAGGTATTAGGAAGAAATTCTTCACTGTGAGGGCACTGAGGCACAGAAAAGTGCTGGATGGCTGCCCCACCCCGAAAGTGTTCAAGGCCAGATTGGATGGGGCTTTCAGTAACGTGATCTAGTGGAAAGTGTCCCTTGCCCACGACAGGAGACTTGGAACTAAATGACCTTTCAAACCATTTTATGGTGCTATGAATTAGCCAATTAGTCACTCTGGACAACAAAGTATTGTGCTACTTCATTCAGAGCCTGACTTCCTCTTTACATTTAAGCTTACCATTCAAACATCATTTTTCCAAGGGGAAATCCCTCTGTAACACAGCTTAAAGTGAGAACAGGTACATTTTCAGAGTCACTGGAATAAATCTGAAGGTTTAAGTGTACTGTTTGTACTCCGTCCTAAGTACAAATGAATTCAAAACTCAAGCCTTCAGTACTTCCAAGAACCTGCTAGGTTCCTGTGGTTTCCAGCTGTCTCTGGTCAGTATGTAAGAACACGAACAAGCAAAGTCGTATTTAAGCCTCCCCCACCTTGAACAACATTACAACTATCCACAAAATATTGAAAATAACATGGCTAATTATTATCTTGTATATAAACCCATTTATAACAGAAGTTTGTGTCAGCCAACAAAGCAAGCACTTACTCTGTCCTAAGATAAGCCATGAGTAGGAAGTTGGTTCTCACCTGTGCCCACAGATACAGCTGCTCTAACAGTGTTTTATCTAGGTCGGAGGTACCAATGGCAACAATCTTTTTGTTTTGAACTAGATTTTCAAGTTCTTTCCAATAAGGTTGCAAATATTCCAAGGAGAGATTAGTTCCATCTTCGACAGGAGGTGGGGCAATAATGACTGAGTCTAACTGAGCAACTCCGAGGGCAGAACACGCTGAGGAGAAAGAACAGACACTGCAAAATCTTTTGTCAGATGCAAACATAAACAGCATGACTCTTCAAATTTAGCAAAAGCCACACCTCCTACTTCACTCTGCTAGCTCTCCATTCACCATTTGAAACTCTGAGTCTATCTGCAGTCAAGAATAGTAACACAATGTTTTTAGCAAAGATTCAAGCACACAGCTAAAGACCAAGATTCAGTTGTAGGTCTTGGACAAGAAAGAAAACAGCAAAAAAAAAATCCAAACCAACACAAAATGAACAAAAGTATGAAGTTTTTTGCTCCTTTTTAAGGTTAAAACTTTATTTTTCTCTGAAGACACTGATGACAAACAATATTCTTTCACTCTCAATTTCTTTTAAAATTTGTAGCTTTCACTCTGAACTATAACTTAAATACAGGACATGGGTTAGGAAAAATACCTGATATATGTGAGGAGTTAGACTAAAAGCACACCACATACAGAGACTTAATTTGCCAGAGAAAAATGGAAGACTCACTGAGCTGTAGGAAAAATGCAAGTCATGAGGCCTCTTCAGCAAATGGAACAGAACTAACTAGCTAAATTAATTATTTTCTTCTAGAGAAGGACTCCATTAATGTATGTTTGACAAATGGTACTAAAACATACAATATGTAGGCTATTAACTGGGGTATCAATAATGATATCTGACCCTTCCTTCTTTGGTCACCACTTAAGCCCAACAACCTTCCAAAGTAGTAAAGTTCAGTGCTGCTCACAATTACTGCTACATTAGGCCAACACAACTTTATGTAGTGGCATTGTATGACATTTTCAGTAAAACTGAACTATTTCATCAGCTACTTGCAGCATTATTTTATTTCCTAAATAATCTCTGAAAGACTGTACAGTTAGTAGCAAAGTTCATGATGTTAAATGCCACTAACAAGAACTGGCAAGAACTGCTGTATCACTGCTATTAAAACATCATGTGCTATTTACTTTTTAACAAGTTTTGTGTGAAAGAATAAAAACTTGCTCTTGCTTGTAGCAAGGAATCAGATTAAATTATCCATTTAATAAGCTTACTGACTGAACTATTATGCAAATAGGCTTGATTACCTAAGTCTCTCTTAATAGGTAAACAGGATATACATGTGACAGTGACTGAATACACATCTTAGAAATAAAATTGTAACTTTTTCCTTCTAAGTTCTAGAGTAAAAAAGAAATCCTAACTTAAGTTTGAGTTCCACACTTACCCAGGTCAGCTGCATCTTGGATGGATGAAGAGTCTGATCCAACGATGAAAAGCTTTGCTATTTTCAAACAAACTGGAATCAGTAACTAAACAAACCAGGTATTACCAATATATAGCCACTTACTTTTGCTATACACACTATTAATGAGGTTTTGGGTAAAAGATTTTTAGAATAGGCAACAATTACTTGAAAAATTGGAAAAAACCCCCAACTTCTTAAAAGGTGACTGCCCAATAAAGACAACGGTTCTCTTAAATGTCAATGTTGGTGTGCAGTCTCAGAGCAAGAAATCATCCAGTTAGATGATGTAATAAGCTGAAAAGCATCAAGACATGAAGCAGTAACAGTAACAACCTGTATAAAAACCTCCAATGTAATAGTACAAATGGACTTCTTCATAACTTACTGAGACTCAAAATGTACTAGTGTTAGTTTGGACTGCCTCCTTCAAGTTCATCATATTCAACCTGGAAAAATTATGCAAATAAATGTGCTTCCAATGCTAGTTCTTAATTCCAGTATTATCTGTAATATTTTGCTTCAAAAATGTCACTTACAAAATACATTTAAAATATCCTGAGGTGATGCAAATTAAACTAGAAAAATGCTGAGCTGCTTTAAAATCTGAAATACTAATTCAATACTTTCTTAGCCAACATCTAAGAACAACAGTGAGCAATAGTGTAATTTGATTCTGCAATTACAAAAGAGAGCAAAAAAACCCAACATATATGAATATCCTATTATTGACTACATATGAAAGCCTTCCATGCCACTGGATTTTTGACTATATTCTTACCTGATACTTTCAACTCATCCCTTTCTTCAGGATTTATTTTTTCTATAGCTTGAGCTACAGTACATTCCAGAAACTCCAGTGTTTCCTGTAGTAAGTACATGAGATTTAGGAGCAACTCGTCAAGAGGAGACAGTAAGCTTCTGAAGAATGTTTTTAAGTAATTTTAAAAAAGAAAAAAGAAAAAACAAACAAGTGCCTTACAGCAGTTAGAAACAAAAATAATAGAAAATGCAAAGACAGAAAGAAAGTAACCCAAGGCTTCTTGATCATTGAGGGGAGGTCAGAATAATGAAGATACACGAAAGGACCTATATGATCCTAATATAGAAAATACAAATTATTACTAATAAGAAGAATTATTGGAACAAGATTCAGTTCTAGTAGTTCTGACTTCACAATGCAAAAAGACTGCTGTGCCAATTGGAAGGACCTTGTTTTAAAAAAGCCTCGTGACCAGTTGAAAAGAACCCCATCAGAATTAGGAGGTTTGAGTGTTGGCTGGGAACATCTTTGCATAAAAGCATTTTGTATTTCAGTGAAGCTCATGAAAAGCCTACAGTGAAAATGCTACAAAATACTGATTTAAGACAGTAATTATTTCACCCCCTGACCTCATTTAGGATTAGGTTGACATCTCATGTCAGGTGGCACAAGGTGACTTCCTTAAGTCTTTACCTACATCGTGCTTTGTATTATAGGTGCACACAACACTCTACCCCTATCAAGAACACTTTGCTAATTTTTGCTGTCCTCCTGAAAGATTCTCAAGTGAGCCTTTGAGTTACTCCATAGTTAGCATTTTAAACAAAACTTGACTTTTTTTTTTTTAAATTACTGGGTATCAGTATAATTCACGAGAGAATTTGGAATTATGCAGGCAATCTGTTCTTACAGTGAGACCTAGCTTACACTAAATAATTTACTTTAAATGGATGACTACATTGGACAGAGACAAGTGTTTGTTTTTGTTGTCTTGAGCAATCTTTAGTTCTTCCACAAACCATTCAGCAATAACTGCCTCACACATGTCAGCCTGGAATGCAGCAATGTGCAGCCGATGTCCCCATTACATAAGAACTGGTAACAAAACCCAAAGAAACAATCAGGAAAATTGGTTTAGGTTTCTTCTTGTTGTTTTGCTTTTTGGATACTTTTTATTTGTCCTTAAACATGCTTATAGAGCAAATAATAAATTTAGTGGGGACCTATTACTGTTTTGTTGAATTTCAGAAGCAAAAGGGAAAGAGAAGTAGGCAAATACACCAGGATCTTCCTGTCAGACGTTCATGTCTGTGCCTTGAAGACTTATGTGGAAGTCTTTAGCTTGTAAGGGAAAAATTGCCACTTCTGCATCTTCAGAAATATTTCTGAGATAACAAATGTTTCAGAGCTCCCCTCCAAATGGGATGGTCTTCAGCCATCTATCATCTGCAGAGTTCAGAGAATTCTCCACTGAGTTTTAACAAGCATGCTAGCAAACTTCTAAGATACACACATTTTATTTATTTTTACTTGCCACCATATAAAATCTTACACACCACTGCTTTTATTTTGCTAAGAACTGTCTTACCTGCCATTAATAGGATTCTCTCTTTACATTGATATTTCTTAACCTCTCCAAATTTACTAAACCTTAAGAAAAGAGAGTTAAGAAATATTCCTTCAAGGTATCTGCAGCTGCAGATACTTTTACAGCAACTTAATAGTTACTGTAAGTTTTAGAAGTGTAACCAACTACCTATTTCTCTGTTTTCACGTGTAACATGGACGAGATGCATAACAGATCTCCCACCTGATTTTGGTCTTGGCCGATCTTTGAGCTCCACTCAGTCAGTGTTTTCTGGATGCACTCCCGAACCTACAAAACATTTTTTCACACTGAAGTGGGTATGTTCAAGCTGCACACAAACACAACAGTACAGAGGGGTGTAGGACAGGCTGCACAGGTGAACTAATGACACCATCCCAGAGAAGATTCTTCCTTCATAGTTTCTATCTGAAAGTTGCCCAAACTAGTTTACTTATTTTTCTCTCCTCTTCCAGAGTTTTAGCAGTAATACAAGTACTGTACTTGTTATTTCTCAGACCAGTGCCATCTTTAAAGGAAAAAACAATGCTAAGCAAGAACTAGGACATGGGGTGGTTTGGGGATTTTTGGTTTGGTTGGTTTTTTTTTTTTTGTGCAGAGATTCTTAAGTTACAAAGTAGACAGACATAAGTGCTGCGACATTGCAGAAATGAGACTTTACAATCAACCACTAAATGCTCAATGTATTAATTACTTCTCTTTTCAAGATGAATCCAACCCTTCCCATTCCCTACCTACTACCTACTCCACTACTACCATTGCCAAACCACTAATGCTTTTAACTCCTTCATTACTGCAGGGGGAACCTAGAGATCCTACCCCACACTTGCATTTTTCCTTCATCCACAGATGCAAAACAAACTCGACTAAGATTCTGATCATTAATTTTCTTGAACACAGTAAGACATAACTATTAAATCAGTAATTAATTTTATACAGCAGCAGTGCTGTAGCTTTCCTCTGATCCATCCCAGGACTTAAGTACTGGTACAGGCAGGAGCACTTCCACCGGCTGCTGCTTTACATCACTTTCCACAGTGTATTTTATAACCGTGTGCACAGCTACTCTGTGCACCATTAAACAGCCATTTCCTAGGACACCTAACTCAGAGGGCTCTAATACCGTGCACAAATTGGAAACCAACAGCCCTGCCTGGTATCACAGACACAATACAGGAACAATACTTTGTGAACACAAATACTATACATTCTTTCCATCGTTTAAAATACCATAAAACCCCTCTGATCCAAAAGGCAAGAACTGACCCCCTCAGTAAATAGCTAAGCACAATAACCCTTTAATACCCTCTTTATTCTATTTTAATACAGTTTATATTGCTACCTTTTCCTTTCTGAGGGCAAATGAGACAGTACTGGATTTTTATATGTTGCTGCTTTCCAACCATCACAGGTCACATTTCTACTGCAGTTACTATGCACAGGCCTCTGACTTCAAAGCACACCACTCCCTTACCCTCAGGCCATGTGGAAACTGCAGTGTATTCCCTGGCTTTGATCAGCTTTTCCAAACACAGCTGCATCCCCTAACACTGGGGTTCATAGTTTACAAAATTTTAGCTTACATTCTACCACTGAGAACTGACTACACCAAAAAGAAGAGTTAAAAGCTGATTGTAAATAATACCAATTATTTACTTTTGGAAGTCCAGCAACTCTGGGAAGTCAGCAGATTTCTCTGTAAACAAGTGAATTTCAATACCTTAACTCTTAGTTATGCATATTGGCCACTCTTATAGTTAACAGCCCTCCAGAAACCACTCACACAAAGGTGCCCATCATGATACAGCTATGTCTTTGTTACAGAATCCAGCCCTATTTCACACAGATCACAGAAAGTTTAATAAGCAACCAGGCCAAATAAAAAAGTTATGACCACATGACAGTTAAACAAGAGTATGGTATGATGAATTCTTCCTTCTTGTTACATCATCCTCCCTGACACCTTTCTTCTACTTCTGCATGATTCATGATTAATATGCAACCAACCAACTTCTCAGTTATCATCAGTGTCTGGTGATACATAGCAATAATCAGCCAAACGCATAGTTTTTCTAATTATTAAGTGACTGTTTTGATATTACTGTGTCATGACGAAACAGCAAATATAGTGGTTCTGAAGTGCATGGCCACAGGATCTCCAGACATTTTATGAGAACTGTTTCAAGTGTTGACACATACCGCTAAAGGTAATACTTTTAAAGTGGTGATTACAAAGCTCTTTTCAATTTCTTAACAACGAATGACAGCTCTACACTTCAAAGAAGACATCGACCACTTTTCCCAAGACCTGTCACTACAAAGAAATTAAATTAACTTCGGTTAGAAAAGAGAATTTTCATCATCTGTAATGCAAGCTCGTATATATGCATGCTTTTATCTTACTAGAGAAGTATAAGGGATCCCCTTTACCATTACAGAGAGCACCTAAAATTGTGTTTTAATCCTTCGTTCCCGACAACCGAAGGCTGGGCTGGCTCCTTCTCAGGGCAAAGTGTTTCCGGGGGCACGAGGGACCCGACCTCCCCTCAGGGCAGAGCACAACGAACGGACGAAAACAAGCAAAACCCTCTTCAGCCATTCCCATCTTGCGCCTCCCGAGGGCAGCGGCAAGCGGATCGTTCGGGAGCCAAAGCCCTCCCTCG
>VZRX01014389.1:14814-109855 GCA_013398075.1 Notiomystis cincta
CCTGGGCCGGCTCGGCGGCGCGGAGCCGGCGGCGGGGTGGTTCCCTGGGCGAGAGGACGGCTCCCGGCGCGGCGCTCACCGCCCGGCGGGTACGGGCGAGGGGCCTCTGCGAGCACGGAGCGCTCGATCTTGAGCGTGGAGCGAAAAGCAGCCGGGCGGAGTTTGGTACAGTCAGCTCCTTGCGCTTACAGAAAGCGCAGAGTAACGCGCACCTGGGGAGCGTCAAGGGTAACATCTCAGCCACTTACATAAACAGCCACACCGACTCTTTGCTACAATTAGTTAGGCTGGCTAATACAAAAAGTCTTAAGAGCGGCTTATAATACAAAAGCAGGTCTGTACAAGCTAAATGACAGCAATCCTGAATGTGTTTCTGCAGGCTTATACTTGGGCTTCTCAATCACGACTTACCTAAAAAAAATGCACATGCAAATTACAAAGCAGTTGTTCTTATAACACAAATAGAATCCCAAACCATCTGAAAGTCGTCTACTCCTTTAGTAACTTACCACGACCCTAAAGTTCAGATTTTACTTTTCAAAGCTATAAAAATTATCTGAACATCACAATTCAGCAAAATAAACTGCCTATAGCTCTTTTGGGTGTGAGGTAGGCACCTGTACTGTGCTTTTTCCTCAGCAATGTTGACTTCCCGGGATTTTTATAGGAAAAAGCAACCAAGGTTTTTACTGCCTCATGGATTTATACCAGTGAGGTAGAACTCAAACTGTTGTGAGGTCTAAATGCAGGAGCAAGCATGTGTGTAACACCCTCCTGATTGCCTTCAGTCATTTCAGGCTTGTTCTTCTGCCTCAGACTTATTTGAACAGAAAAGCACTAGTTGCTATAAGACCTCAAAAGCATGGTCATCATCGTTATTACCTGATTTTGCAGATGGGGAAACCCATAAAAGCTGAATGACCTGCTTAATCTCCCTAGGCAGGACAATAGCAGGAGATCCAGGTCTTTTGAGCGCTAAGTCAAGATCCCGTGTTTAAGCAGCACTAATCCAAACTCATTATGATTGTAAATTCATGTAAATTCATGTCAGTCTTGTATGGCTTAGTCCTTTTCTGTTTATAGCAGATAATGAGTGGAAACATACTTGCCCAGCTCATCCAGTTGTGAGCTGTCTCAGGGGTAGGATGTGGACAAAGACTGCCTGAGGAGCACTGGGCAGTGCAGTTGCCTTTTGCTTTCTGCACTGTTCTCCCCGGTTTGCTTTCTGTTACAAAACCTTCGACTTTGAATTCTGAATTGCATTTCCCCACCACACATTCAAAGCTGAGCTATGTAAAGAGGGAAGGTGTCTCACTTCTCTCAGTAGTTCCTGGGGAGGGTGGGGAGAATCTCTACTGTTGTTATAAACTTTAGCTTTCCCTTTTTGAGGAACTGTATAAATTTTTACTTTTCCTCATACCTTTTACTGTTCTTCTGTGGTACTTTCTGGTAAGAATCACAAAGCACTTCACAATCACCGAACTGTCATGTTTTCTTCAGGTATTGGTATGTTCCTACTTTCACCTCATTTTTTTTTATCACTAATAGCTCAGAAGAAGCTTCTCAAGGACAACTATAAATAAATATGTGTATACTTGAAAATACTGCACCTGAAAATTTGAGGAGATTCAGCTCCAAAGACTGAGAGATGTATGATAAAGGCTTGTATCTAGATTAATGTTCTTTAGGAGTGCTCATTTCTCTAAGTTCAGTAGAGAACAACTCTTCTGACCTATCTGAGATATGTTTCAGAGCTTATCATACCGTTTATCCTAACAGTGCCTGTTTTCCTCCTTCCCATATGAGGGATGTCTATGTGACATGCTCAGATGTAAATGTCTCCAGCAGAGCTCTGAAGTTAGGCTAATGAATTGTACCATTTCTTTTTACTTGACAGGTTTAGGTCTTCAAAAGCCTTTCATATAAACAAAATAGTATGGTGTTTTGACTTTCTAGAGGAAAGATCCTTGAACACATATATTCATACCCTAGAAAATTAGTGTCACAAGAGCCACAGCTGTACTTTTGCTTCCTTAACTGGTTTGGATGGTAAGTGGCTTTTGTGAGCAGTGATACCCAAAAATGTTTTGTAATCTTCACTCCTTGATGATAGATTGAACTGACATGTGCAGTACAGTCTAAAACCAATAATGTACTGGCCCCCCTTGTTGGCATTTAAAGTTCCCTCCCTCTTCTGTCTGTGATGAAAGCCCTCTGAATGTAAGGGGGTGGTGACTGCTGGCTGTCTGGCAAGGCTGAGATATCACAGCTCCTGTTACAAAGGCTTCTCCCTCTCAGAGTTATGCTGTCTAAAGCCTCATCAAGTAAGAGCACGGAGAGCAAATGCTAAAAGCAGGACTGCAGAACATTTCAAGATGCTGTGTCCTCCAAGAATGCCAGAAAGACAAGGCCACATATGAGATATTTGAACAGCCATTTAAAGGGACATCTGAAAATTGCCCTGCTGTTTGAAGACATCTGCTCTGTTTTCACAGTAACACTAAAGATTATTATCACAGAAAGAGATGAGATGACAGGGCAAAACATTATCCCTTTCTCTTCTCTCGCCACTTTTCCACACACTTACCAATACTTCAACACTCAATTGTGCTGCTTTACTTAAAAGGCAGCAATTTGTCTTTTTTCTCTGTGAAGCTTGTGAGAGAAACTTAATTTGTATAGGAGGACATGCTAGTAAAACATTAACTGGCAGGAAGTACCTGGAGCTACTCAGAATTTGAAGGCTACACTTTAAATTAAAAGTCTTATATTAGGAAAAAAATGGGCTTCTTTGAAATATATTTTAAAATAATTAATACCAGTTTTGTAAGTTCACCTGTTTGTAGAAGGTCTCTTAAATTCCCAGGGTTTCCAGTCTTCCTGTCAAAAGACAGCAGTCCCATTCTTGATGCTTTTAGGTAAAAAACAGGAACAACAACAACAAAAAACCTTCTTCAGTTCATTGTCAAAAGCATACATTGTATATACATTTTGACATCCCTACACCAAATTATGCACAAAGAGTAGTAATTAAACTAGAAATACTGAAGTTTTATATTGCAAATCACAGTGCTGATACAAAGATATGATTGTGATTTCACAAAGAATTTGTATAACTCTTCTACCCAAAGATTGTCATTGTAGAAAATAATCACCATAAACTAAAGCCCCAAGGCAGTGAATTTTCTCTTGCACAAGGAAAAGGCTATGCAGTGGTGTTGAAAAACCTGGATGTCTACTTAATGTTGAGTCAAAGCTGGCTCAGGTTCTCAGATGGAGGCACTCCAATGTGCTTCATAGTGACAGTGATACTCAGTGAATGATGTGACTTTTTCAGTGTGCCTGGGAAATTGGCAACATGCAGCTCTATGTTAGCCAGAGTAAGTAAATACACACCCAGTCAGTATTAACTGGTTGAGGTTTTTTCATCCTGTGTATCCTGAAAGATCTCATAGTAGTAAAAGCTGGAAAATTTTCATAGATTTTCAAGAGCCAGAATTCACTGGGAAAGCCCTAATGGCTTTTCATTTCTTGAAAAATAAACCAGGCTCCCACCCCAAATGAATAGATCTTCCTTTTCCTTCCTGACTGTTCTTCTGCTGACTCATTTTATCCCTGACAATTATATAAATGGATTTGTCTTTCTGAAGGATGAACATTTGTAGCTCTATACCTGTTATCATCCTTATGCCCAGGTCCACAAAGCAACTTGTGTTTTGCCACGTGTTTGGGTTAGGCACCCGAGCTCCAAGATTAGATAGGACAGTTTGGTCAGGGTATCCAAGTTTACTTCAACTCTTATCTCTTTACTGTGTCATATCTCAAAAGGCATCTGCTGTAGAGAAATACTGAAGAGAATTACAATGGAAGGGAGCAGTGATAGAAGGAGCCCAGAGACACAGAAATTCAGGCTTTCTCTTAGGTAGGAGACTGCCCTTTTCACTGAAGCCCACTCCTGTCCTCTCCTGCTTGTACTTTTTGATCTCTCTGTGGGAGAAATGGGGAATGGCAAGAGACATTCTAAAGCAATTTTCCCACTTCCTGGCAGTGTGTCTAACTATTACAGGTAAAGCATGAAGAACTAGATAATTTTCTTTGCTGACAGTTTAGTTTCATTCAGAAAGGATCTAAATGCTGAGCATTGTGCAGACCTTGGTATAAAGATGCTTACTGGATCAATGTCCTTGGGGATTTAGATGAGAGCATGTCTAACAAACAAATTAGAAACAGGTGGAAGAAATAAAAATGCAGTATGAGTGTCAGCACAGGTCAAATACTGGTGCTCACTGGCTTGCATAAGAGCAGACTTTAGGAAGCTGAGGAGTAAATATCTCATGTATCTCTTGTGAAACTATAAATGTTAGACATCTAAACTCTACAAAAGTGAAAATTAATTTTAGAAAACCCTTTGAGTATGGGCATTACTGTATCTCTTCTCTTTATACACAGTGGAATAATGCAATAAGATTCTAGTCTTATGAAATATGAGCCATTGCTTCAGAGAGGTAAGGTTTTGCTTAGCTGGACTGCTTAGAGAATAAGGTTCAGCACTCCACAGATGAGATTATGAGATTGTGCTTTGTGGTTGAACATTTGCCTTGGTTCTGATTTGGGAATTTCTCCCATAGCATGTGGCTAAGCTGTGAGACTCCCTGCCTCAGGACTGTTTATACAAGTTTAAAAGGCAAATGGATAAACTAATTGAGGAAAGAAATCCATGAAAACTTACTAAATACAAAGGCAGCACTTCTGGTGCAGGAGAATTAAAATCACTGTGTCTGTCTCTTACCTTCCCCTCAGTCACTACATTCTTGCCCTGTTTCATTACTGTTTCTGAGTCACCTGCTGCTGGCTGTTTCAGAAAGAGCCAATTCTAGATGGAACCGTAGACACATCCTCTGCAACAGTTTGTAACTTTCTGTGCAAGAGAAGCTTCAGACTGAGAGTCACTTGTAAAGCAGCAGCACAAACAGAATTTTCAGTCTAAGTACAGTTGCAGCAATTTCCCTTTGGCTTCACTCTTGACTTGAAGAAAACTGTTCTTGATATGCCCTAGTGTGAGATCACACTATGGCATGCTTACTTCCTTCAGGAACAACATAGTCTACCAGAAAAGTCAAAGGAGATAGAGAAAATGAATAATTCTATAGGAAAAATGTTTAGAAAGATTCAGTTAGGACAGTGGCAACCACTGGATTGGTTTTTTAGAGTTAAATTCAAAGAAACTGATTTATGTAAGCATTCTAACTGTTCAGGGAGTATTCATTCTGCATTGCCTTTTCTCAGATTGGTTGGTTCCTATACTGTGAAATAAACTTTTTTTTTTTTTTGTAACTGAGTTAAAAGTTCAAAAGAAATCAATACTATATATGCTTATGTCAGTGCTTATAAAGTGTCACTCCAGTTTACTCAATCTGCTGATTACAAATGGTTTCAAATTAAATTTCTAAGATGAACAGACACGATAAATATGTCAGTATTACCATAATAGTTATCACATCATTTTTGAAGATGTGTTGATCCTTTAGCACTTGATATGGCTTTAAGCTGCAGGAATTCAATTGGCTATATTTTTGTAATCCTATTACAGAGACACTGCATCTTAAAAACTCTTTTTAAAAACTCTGCTCAGCTGTTTTCCCCATATGAATACTTACTTCTCTTTTATTTTACCTTTTATTTTCTGAATAAAAATTTAACAGCTGAATGTACTTTTCTCTGCTTATATTGTACATTGATTATTCTTTGCCCTCAACCTGTTCTTATTCTAAGCATTGATAATCAAGATTTTTTTCTTTTACTAATGACACTATCGATCTTTAATCCTTATGCAATAGAACAAATTTGTTTTCAAAGCATCAAAGATATATATTTGTAGTCACTTATAAAAGAGTTTTTAACATCTTGCACAAATCTGCCTATTGATTAAGTTCTACTCAAAGTAGTCTCAGAGAAGCCATAGTTTAAAATGTCTTTAAAAATTCACCAAATGAGTGGACTGTAAGTCTTACTGCACTAATGCGGGCCAACAGTTGGTGTCCTATTGTGCTAAATGCTTTGAAAACACAATGAAATTAAAGTTCTCTGTGCCAAACAATTTATGTTTAAAAGAGATGATACCCATCAGTAAGTGCTCCAAGAACAGATTGCCGGGTATCTAGAAACTGTTGCCAACCAATACATTAACTGACTTGGTGCTGTGCCTCAAGGCTGGAAACACTGTGTTCAGTGCTACAGTGCTTCATGGGATTGGCCAGGATGTTCAGGAAAGACCATTTCTTGCTTTGGATCAGGCTTTTCTGTTCCTTGTGCAGGGAACATCTTCACTGGGGGATGTTCTGATAAATCTGAGGCGTGATAATTACAGGAAACAGTCACCTTGCTTTCACTCTGTTGCACTCTTTGCTGGACTGGAGTGGAATCTAAAGCTGTGTTCTGGCATTCATCTTTCTGAAAAGGGAAAGCATGTTTGATACTTGCTTAGATCTTGAAAGTAATTGAAAGTAAATAAAATGTTTGAAGTGAAAAAAAAAAAGGAAAAAGAAACATTGAGCAATTGAGGTTGTAGGAACCTTCTGGAAGCCATGCAGTCCAATGCCTGCTCAAAGCAGATACAGCCAAATCAAATAGCAATGGGTCTTGTCCAGTCCAGTTTTGAATGTCTCCAAAAATGGAGAATCCACATCCTCTCTAAGCAACTTCCAATATTTGGCCTAGCTCATTGTGAAAAAAATTCCCTGTGTCTGGATTTTGTCATATTGCACCTGGACACATTCCCCCTCACCATTATCTCTGTGCACCTCCAAGAAGAGTCTGGATCCATCATCTCTGTAGGCTTCCATTAGGTATTTGCATGGACCAGTATAGGCAAGTATGATAGTCTGGCATTTGAAAGAATTGTGCTGGAACAGAACCAAATAACAGTAAATAACATCTTGGATGATTTATTTGTTTGTTTTCCACACTGATTCTAAAGTTTCACAGAAGTTTCTGTACAGCCACTCCCATAAAAACCACAGAGCAAAAGAAAAACTCTGTAATTTTCAGTCTGCCTTGAGCATAACCAGAATAACCCAACTAAAATACCACAGGCGGCAGAAGGGTATTTAAACCACTCTGTAATTGACCTAAAGAATATCTCTCTAATACAACCACTGAAGGCCACAGATTAAAACTGCCTCTGGGGGATTCTGATAAATTATATATATATTTGGGTTAGGTATGGAATGGGAAGGGCATTGCTAAAGGTGTAGGCACTGCTGCAGTCTGTAGGGCAGCCCAGTGGTATTTATTGACAAAAAAGCTTTGAGATACACCAAAAGTTTCAATAGTCCTTGTAGCAATTTGGCATCAGAAGGGACAAAAAATGGTGTACAGCCCCCTCCCTGCCCTGTACTTGTTCTGTGGACTGCAAGTGTCAGAATGATGTATTTCAAGAATAGTCTTCTGGGAAATGAATCCACTTAATTTGCCTTCCCATGGAGATTTCACACATTAGACATTAATTTTTAGACATTTTAATAGACATTAAAACTTGAAATGTGTGTTATTTCAAATATAAAAAGTCAAGGAAAAATGTATCCTAACAATCCATCGCGTACCTGTTACACAAGGGGGTACAGTGCTTACCTCCCTCAATGTCCCAGTTAGAGCTTACAGTGCACAGGCAGAAAACATGGCATTAGTGTTCCTTGTGGAGATCAGATTTGATAGGTGTGGCTGGAGCTGAAGTGCTCCACTGCTGCACCAAAAGAAGAACCCTTTGGGATGAGTGAAACAAGGAAATAAGATACTCTAACCAAGTGATCTCTTCAAAGCAACCCTCTGGGAAAGATACTGGACTGTAACTCCTATTTTTAGTGAGGAATCATATTTAAAGTCTAATGTTAATCTATTGTCTTGGCCAGTTAATACCAAACATAATTAATGTTAGATGTTTATATAAAACCCCAACAACTGCAATGAGGTTTAGGGAGGCTGCTGCAACTGGGCTTTGAAATGTCTGGGGATTTTTCTGCTTGGCTGTTGATCAAAATCATAATATTTTGCCAATGTGTCATTTGATCATGGAAATAAACTGCTGTTTCATTTTCAGAGCTGTAGCTAAACCACTGCTTGGAATATAAAATGCTAATATGTAGTTAATAAAACAGGTGATGTAAGAGGCAAGAGTAACACTAAGTATTTCTATAACAAATGCTGTTTGTGAAGCCCAGATCTCGAGCTGCATTTGTTCATTATGTCCACCAATATTTTACACTCTCATTACAATGAAAATATTCTGGGAACAATACACATTATTCTTCAAGCTTTATGTACTCAGAATATTTGCTTACATGCATATATATTTATAAATATACACACATTTAAACATTTAATTTTTTTCCCCAAACTGTCTAATTTTATGAATCATAAAAGTTCTATTCCTTCTGTGATTCCTGTGAAACTTCTCTACCCATTACTTGTTCCTCTTGCTCTAGCATAAGAAAATACCCGAGATCACTTTTGTGATCAAAAACGTAGCTACTTCTTCTACTGAATATATCCAAGAAGACAATTAATTTGACTTTTTTTCCCCAAGTTTTTGGAGTGCTTTTGGAACCTGGCTTTGATTAAAGCTGTCTCTTGAGAGCATCAGGAAGGTTTTCAACTCAATTCACAGATCAGAGAAAAATGATGTCTCACTCTGTGAGTCACAATGATTAGGAATTTGGGAATCAACTAGGACTTTACACATTATTTAGTCAATAATGATTAATTATTATTTTGTGTCCTCTCAGGTGGAAATCCTTGATTGGGAGACAAAGAAACAGCTATGCTTCCTAGATAAGGTAAAACAAAAATCTGCTTAAAAGGCTAGGTGATTTTTTTAAGAAATTACTACGTTTTCTTAAGTAAATTTAGTGTTTATGAAGAGTATTTCATCTCCTGGTAGCCCTTCCTTGGCCACTTGCAATGATTATGCAAACTTCATACCGACTACAGTGTACTTCAGTCCTTTTCCAGAAGGAGCTTTTGGGCAAAAAGGACAACTTCAGTTGCTTTAGTAAGAGGGTGCCAGTTGTGTGGTACCCAGAAGCCATCAAATTGTCACTGCTGTAGTAGTAACTCTTGATCACTGCTAGAGAAGCTGCCTCTGAAACAGGTGTCAAAAATTATCCTGCCTTTTTCCTATCAGTTCTTTGAATACTTCATTACCAAGGCTAGACATCTGTAGGAAGTAGTTACATTGTCTAAGGCACATTTCTATTTGGCTTAATAGTCTTACATCTAGTAGCTGTCTTTCCGAATATGCATCTTATATTTACAATATTTTTGTTGCCTAGGTGGAACCAAATGCTACAATTAGAGAGATCAGATTGATGTTCCATAAGTTATGTGAGTATAACTTCTGCAGCAGCTCGCATCACATCAGAATATCAAGTGCATAAATAGGAGAAAATTAGATAATTCGAAACATGATACAATCACACATAATGCTGATAACCTGCACATGAATGTGATCACAATGAGATTTCAGTAAAATGATTTTATCCTATTCTGATACAGCTTTGTATTGTTTTCAGCTGCATATATTACCACCTATATTAGTGTTGAATAAAAGTTTGTAAAAACCTTTAAACGAAGCTCATCTTGTTGTATTGCGTTCATTACAGTAGTGGATGATCTAAGCTGAGCTATCACACACTTCTGTATGGTCTTACAGATCCTCGGTGGTATCCAGCAAGGCAGTCAATAAAACTTGATCCAAGTAAGTACTTGTGAGGTCTGGAGTAACTAAACTCTGAGCAGGGCCCTGGCATGAAAGGTGTACTTAAGGGTATTAGCAATTAATCATCTGTTTCCAGCTATGTCAATTAGCATTGTGAAGGCTGAAGAGAATCCAGAACAAATACAATTCTTTGGAAGTAAACACAGTTCCACGCTGGTGCTTGGTAATTAACTCAGGAGCTTGTCCACTGTTCCAATGCACTTTTACCTATTGAGCACTGTTCCTTTCAAGACAGGCAGCACAGGATCTAGATATTTACTTCCTTTAACTGCAGGGAAATGATCTCCATGATGATGCTCAGCTGGGAGTACCAAAAAGGGAAAAGGGCTGTGAGTTTGAGCTGTCAATTCACATAATCCTCTGCTCTCAGGCAGGAATTACAGTTCTTTTGAGGGAAGCTAATGCAGAGCACATTGCCGTGGATGTAGCAATTGCTGACAAAGCTGATGACAGCTGGCTGACTTCATTAATACACTTGTAGGTATTGTTACTAGAAGCCTCTTACATGGCCTGAGTGCACAAAAGTCTAATTGCCAAACAGTGTTAATTCATCTTAGCTAAAATATAACACTTTCTTCCTTTGCTTTCATTGAGGATAATTTTATTTAAACAGTTCCTTAAAAGTATGCTGGTGAAGACTTGCTCATTGTGTAAAATCTATCCATGGAAAACAGATGTATGATTATCTTGTTTCCTTCTTTGAAGGTCTCTATTGTCAGATTCCTCTACTAATTTACATAGTGAGACTTGCCATGAGAAAATGCTGGCCTTGCACAGATTCCTCCAAACCTAGGCATTAAAAGCTCACATTCTGTGGAATCACCTCCTAGCTGGTTGTTTGGGAAAAGAAAGGCAATGAAAATTTCTGTAGGAGAGTTTTCCAATCACAGCTTATCCTATCTTCTGTTTGTCTGATGATGAACAATGAGAAGAGCAGGAGAGAGAGGAGAGAGAGAGAGAGAGAGAGAGAGAGAGGTGCAGCTGACTAGGTCAGTGGACTGTGATAAAGGGCATTGACCCACCAACAAATTCTGCTGTTAGCAGTGATGAAGCAAGTCTACTAGACCAGGCAGGCACACAGGACTGAGAATTCTCTTAACTGTTCTGGGGTGAATAGAGGATCCAGGCTTATATGTGATTCCAGGGATAAATAAAAAATTAAGTGTGACTATCCTTGGTCTGTTTATTGAGATTCCAATAAACTCACATCAAAGAGTCTTATAGATTGGTTAAAGCACCATATAAAGCGAGTATGCTACCAAAGTGGATTTGAATTTCACTAAGATGTAATTTCTTCTTTCCTTCTCAGAAGGAAAGTCCCTGAGGGATGAAGAAATCCTGCAGCACCTCCCTGTTGGCACAACTGCTACCTTATACTTTAAAGATTTAGGGCCACAGATAGGATGGACTACGGTGAGCTCTGCTTCAAGTCAGCCATTTTAATGGCTATTTTTCCATAGTTAATCCTTACATCACTTTTTGTTTCCCTCCAATATTTCTGCATGATGTCTGCTCTGATAGTGGATGCAGGCAATGAATCCTCATTGCTTCAGTTCATTTAATCAGGGAAAGCAGTAAAGTTTGAACGCCTGTTTAGTTCCCTGGGAGAGCAGCAGTGGAAAACCTGCTGCAGGGTAGGTTGGCTCTACAGAACTAAAATGCAGGTTGTCAAATGGATGTCTACAGCAAAGTCATTAGGAACTAGGTATGTAAATGCCTTTGGCAATCTGCTTCACAGGACTTGTGTAACTCCTGACAAAATTAGGATTATACTCCTATGAGTTTGTCCCACAAAGAGGCATGGGAGCAACTTCACATGTCAGTACTTGAAGTGACTTCAGCAAGAAAATGCATAAAAGTAAGATTAGTTGCTGTCTGCATGTGACTGTGTCCCAGGATGCCAGTGACAGGCTAATGACAGCTGATAATTTCTGCAATATTAGCAGCCATCCACAAAGACCTTGCATATTTTACTGTCTTAGCTCAAATGCAAATTTTATCACAACTCACTTGGCAGGCGACACAGCGCTGCTGTTTATGCAGTGAGGTGACCAATGACCCTTCCAGCTCTCTAGAAGGTCCTTGCTGCAGAGTATTACACTATTTCCAGTAAACAGCACAATGTCAAGGGAAAAGCACCTCGTAATTTAAAAGCATATTTACCATTTATTAGCTATGGGACATTAATAAAACCTTGTGTTGATTACAAATAGCAAAGACAACATTAATAGGAGGTAAAATTTTAAAAAGTCAAATGTGCTGCAAGACTGAGTCTTCACATCATTACTTTGGATACAATGCTGATAAATCAAGCAGCTATGACTCAATCTGAAAGACTGAGGAAGACCAGGAAGACAGGCAAAAACTTCTAATGGCAGTGTAGACTTCGAGACACACATGCATTAATATACACCAAAATACCACAGTGCAGAGTAACACCAGGCTTCTGCCATTTCATAATCTTTTGCATTCTGCTCTCCCTGCCCATCAAGCTACTTCATTCAAATGTAAGACAACAAATACTTCAGTATTATCAAATCAAAAAGGTGAGCATCTCATCTACAAGCAAACCCAATCTTCACCAGAGAAAAGGCTGATCATAAGAGAAGTCAATAACCCAACTTTTCTGAGTATCAAAATAACTCTAATCACATTAGAGAACTGGGATTGTTTGGGTTTCTTTTTTTGTTTGCTTTCTTTCGTGGTTGGGGTTTTGTTTGTTTGTGACAGAAGTACAATCCATTTCCCTTCTTTCTCTGTAAGTGAGGTGTGGGCCTACCTTTCTCACTTATAGATGTGTGGAAAATTCAGCTGTTAATAGCTGGTTGAAAGTTAACTTAAAGTGATATTCCTAAGAAAAATACACACCTATCTAAAATAAAATCAAGTTATAGAATAGCTTCTCTGGTTTTCTAGCTTTTTTTTCTTTCTTTTTATTTTCCTCCTAGTATTCCAATTAAAGCTTGTTTGAACATAGAATGAAATTATTGTTTCCCAGGACAACTGCTGTGCTAACTGTTCACACAGATGGTGTCACTGTGAATACTTACGAGCTGTGTTTCCAGTTTAAACAAAATTCATTCAGTAGAAGCAGAACTCCTATTTCTCAAGACAAATTCTTCACCAAATTTCATTTTAAACCAAAATAAAGCAACAGTTTTTGAGTGCAAGAGAAGGGTGAGAGCTGCATAAATGTAACATGCATGCATATTTGTCATGATCTCTGGGCTGCCATTATTATCTTTTTATACCTATACTGTATCTGCTGCACTGGCAATGGCTTTTTGAATGCAACTGAGGCAAATCATTGCAAAATATTTATGTGCATGGCTACCAGTTTCATAGCCCGAGCCCAAACCTTCTGCTCCCTCCCTGCCTTTCTCAATGCCATCCTGGATGTGTGGAGGTGTTTATCCCACTGCATTTGTTATCACAGAGAAACCAAAGCAAAACTATCATCTAATTCAGCTGTCTAATTATTTTCTCTCTTTTTGCAGGTATTTTTGATAGAATATACAGGTCCATTGTTCATCTATTTTCTGTTTTATTTCCGCATGACTTTTGTCTATGGACTGGATGAGAGGTTTACATCAAGTCCGCACCCAGTAGTTAAGTAAGTCCATTTGCAGGCTGGAGCAGTATTTCTTGTAGTCTTATTCCAAATGTCTTGCCACACATAGTTTTTTAAGCACTCTTAAATGCTTTTGTCTTGCTGTTTCCAGCTTGGCATGTATCTGCCATTCTTTCCACTACATCAAAAGGTTGATTGAAACAGTATTTGTTCATCGGTTCTCCCGTGGGACTATGCCACTGAGGAATATTGTGAAGGTAAATTGTGTCAGACTCTATCCATAGCTACCCTTACAAATCCAGCCTAGCCAGCCTATGCTCTGCCTCTCCACCACAGACTTTTTTGTGTGGCTTTTGTAGCAACGCACAGCAAATCTCACCCATAAAGCTGCCGTTCCTTCAGAAGATTTCTTAATGTCACTATTGTATAACCCACATGCTGTCATACTGTTACTAATATTATAGAAGTCTTACTACTTTTTAGAATTTTAAACCCTCAGCATACCCTTCCTTTTCATTCAGCTAGCTCCTTGGGCAGGAAGGTTTTAGTAGCAAGTTAACTGTAAAGGTAGCACAGGCAGGCACAATGGTAGAAGAACTGCTTTTAACTCTGTTATTTGTAACAGTCTTTTTGTATCTGCTTTGCCCCTAAAATTCTCTTGTTGTTAAGGAACTGTTAATTTACCTTTGATCCAGTGCAAAGCAGCTCAGTGGTTCTGCATTCTCTTCTCCACAGGAGCATTCCTTAATGTCACCAGTGCTGCTGTGGCAAAGGACACAGACTCTGTTTCCTGGGTGTCTGAGAAGTAGTACAGTGACTGCATGGTTATGCATAAGCTGTAGTTACTTTCCAAATGTTTGCAACAGAGAACACACTAGTAGTCAAAAGTACACCTTATTCTAAGGAAGACAAGAGATTATCAACTGGGAAAGCATTTGGGAATTTTAACATCTGGGATTTAGACAGTCCCTTGTAATTTGCACTATGGCAGTGATACTTACAGCAGCTGAAGGTCTGCCTAACTCCTTACAGCTGTCCAGTGGCTCTGGTCCTCCTGGTGACAGCTTCATGCTTTCAGAAAAGGAGGGTCTACAGGGGAGCAGTGGTCCTCTAAAGGAATCCTCCCTAGATGTGCTTCCTGCAGCCAGAGTTGTTAAAGGTTCATAGATATTCTTGACACAACAGATCTTGCAGATCTCTTGGTTTTGACACAGCAGTAGCTAATGCATGCTAAACAGCAGATAAATGAGCAACTTTACCTTGAAAAAACAATCAGTGTAATAATTATTTTTCTCGCTGCCATCTCTGACAGCCAGTTGTTCCTTTCATACCATAGAAACTGTTGTTGCTAAAATTGACATTTGTACCAGTCATTGTGATCACTTCCTCTTTTCCATCTTCTCAGGTTGGTGGCACTTGCTTTCATCTGTGAAGTTGCTCACAGTTCTTACTGTACCTGCTTAGCAATGCTTGGGTTTGATTTGCTTTTATAATTTCATTGGCCTTTGTGGTGTTACTCCAAAATTGTGACGCTGCAAAAACCATCATATCCTTTTTCTGTTTTTCCATCACAAACAAGTGGTACACAATGCTTCTTATTTTCAGTGTGTGATCACATGCACAGCAGATATAGATAGTTTATTTCCTAAGTGCAGTGGAGTGCTATGTGTACAGGAGACACTTCAGTCTCAATAAGCAGAAGTCTGAGATGGGAATTGATGAGAGATGTGATTTTCATCCTTTTTTCCCAAATTGAACTAGGAATAAATTATGCCTTACAATGCAGCAGCTTCACCAAAAGAAGTGCATACTACCACAGTATAATTTTTTCCAAGATATGTGATTTTTCTTGGCATTGGAAAAGTAGAATACATGATTTATCTGGACCTAGTAAACAACTCCTTAGGGTGAATAAGATAGGGATTAATACAAAAATTTTGTGGTGATAAAGGAATTAATTGAAAGAAAGATGATTACAGTTATGCCAAAAAAGGATCAGTCAGACCTTTAATAATAGGGAAGTACCAGTAGAATTCCTCAAAGATTAGTCTCATGATTGGTCTTACATGATCTTTCTTAACCCATGAACATTTTTGTGAGTAAAAAGGAGAGATATTATCACTTTGTAGAAAAACATCTGGAGGAAAGAAAACATTAGATCTAGATATATACCATTTAAACCAGAAGACAACATGAGAAGACAAACAGAAGGCTACATGCTGGTCATGAGTAAACATAGGCAGGACATGAAGATCTAGAGACTGCCAATTACAGAAGAGAAGACAAAAGTCCTAACCATAAGTTTGGGGACATAAGAATAATTTATTTATGAGATCCCTGCAATATCTGAACTTGACCCACAGCATTGTAAGAGATTGTTGTAAAGATTTATTATTCAAGATTCACAGAAACTCTTTCTTCCTTCCAAGTGAGTTTATGAAGTCTGTGTGTTCCTATCTGAACCTCAGTGGAGGTGTTTGTATGAGCAATAAGGATTCAAGTGGCAGCTGGATATTTACAGTGTCACTGCTAAGGTCCTTAGCAGTGGAAGACCCCACTCACATTAAGGCTCCTTTTCTTAAAACTGAGAAATACTCTTGCAGTAAATCATATTCCCTGGCTGAATAGCACTTGTTCAGTTTAATTACAACATGTATTGTTGGGGACTGAGCCATGATAATTAATTTATTTAATTTTACTTCGCTGAAATCCATTGCCATATGTTCCATCCTGTGCCAAGCCCTGAAGCTAGGAGAAGGTTTCTCTGAAGATGCCATTCCAGGATTACAAGAAATTGTTTCCACTTAAGTTTATACAGCAGTCAGTAAATTGTAAGTGCTGATGAAGAATCTAGTGTTAGGGAGGAAGCAGTAGTTTGTGGATAGGACACTATCTGTATTGTCCCTCACTGGAACCATTCTTTTGGTTCTGCTGCATTTCCTGGGGGAAAATGAAATCATCACAGGGAAGCTATTTATTTTTTCTGCTCATTTGTCCCACCTGATTTGTAATTAGTGGTTAATAATTTGCTCTTTCTCATCAGTTATCTCTTAAATAATCTCAGAGCAAGGACATACTAAGTGCTTGTATTGCAGCATATCCAAAAGAGTGTCCACTTTGTCTGAGGTCTCTGGGCACTGCAGTGGTTCAATTAACCCTGAAAGAAGGTGGAAATGCAACTGAATGTTTGATGCAACTGTTTGCAGCAGATGAGGGGGCACCAGCATTTTCAGAAAAATGCACCATCAGACACTGCAGTCAGCTAGTGCAGGTTGGACATGCTGAGGTAATCACTTTTCCAGGGTATTATTGCTAGAAATGCAGTTCTGCTATATACAGGGGGAAAAGACTGCAAAATTCAAAGCAAAAAAAGAAGTTAAACCAGTCAGGACAGTAAAATTGCAGCCTTGGATGGGATTTTTGCCTGCATGAGCAGGAAAGGAAGCAGTGAAGGGGAAAGCAGAAACACCTAGAAATGTCTAAGGTATAGGAACCTATTTGGAAGGCTAAGAAAAAGAAAGAGGACCAGAAAGAGTAAGAGGACCTTTACCAGAAGGAGTAAGAGGATCAGGGTTTTACTCAAAACTGAAAATAAGATGCAAGGAAAGATAAGGGAAAGAAAAGAACAGAAGAAGTGGTGGAAGGAAGATAAAGAGCTCAGTTGTGGTCTTGCTGAAGTCCAGGTGATAAACAAACATACTTTAATACGTAAAAAACTGAGGCACCAGGTTGAGTAAAAGACAACTCAACTGATGAGAGGCAAATGTATGAATTGTTGATGAGGGTTAAAGTCTGTCTGCAAGAGAATGGCACTAGAGACTAGAGCACAGAGCAAGAAGAGGAAGGGGCTTTCCTCACTCGTACATCTATATAAGGAGGGAGACAATAACCTCTCACCAAGCAGAAAAACCCCACAGGAGGCAGGGCCAAGGAGGCCAAATAAGAGGTAAAGATTGTCATTGTAAGTAGTTATTTTCATGGATGAAGCCTATGAACAAGCACTGAGATTGGTCAGGAATGAGTCAGTACAGCCGTTAGTGACAGCTGTATTATCAGAGTTTAGAGTGGAAACTGCATCGCAGAAACAGGAAGACAGCAGCAAAAGTGACAAACTAGAGAAATCTCAGTGAAAGTGCAGAGGAAAGCATCAGGCAGGAAAAGTTAAAGCATGGAAAAGAAAGCAAACTGATGGGGTGAAGGAGCAGAGGACAGGAGATTGGGCAGTGCAAAATAATAAGCAGAGAAGAGAGGACATTGCCCAAAGGTGGTCTTACAGTCTCAGGGTTCAGCAAAAGAAGTTTCTCTTTAGCATACAGTCTGTATGCACTTCAGCTTTGCCCAATGGCTTGCCAGACAAGATAAATTTGTTTTCAGTCATATGATCATACTTTCTAAAACTGTTTATAAACTTAACAGCTCCAAGATATTTGAGAGGAAATCTTAACTCTATTAGCACTACTTCCTTTCTGTTATTTCCTGTTACCTGCTCCCACCTAACACACTTAGTACTGCCATTTTTTGTTGTATTACCAGCAAGTTGAAGGATTGTCCCCATTCATTGTTATCAACAGACCTTGAGTTGAATATTGGCCTAAAAGATTGTACTAAAACAAAGAAAAATTGCCTGTTTTTCAGAACTGCTTGTATTACTGGGGATTTGCAGCTTGGCTTGCATATTACATCAATCATCCTCTTTATACTCCTCCTTGTAAGTAGCAAAACAACCCTCAATGATTTAAGTATCTATGTACATACATTGTGTACTAGTATTAATCACATGTAAACTTTTTTTTTTTTGATAGCTTATGGGAAAAAACAGATAAATTTTGCTGTGATCATGTTTCTGGTAGGTGTCTTGCTTTTTCTATAAAATGCTAAAATACCTTGCTTTATTTGTTCTGTCATGTAAGTGGAGGAGTGAGTAGGATAAGCAGATACTTAGAACTTGAACATTTGGGATGTACTACTGAAGTTGACCACTTGCATGCAGCACAGATAAATCTGTCCGTTTTTAAGGTGATTTTGTACACAAAGGAATATTTTGATTCAGTATCCATTCCAAGACTAGGATATTTATTTGCTGGTATGATCTCTCATAATCTTTAAAAGTTTGTGACACTGTGTTTAAAAGCCAGTGAGTTTGCTTTGTGAACTGTTTATTGAGTATTAAGAATCACAACACATCATAAATCTCAGCGGATTAGGCAACCAAGAAAGTATGCTGCTGATCATTTCCAGTGATAAAGTTTCATTTTGCTGAGCTTCAGAACCTACTTACAGCTTTCCTTATGAATCAAAATTCTTCAGTCACTGTTCATTCTCACAAGTCCTAGGAAAATTTCATACATGCAGAAGTGAAGTTAGTCTAGACAATAAAGATGTTCCTCCATACAAAGACTTTTTCTGTGTATGTGTAACTTGTTTAGAATATCAACTGTTCACTTGCTTTGACAAACTAATCATCAGTGACTGCAGGATCCCAAAGCAGCTTCCCAGTATGAAAATTCTGTGAGGTCATAGTCTATTCACATTTTATAGAGAGATTCCATAACTGAAAGCACAGAGCTGGGAATATAACTCAGGAGCTCTGACCACTAGTCATTTGCTGTAATAGTTATGCATTACAGACACTGGAGACTATCCATAATCCTATCAATTGATCATTTCAATACACTCTCTTCATAATTGATTGGGGAAGCATTCTTTAAAAACAGTGAAGGAAGCTGGGTCGATTATATTTCATGATTCATATCAATTATACTCTAGAGAAGAAAACTTACTTAGAGACCAAAGTATATCTTCCTTGGGATTTTAATAACTTTTGAGAAACCAAGACTATGCAAATAACTTTTGGATGTTTTTAAAGGCATAAGAATGATCAAAAGATAAAGCAAGTATCTCCTGAGTTTACTTCTATCCCCTGTGCTTTATTTAGATTTCAAGGGGATTATGTAAATAATAAATGTGATCTTTTGGGCATGGAGACCACATTTTCTGAAAAATATCACAAATATACAACAGAGTATAATATGGACTCATATTTGAATGGAGACATTTCATCCTTCTGTCAATAGTCTTAGTTAAGGATATTTATTATGCTTATAATAGATGATTTTCCTTTTCCTAAATATTTTAAAGGACTCCAGGAAATAACAAAAGGAAGAAAAACAAATAGAAGGGAAGAACATTTTTTTAACTCTGTCATACTTTTTCTTGCAGCTGTGTGAAGCTGGAAATTTTTCCATTCATGTTGCACTCAGTGACCTCCGGAGAAATGGTAAAAACTGCATCATCATTTTTCAGTTTTGCACAGCTGTTCAGTACTCCTTCAGTTACTCTGCTTCTGGAAAGATCTGGTCCTGAGGGGTGTTGGTACCTGTCAGCTGCTGACTGCTGGGGGAACACAGGTTGCTCAGCACTGTAAAGATTGGATTCTAAGGGAAATGAGGCAGTGCAAGGAATCCAACATCACTGTAGAACAGCACTTGTTATCTTACTGTAATCTCTGTTGTTTGGGGCCGGGTTGTGTTGGGGGAGCTGTTACATTGGTTATGCTGCCACTGCAAAAGGAAACAGTGCTGGTACAAGCTATGTTTTGGTGAGCAAAGGAAAGTTACCTCACAGTCATTCTACTCCTCTTGTGAGTCTGGAGGACGTCCTGTCTTCCCATGTCCTGTTTGTCCCTCTGACAGTCACGAGACACAGAAGTAGGCAGAGCTGGGTTATCTTTACAGGAAACAATGTATTGAGGAGTGTGAATATTTTGTGATCTGTTTTCTAATCTATAGGATCCAAAACCTCTAAGATCCCATATCCAACAAAGAATCCTTTCACATGGCTGTTTTTCTTTGTATCTTGCCCTAACTATACATATGAGGTATGTATTTTCAAAAAAGACATTCAGATTTTAGTTTCCTGAATATATTTTTGTTTCTTTTAGAATGTTTAACATGGAAGAAACCTCTGAAAACATTCAGCTCAATGCATTTCCCCTCCTTCCCTAAACTCCATGAAATCAGGTTGTGGACAGGAATTTGTGTGCTCTTCCTCCCCTCCCTTGAGCCAGTAGTGATGTGTCTAACCTTACACAGACAGCCCTGACCCTGTGCCAGTGCTTCTGTTGGCTGCTAGACAAGAAAGATACACTGCAAAGCAGGGCAAATTCTGCAGCCACTGAGAGACTGCCACTGAACATGTGTTGCAATGAGGGGATGGAGCTGTCTGGTGGATTTATAACGTAAGAGCCTAGAAATATCACTGCAGGCAGGAAGATAATGGTCAGACAAATAAAAGATACTGTTATAGAGAAAATAAGCTGAAGTCTTCTTTTCCATTTCTTAAGTTACAGAATCACTTGTGCTGGTGCTGACTGCTTTAGAAGGTTGAATCAGTTTATCATTTCATATTCATTTATCAGGAGCTAAACTCCTGACTGAGATCAAAAGCAGATAAAGTCAGTGCAACTCAGTGTGACATTTATTCTTGCACAGAAGGACAGAGTCAGGTTTTAAATTCAGTGGAGATTAACAAAAGTTAATGAGAACAGCATTGGGCCTTGGACTATAGAAAGTTACCATTTCTAACACTGATGGAGATCTGATGAGTACAAATTAGGCAGAGGAACAGAAAGGACACTGTTTGAATGCTTAAAATTTTGTCATTGTAATAGCTATGGAAGCAAATATGAAGGTTTTGTTTGTGATAATAAGGCACTGTTCACCTTTTTGGCTAAAGGTTATTAACAGCAGAAATTGATCTGGCTGACCTTGGTTTTTTTATTTACCTATACTAGGACAAGGTTATTTTGATCAATAGAGAGATAAATGCAAATGCTGTCACCAGAAATATTTTAAATTTCCTTGGCCAAAACAGGTGGGGACCTGGATCAGCTTCACTATCATGACTCAGTGTGTTCCAGGTGAGTAATGTTTTGGTACTTCAACCTGAAGTGATGTCAGCAGCAAGAGCATGTTTTTAATCTGATAATGAAAAGTATCTTTTTTTTCCCTTTCTTCCAGTGGGGTTGTTCACCTTGCTTTGCTTCATTCAGATGACAATCTGGGCAAAGGATAAACACGGAACCTACTTACGAGAATTCAAGGATTATCCAAGTCATAGAATGCCAATTATTCCCTTTTTGTTGTAAGAAAAGAAGGCTTAATTTGAATATTGCACAGAACTTCAAGAAGAAAAACCTCATAAATGTCTGCCAAATAAATGAATTAATTAAAAGGATTTTGGTGCATGTTGAATCTCCACTGCTAAGGGAAATTGTATGCATTTGAAAGCTACACTTCCTTACATTCAAGAATTCTCAACTCAGAAGCACCTTAAAAAATAAGGCTTTGTTGCACAGCTGCAAAAAAAAGCCCCTGCAGTTCACTGTAACCTGACTTAGATTTTTCTGTACTAGTCTGTTTAGATTGATGGATCAGAGATCCTGAGAAGTCTGTGCTGAAAAGCAGCTCCAAATTTAGCAGTGGCATTCTGCAAGACAGAAGTACACTGGAACGAGGACACACCAGCTAACTACCAGAGCTCAGTTCAGCCAGCACAGCCAGCTGGCCTCAAGACAGTTGTATGATCTGCCTTTGACTTGAAGAAGAGTGTGCTGCCTGGAGGCAGGTGCTTTGTAACAGATAACATTACCAAAGAATATGAATGGTTCCTGGAATAAAGAAATAGGCAATATCTCAAAAACCTGATTTGGGTCTAACCCCTATTTTGCCAAAAGAATCTGAAATAAGTATTTGTAGTATTTATGAATGTAATATCCTGTGCTGGGTTTTTTTTGTTTGTTTTTGGTCTTCTTCATTAGTAAGTTGCATACTACTAAATAAGAGTCAGAAACAATTTAACCTATGCCATATCTTTGATATCTGGCCTATTTTGATATAACATCTCCTTATGATACTAATGGACCTTTTACCTAGCATTTTACATTAGGCTTCTCTGAGTGGTTTTTAATACACTTTGTAAATACATGAAGTGACTGCTAGTCCTCGGAATGCTCTTCCTATTTTCGGAGCCAGGGAAAAAAATCAGCTTCATCTTGGACTTCCTGTGTTTTCTTTGTCACAGGATATTCTGTGGGACTTAGTTGGGTTTTGTGTAAATCTAGTAAAAAAGACTATTGAAATCTATCTGAATGATATTTTAAAGAAGATATTTTAGAATATGAAGAGAATGCATAGATACTGTTTCATTTCATAATTAATTTATTTATCTATAATAGATGTATAGAAAGATTTGTGCAACTATTTGTAAGGATGAAACACGCAATAAATTCTAGACTATACTTTAAAACCAGTTGAAATAATTATGGCAAAAAGAGAAGGCTACAGCTGGTTGCTGAAGTTTCATAATATTTTGTACAGTACAAAGCAAGAGTGTCCTTATAAAAAAAAATCTACATCAATTGAAGAAAAAAATCTTTCGAAGCAAAAATACATGACCCAGATTTTAATTCTGTATAACATATCTTAGAGAAGATTTCTTAGAAATGGTTGGATCTGGTAGAGAACTGAAGCAATACATCATTATGAACTTGTTTTCAGTATTGTTTTTCCACTAGTTAAACTGTGAACCAGAAAAAAGAGCTAAATGTCAAATGATTTCCCACTGAGTGCAGTGTGGAGTACAAGCAGGTTGAGATTTTCCTTCTGAGGAATTAGAAAGCACATACCCTGTTCACACTTTACCCTCACTTAATGTCCAGTCACAAGAAAGAAGAAAAATTTGGTCTTGTTTAGTAACAAAGATACCTTTCCAGGTCTCTGCAAGAAAACAAAACTTTTGGCATATTTGGACATATTCTCTTTCTTTTTAATCTCCATTTTGGCCTCTATTTGAGGCAACTTGAAGATGAGTGTGAGATCATTTTAATTAATTTTTTTTTTTAAAAACAAGTTTTTTGTCTGGATCTGAACTCTGAATTAATTCTTTTCATTCTTGCTGAGACAACCGTCTGTTTTCACTGGCAGCCTGGTGAGACAGTGGAGCAAATCTCCCAGGACGAGCCCCATCAGCCAGCATTGTTCTGACCTTGATAGTCCTGTGCACTCAGCATGGCAGGAATCTGCTTCTAAGCTGGGCAGTGCTCTCTGCCTTGAGACCCATCTGCTGACTCGTAGCAGTTGACATAAGGGTTAAACAAGAAAAACCTCCCAGCCTGAAAGTACCAGATAGAGAATCCATCCTTGATGTTATTTATATGTCAACAAGGAGGAATGAGCTATCTCTTCTTGTATCTTATAATGGACTTTATGTTAGAGGAAGATTTTATTCTATAGCAAGGACCTGCCTTTCCTTTGACACTGTCAGCATGTAGTGTTACTGGTAGAGCAGTGGAAGTTGGCTGTTGCCAGGGCTGTTGTTGTTGAGAGCACAGTGCTCAGAAAGGTGCAAAAAAATCAGTGTAATACTGAGTGTGCAAACCTTTGTTTTACCCTTGCTCTGCTCTGGTATGGCACGTGTTTGCACTGTGCACACACAGCCTGGAGGCTGCAGGAGTAGTCTATGCAATTGCCTGCTGATGCAGAGCAGGGGACACCTTGGCTTCTCGGCTGGCTCCAGCTGCACGTGGATGCAAAGGAATTTCCTCATCCTCCACCTGCTGTTTAGCAAAGTTCACGAAAACCTGTGTGAAGAAAGCAGAAAAAGTCACCGTGTCTTCAACTGAGATGAATTAGTGGAATGAATGCTCTGCAGGAAACAGACAGAAAGGGGAATCCACAGACACCAGCTGAACTGAGACACTGCGTTATCAGCTGGGATCATGAGTTCCTCCTTTATTTTGATAAACTTCCTTGCAACTTCCTTCCTTGCAACTTCCTTCCTTTGCTTGCAAGTAAAATCCTACTTTTTCTTAAGGAGGAGATGGCTTCAGTCAGGTTTGCATGGTTTGCACAGCATGAGTTTGGTTGTGATAGGAAAGAGGAGATAGAATATCTTAGTAGGAAGATGAAAGGCAGCCAAGAGTGTTTCTCTAGCAATCCCACCGAAAACAGCTTTGCATATGTGGACCCTTAGCTACTTAGGAAAGCAGACAGATGGGGCCAATACCCTCTAGCAAGTGGGTGTTTTCAAAACTCCCAATGGACTTCCCAGGTTTTGTGTGTCTAATTGTTTCTCACAGTATCTTTGACACAACACAGTCCAAACCTCTTATATAAAATAAAATGCTATTCTCAGCTCAGTCTCATTCCAAATTGCTGACCTTGCTCAGACTGCTGCTCCTGAGGGAGCGGGTTGTGTGAATGCTATCATCTGGGAAACTCTGTCTTACCAGCTTTCACATGGCACCTATTTACACAGGGAATAAGTTACAGATTCATACTGATACACCCTCCTTGATGAGAGACCTGGGAATCTTGCCTGAGAAAGGAGGTGCAAGATAATTCTCTAAACAATTTGGCCCTTCAGTTGTTTGGATACATCTCCATTATGTTGTCTAATTTTCACCAGATAGGCTTTCTCATGGATATTTTACTTTTTACTCACCTGATCTAATGTTGTTTGAGACACAGAATATTCTTCAATATGCAAATTTTCCTTATTGGAGATTATTAATCGAAAAATCTTAGCCAGAGAGGAAGAGCAAATCTGATACTGCAGCATGTTGTAGTGTTTCTCTCTCTGTAAACTCCCTGGGAAGTTGATGTGTATGAATTTCTCAGCAGGAGCAGGATCTGGAGGCAGCCCAGACTTTGGAGCTTTGATTTTCAGAGTGACAATGTAGCCATCTCCAAACCTGGGAAGGACATGTGGATTTAGGAATTGGATGAAGAGGTGGTTTCATCATTCAGAAAGGAAATTAGTTTTCTGCAGCTATGAGAACAATAACAGTATCTGAAAGATATTGCATGAGATCCAGCTTTTTAGGAAGCCCTGTATTTGCCTTGCAGAAGTGGTATGTAGCATAATAGAGCTGAAATGAGATCTGGTCAGATTGTCTAATATATGACAGAGCTGCACCCAGAAACAGGTCTGGTTAAATATTGAATTGCTTGCATTAAGAACAGTACATGTCACATACACTAAATTTGCTAATTAAAAACCACCATAAAAATATTCTACTTACTTGTATTTTAGCTCCTGAATTGTGCCTAGGCATTTGAAGGTACCTTGTACCATGATGGCTAAACGAGTACAGAGGGCTTCACATTCTTCCATACTTTCAAAACAGAAAACAGATATTTGATATAAAAGCCAGCAAATGTACTTCAGCTGCTTTCAGACTCTGCATTCTAACTGCTTTTACCTGTGTGAGGTTAGAACCACTGCTCGCCCATCCCTGAGCACTCCAACAATAGAGTCCCACAGGAGGCGCCGGGACTGAGGGTCCATTCCGGTCGTCGGTTCATCCTGTAAGGGAAATGGTAGACAATCAGAATCAGATAAAAAAGGGAAAATCTATTTAAAATCAAGTAATTTTTTGGACCATAGCATACAATTGCTTCTCCCCAGTAATCTATGCCTTGAGAAAGCATATGGACCTTGAGAAGTGTATGAGTGAGTGGGTACCAATGGACTTGTCACAAAGCAGTAAGGAAACAAGTACAGGGATGTGGGTAAGAATACAGTGCTGTGTGTAGGGCATGGCTGCAGGGAAGGGAGTGCCTTTTCTAGGCAACAGTGAGTTCTCACCAAGTTGTCTTACTTGCATAAATATATAGGACATTGCTCAAGCCAAGAAACTAGTGAAGTCACTGATTTACACCACGTAAGGATCTGATCCTGCATAAATCTGCTAGCCCAGTAAGTAACAAAAAATGTAAAAAAAATCTAGGATAGAAAAATTTTCATTGAACATCTTGTCTTAAGAAATTTTGAAAAAAACTATTTATCTGACTGTTTACTACATACAGGCAGAATACATATAAAGGCATATTAAATGGTACAAGGAAACATGTACTAAAATGTATTAAAACACTTCTTCACAGACTTTACAAAGAAAAAGTGACGATGGCTAAAAGTCACAGACATACAAATTAAAGTGGTAGAATATAATCTAAATAAAAACTTTTTGTAGTAATTTCATATGGAATTTCCCTTTAGATATGCAATTATACTTTATTTTATTTGGCAAGAACTACATATCAGCATTTGTATAGTTTAGTATAAATTTGCATAATTTATTCCAAAGCTATTAAATGCTGCAAAAGGATAGCTATCTTCCTCTGTTTTGCTGGATAAAACAGCCAGGTGTATATGTTGGAAGATCATCTTTTGCATCAGTGGTTACACTGACAAGAAAAGGCAGACTGAAACTAAGCAGTTTAAATTCAGATTTTTCTGGATTATAGATTTATCTCTATAATTTCTTTGTTGAAGATCTTTCTTTTGTAATCACATTGGAAACATAGTTGTGCATCCCAGTCTATGCCTGAAATTACCTCAAAATTACACTGCAATAAGCTGAGGGCAGAAAGGAGCTTGCAAGGACTGTGCAGCTCTGTAGCATGTAGTATTATGAGATGTTATATTGAACTACCCAGGGCTGTGTTTCCATGACACTTACTAGCAAGACGAGTGGTGGGCAGCCTATGAGGGCGATGGCAGTGGAGAGCTTGCGCTTGTTGCCACCGCTGTAGGTCCCTGCCAGGTGGTCTGCGTACATAGGAAGTCCCAACTTCTGGATGCCCCATTCAGCAACCTGTGAGAAAGACCACCTATTTCACACAGCAGCTATTGCAGAACAGACAGGATTGCTGATACATCCCTCTTCTGCTGGAAACACGACAGTCCCCTGGGTTTTAGCACATTCATTTCAGAACTGGGCCAGGGAAGTACAAAATACTTATGATGATGATGATGAGGCAGTTCTAACTATGTCAGGGAAAGCCATAAAGCAGCCTCAGCTGTAGACTTCTATCTGTGCAAGAATTTAAATTATTTTCTTCTAGAATCTTCTTCATGTTTTCTTTCCTATACGTACACACTTTAAAGGCAAGAGCAAAACAGCAACCAGTGCTGTTCTGAGTCACAGGAATCCCATCTTTAGCCTTCCACTGTTGGTGCCACAGATTTTCAAGTACCATTAATGACTGGGAACCTGCATTTGACAGTGTGGTCTTGTTATTTAACTGTCCAAATGACAGGAACCACTTCCAGGACTTCAATACACAAAATAACAAGTCCACTTTGGAAATTCTGGTCCTTGGCATATTAAGAGTACAGTTAATCATCACAAATGCCACTGTATATCAAAAGCAAAACTACTTTACCCTCTTGACTTCTTCTGCTGGAACCCCCCGCAAGCGTGCATATAAGTAGAGGTGTTCTCTGCCTGTGAGCAGCTCATCGATGGCATCAAACTGAGGGCAGTATCCCATGTTTTGATGGACATTAGAAATGTGGGTCAGTATACTGCAGAAACAAAGGAAAGAGTTGTAGTTTTGTAATACTAGCTCTAAGACAGAGAACAACAGTTGAATAAAATCTTTAATTTCTGGGGCAACGACTCTTGTAAGAGGAGAATTAATTCTCCCTGATAAAACATCCTATTAAAACACCTGTCTGTACATAAGAGCAAGGAGTATGTTGTTTTAAGTCAGGTCCGTCCTGGTTAAGAGTATAAGCCCATTTCCCCTCACCCATTTTCTTGCTAAAGTATAGGCTAACTTAATGAGAAGTTCTTTAAACAACCACTCAGGTTTATTTTTTGAAAACAGTGCTTATTTCTAGAAGAAAAAAAAGCAGTTATTTCAGCTCAGAATGTGGCCACTAGCAACAGACAGGCAGTACACAAGGCTAGCACTTCAATGGTAGTAGGAAAAGTACAAAATCACAGAATGGGCATGGTTGGAAGGGGGCTCTGGAGGTTACAGGGTGCCCAGGACCACGTCCTGGCAACAAAAGAGTTATTGTTCAAATCACATCAATGGACAAAGAATCAAATCCCAACTACACCTGACAAGCCAAGGCATACAACCTGGCAGTAAACTAACATAACTGCATACCAGATCACACTGTAATAACTTGCGACGTTATGCCAGCACTGTGTAAACAAAGATGCTAGAAACAGCCAGAGAAAAGTCCCAAAGCTCAGGTCAAAGTACCTCTTGGATGGGTTATCTTATGTTTGGGAGCTCTTGCCACTAGATATGATTGCCTTGTCCCAGTTTAGCATTACTACAACTTACCCATAGATTTTACAAGAGTGTTAAAGGTATCAAATGCAATTATGTGTTAGCTGTGATCTCAGTGCCATAGAGCTGCTGGATCTTGAGAGTGTGATCTGGACAGTTCTATGCTGGTAAATGGACTGCCACAGGGTTTTTTTAATAGGTACTTACCTATTGCCAGCCACTACAGCATCTCCAGATGTCACACCAGTATCTCCAGTCAGCATTTTGAATGTTGTTGTTTTGCCAGCGCCATTCACTCCCAAAAGGCCAAAGCACTAAATTGCAAAATTTATCATATTCTTTAATATTTCCAGCTTGCAAATCAGCAGGGGCCTAAAATCTGACCTGATCCATGGAATGTAATCCAGTGTTATTGAACAACCTACCTCTCCGGGACGGATGCCAACACAGAGTCTGTCCACTGCAGGCTTGCGTCGACCTGCATAAATCTATATTGACAAGGGGAGGAAAAAAAAGAAAAGTTCCTATTTCAAGACATCTACAGAAATGAAAATCATCTGAATTTTTTAGTGTAATGCTTTTGGGATGAGGCAGCTTTAGAACGAAGACAGCAGTAATTATGTGTTTCATTATTCTCAAAATATTACCTTGGTCAATTCTTGTAATTGTAAGATATCTGTTTTGTTTCCTCCATTCATAATTCTTTTTCTTTCTTCTGCAACATCCTCATCTTCATCAATAACAGGTGACATGGCAGTCTCAGCAAACCTGGAAAAACCCAAGATACTGAGTTGCCCTGGGTTCAGTTAAAATAACAGTGTGAAACAATGGCTAATCTGCTGCCAAAAATGTGACTGGTAGAAGCAGTGGGGCTGAAACTTCACCATGTGACATTGGCTGGAGTATTCCTGCTCTTGGGAGAAGCCCTGACTGTTAATCTCGAGATACTAAAAAGGGAGGATATGGCTTGCTCAAAGAACATGCCTTGTCAGTCACTGATATGAGAATAATCTGTCCCTCAGCCACAGCTTTCAAATTACAAATTTAAAGAAAAATTAAGAACAAAAAGAAAAAAAAAGAGGGACATAGAGAATAACGAAGATAGTCACCCTTTTAATAAAGGAACATTAATAGAATTTTTGGACATACCATCTTGTGGAGAACAAACGGTGCTGCATAAGGAGATTCAGAAAGAAGAACACAATTCCTTGAAGAGCCATGGCAACAAGGTTCTTTCCAACAAAGTCCCACTGAAAGGGATCAGAAACATGCTCCTCACCTTTGGAGAAAGAGCACCAGAAAGGAAGGTGAAATACTGCTGAAAAACTCCACTACTCCTCAGAATTAAAAAGCATAATCATAATGATTTACTGCACTGGATTTGCTCATGATCAGGCAATAGTTTTAATTTTCCAGTCTCATAAAGGTTCTTAACAAAATGCTTTCCAAGTTCAGCTGCTGCATGGGAGTAGAAATAAATATAATCTCTCAGAATACGCACTAATTTGGCTATCATTACACAAAACATGCATGGATTATGTCAAAAGACACACTTTTCTGAATGAAAACAAACAAGTTCTGCTGTATGACTATTCTTTTAATAAGTTGTCTGATATCAAAGACAACCATATCCCAAGAGAATGCATTTGTAGAACAACTTTAAACACTTTAAACATTAACTGAGGTATTCAAATGAAATGAAAAAATAAATCCTCCTGTAATGATTTAAAGTCTTCCAAACAAAGGATAAAAAGACACCAGAGTCTGACACTGGATGAATGGGTTCATTTGCAGTCCAGGCTACTGGTTGGGCTGTAGAGTTCTGGCAGCTGTGATTCCTTTAGAGAGGGTAAACTTTCATACTCCTCATCCATCTGATGATGGAAGAGGGGAGAATTTCAGAAACATCTACTACTTTTCTGAGTTAATCCTTCCAAACATCTCATCCAAGGTCAGGACATGTGACACTGCCATAACTTGTTTCTTACTGGCTTTACTCACCAAACCTTGCATATACTTCAGTCACAGCTTGGTTCATGGCCAAGTCGATGAGTCCACGGCCCAAGCAAAAATGTGGGAGGACAAGCAGCACATTCTTCAATGTTTTATTAAACTTTAGCAAAGACTGTAAGAAACAGAAACAACATAAGCTGTTTAAACCAGTCCTGTTTAAGAAAAATATAGCAACATAAATGAAAAGTTGTTTGTCATGTCAGAGAAACTGGGTGTTCTGTTTCTTAAAACAGAGAAAACAGAGTATTTATCAAGTTACATTCAAAGCAACATAAAACACAAACAGCAGAATCCTGGCATACACTGCACCAGACAAGGTTCTTGTGAAAAACTGGCAACTGGGCAGAAAAATTAGTTTTCGTAATGAAGTATTTCCCTATATAGCAGAGATAACGTAATTCTGGTGGTAACATGGAGAGCTGCTATGGGGCTTTTTGCACTGAAAACAGGGTTGATAACACAACAGGGATGTTTTAGCTATTTCTGACCAGTACTTGCAGAGACAAGGCCTTTTCTGTGCCTTACCTAACCCCCTAGCAAGAAGGCTGGGGGGCACAAGGAGTTGGGAGGGGACACAGCTGGGACAGCTGACCCAACTGACCCAAGGGATATCCCAGACCTTATGGAGTCATGCTCAGCACATAAACTTGGGAGAAAAAGAAGCAAGAGGGGAATGTTCAAAGTTACAGCATTTGTCTTCACAAATAACCTTTTTGTGTGATGAGCCCTGCTTCCCTGGAGATGGCTGAACACCTGCCTGCCATGGGAAGTGGTGAATTAATTTCTTGTGCTGCCTTTTTTTGTGTGTGCAGCTTTTGCTTTACCTATTAAACTTGTCTTTATCTCAACCTATGAGTTTTCTCACGTTTAGTCTTCTGATTCTCTATCCCATACCATGAAGTGGGGCAGTGGGGTGCAGAGTGAGTGAGTGAATGAGGGGCTGTGTGGTGCTTGGTTGACATGGGATTAAGCCATGACAATAGTCAGAGCTGCCACAATACTGAAAAGTACTGGTGTCTGGGCAAAATTATACAGTGGCTGTTGGTGCAGTGTGGAGATGCCTGAAACAGTGTAAGTGCCAGCAGCAGCTGAGCTGCATCAGCACTGAATCCAGAGGAGGGCCATCTTCCCTCTGGAGATGATAGTGTCTACAATGGAGACATGTTTTCAAAGGTAACCATGCTGCCCTGATGTCCCATAGACTGAATGGCACTAGATTGAACTCTGTACTATCAAGAACCATAGTTGTGAATGCAGGAACAGCAGGGACAGAAAGTATGGTCAAGTTGGCCCTTGAAAACATGAATTTAACCAAGATCTGTTTCTCCTTTGCAGCAAAAAACAATGCTTGATCAGCACAGAGTGTTTGAAAATGCACCATCAGTAATGATAGCTAATTGGGCTGCTGTGAGATGGAGTGTCAAACATAGTGGCCAGAGCTTCAACAACTGTGGAGGTCAGAGCAGTCCCTGGTGCAGACCATGCTGAGGCAGCTGTGCTCCTGCAGCCCTTGGAGGTCCACAGGGATGCAGGGATCCACCTGCAATCCATGGAAGAGACCCATGCCCGAGCAGGAGGATGCCTGAAAGGAGGCTGTGACCCCGTGGGAGGCCCATGGAGAGAGAAGTCTGCCGGAGCAGCCTGTCCTTGAGTGGACACCCTGTGGAAGAGTGACCCGTGCTGCAGCAGTCTGGGGAGGATGATTGCCTGTGGGATGGACAATGCAGCAGTTTGCAGAGAACTGTTGCTCATGAGATGGACTCATGCTGGAGAAGTTCATGGAGAACTGTCTCCTGTGGAAGGGACCCCCTGGTGGAGGAGGGGAAGGACTTCTCTCCCTAAGCAGCAGGAGAAACAACAGGTGATGAAATGACCATAACACCCATTCTCTGTCTCCCTGCATCACTAGGGGAGGAGGCAGAGTTGGGAAAGAGGGAAGACTGGGGAGAAAATGTATTTTTCACATCTCATTTCTCATTATCCTGCTCTGATTTTTTAAATAATGAATTCAACTAATATCTCTAGTATTTGCCTGTGATGATATTTGGTGAGTGACGTCTCCCAGTCCTTAACTCATGAAGCCTTCACTATATTTCTCTCTCCTGTCCAGCTGTGGAGAGCAGTGAGAGAGAGGCTTCGGTGGGTGCCTGATATCCAGCCAGCATCAACCCACTACAAAACATTACTTACCGGGTTATTTTCAAATAATTCCAGGATGAATGTAATGGCACTGCTGTTGATTCCCACAAAGAGATTAATACAAGACAATGCAACATAAGCAGTGCTGGGGATACTGAAGAAAGAAGAAGCAGGGTACATCATGGGAATTACTGCCCATCTGCATGCAAGAAATAGAAAAAAACTATGATAACTTCTCAGTATTCTCATGTCAGTTGGCCTAAAGAAAACACAAAGTTGAGCTTTTTTCCCATCCCAAGTGTAACAAAATGGTGTAACCAACCAGTAAGCCACCACAGTATTTTCTCCCTGGTTACTACATAAGATTATTTCCTGCTTAGTCTTTTTTTGCTATTAAAATGCTGGGCAATGGACACTGCTAAAACTGAGAAAACTTAATGCTAGCAAGGTTGCTACCACCCCAGGGATCTTTGCACATTTCAGTGAATTGTACACCAAGAAAGAGAAACAAAGAAATGTTGAATGCTGAAAGATTGACTGTATTGACTGTGAATGTGGCAAATGAACACTGAATTCCTACACAATGTACAAGGAAGAAAGCAGCAAACTGAACAAATATGTTTTCCTATACAGGTCACATTTAAAGCTTGAAAATGCAAGGCAGGCAGCAACAAAAGAATCTCTTTTGCAGCATATATCCAGACAGAGTTTGTAAATACCCATAGTAGAATACAATTTTAACCTGTTTTGTATCCACTCAGTTCTGTTCCTCAAAGCTGGGTTCCACTAAGTACTGAGCTCAGTAACGTGAAGTCATTTCCATGTGAAATACAGGGCCCACCTGCAGCAATAACCTTGAACACTCACCCATAGAGAAGCAGCAAGGCAATGAGCACAGGGAGATTGGTTGGAGAGGCGTACGCTTTCTTGTTGAATCCAGCGAATATAGCCACAACCATTCCAGCACTCAGTGCATAATTCACCTGCCACAGCACAGGGTGAAGATCAGGGTGTAAGACCTGAGAAGGCCTGCAAACATATCCAGATCCTACACATCATTCTAAAAGGATTTTTTATTGAGGAACATCAGAATTTGAGTTAGACTAGTCACACTGAATCTTTTGGATCAACAGGTCCTTGGCAATGCTCAACGTTTTTCTAAGGCATCTTTTATTGGACTGGTCACCAAAAATTCAACATATATTGTTGTTCCTTAGATTATGGTTTGTGAATCCATTATTTGATAGTCTGGCTGCCAGGCTTCCCACAAAAACGGGCCATGGGTATGCAAGGGAAGTGCAGTTTCTGGTGATGCAAACAAAGGCTGTGCAGGATGGAAAAGGCAGTTACTTGAGTCACAGTCCTGGGAAGAGGCTGATGTGAATATGCTTGGCCACTGCTATATTTCTCTCTTCAGTATTAGTAGCACTACTCTACTGCAATGGACAGAATTCCCCATGCAGAATGGAAGGTAGCATTTCACAGAACTGCCTTTGCATCATGCTGTCAAGGGCAACGACCAAGCAGAATTCCTGTCAAGGAAGCTGCTGTGAACAGCAGGGAACAATAACTCTGGGACCTGCTTCTTTTCCCTCATTTACTAAAATAATGCTTTGCTTTATCTTCTCCTGAGAGAACGCCTTCCAAACCCTGAAGAGTTTTGTGCTTTTCAAATAATGATTTTCTTTTCAATTTTTTCAATTCCATGTTCATGCTTTTCTTATTGCATAATTCCTTGGCCACTTTCTTGATTGTGAAGGCATGGCCAGAGAACCAGCCCTTTTTGTGCCTCAGACAGCCAAAGAATTTTCTCTTTTATGACAAAGTGGCCGGAGGGAAGCTGAGTTATGCACTTGAATTAATTTCTACACTTTTAATTAGTCCAGAGGCCAGATCCTTAGCATGCTCTCTGAGAAACACTTAAGAGAAATGAATGCTTTGCAATGCTTAGAATCACCTTCACTTGATTCACTGGTTAGCCCTCAGCTCATGCACACCCAGGATACTCGGAGGTGTCAATCAGACCAGCAGTTACTTACTATGTCCCACATGAAGTTAGTTAGCCAATAGGTAACAGGGCTCACACCACTGACAAACTGGAGATGTTTGGCTTTTGTTACACGTTCTTGGATCAGGTATATAACAAAACTGGCTGGTATAAAGGACATGGCAAAAATCACACAGATGGCAACAACAGCATCCACTGAAGTGGTCAGTCTACAATAGAGCACAGGAAGGGACTGTGAGCAAGGGAATGGATGCAGTGTAACACTACATTAGCATCTGGGGACTCTGGAGGGTGTTTCAAGATCTAAGGGTAGCGAAGATGCTTTTTAAGTAGTAGACTTCTCCAGTTCCAAAATGTGCTAAAAATAATGTATTTAAGTGGGTTTGGGGACTGTAGCTAATGAATATAGCACCATTCCCTGATCTTTTACTTGCTTTGTATATCTCAGTTGGACAGTCTGTCCTGTGTAGGGCATCTCAAACTAGGCATTTAGGCACAATACTCAAAGTGCTCTGGAAGCAGGGAAAAGAGAAACTTAAAAAGGCAAGTTGAAGACAGTGAGATGAAGCACAGATTTTGCCTCTGTGCTGTAATGCAAAGTTTTCAGTTTCATTGAATTATGAGCTTAATAAGAGAGTGGAAAATCTTGCCATTTTAGGGATGTCTTTTTCAAGAAGTTATAACTTTCATATTCTGGAATACACCAACCCTACTACAAGCCATTGAAAATCTACCTGTGTGCTGTCTTGCTGTCTTTGGCGCCAGGAGAGTGATTGTGAACTACTTGACCTGTAGTCAGTTACAGACATGTTCTTATTCTAATTTTTATTACATAATTTATTTCAGAAATAAATGTATTGGGTTTGGAGCATGAACAAAAATTTCAGAATCTTCATGCTTGGGAATCAACAGAAACATGCAATAATGTATACCCAACGGTCATAGTTCCTACCTGGGATGGGAATGAACTCTTATGGGAACATAATGAGATGTGAATAGATTCTTGTTCAGAATAAAACATCAGAGAAGGGCTTCCACATTCTGTCAATTGAATTCTTTCTCATCAGAGTGTGAGCAGACTTACACAGTGACTTCAGAGAGCTGCTCCTTGGTGAGGTTCAGAGGATGGTTTATGGCAGTGATGCCATGTTCCTCAGGGGCTTGGCCAGTCCTCAGATTAGCTCTGAGGATTGCATTATTTGCTACATTGAGGAAACTAACCATAGCATGCCAGCCTTTATTGTTAAACCACACCTAAAAGAGTCAGAAATCACAGATTAATTTAAGAAGCCTTCACTGAGCTACAGGAGAAGATTTGGCTGCCTTTTATCTACTTTAGTAGGCATTGTCAGCAGGGGTGAGTCCAGCACCAGGAATTCATAGTTCCTAGGCACAGTCCTGCAGGAGGAGCTCACATCCTATGCTTTTAAAAGCATTGGACAACTACTGTCAGGGGATTTTATAGAAGAACATTTTAAGATTTAGTGTACTACTCAAAGTATTTAGGACAGCAAGTAGTACTAAGAACATGATCTAAAAAATCTCACATTTAAAATACTATGAATAAGAATTACCTATATTATGGGATACAACGTTAATGCCAACTTATTACTAAAATATAGCATTTCAGCTCTTCTTGCATCTGGGAATACCACCAGCAATATTCTCATAATTTGAAGTATATGTCAAGAAAGACTGTGAGTTAGCAGACTGATTCCAGAAAATACCTTAATATTATCCTCAGTTTCCATGTATCTAAGGAAATTAGGGATTTCTTTAGCAGCAGCCAGTGAAGTTTGTCCCTAAAACAAAAAAGAAAAAGCCAAAGATCAGTGCTCTAGGTGAAATCTAATATTGCAGTAACCATGCTTTAATAAGGGGTCAAAAACCAAACAAAATTTAAAATCTTGCTTACTCCTGTCACATTCATCATTCGGCCAAGATCACTTAAAAAATTGACAATTTGATCTCCAGAAACATGAAGGACTGGAAGCCTTCCTCCTATAGAAATTCCTCCATATCTAGTAAAAATAAAAATATCATCAATAAATAACTCATACCACACACCCTTAACTGTACATGAATAGAAATACTAAAAACCCACTTAATATAAGTTTAATTTCTATACATCAAGTATTTCATGTATAACAATTTCTACTCTTTTTCTAATAAGTTGTATTAGGTCTTTATAGGGCTAACAAATAATAGAAGCGCTATCAGTTTCTGAGAGGTTGATGCCAGGATTCTGAGAAAATTATTTAGATAGAAGATTTGGAGAAAACAGTGATTTCTACAGAACAAAATCTTTAAATCAAGATAATTGCCATATAATGGTTTAGACAGCATGGAGGACTAAGGACAGCATAGACCTCAGTTAAAATTTCAGATGCTCTGAGAGGAGCAGGTATTCACCAATGTCAGTACCAGTCAGCACTCCATAATGATAAATACTACTGCACAAGATGAACTGAAGTCTAATCCCATAGCAAGCAATGCTTGCACATGAAGCAGATAATCTGTGAAGAAAGGCAGTCATCCAGCTGCTATCTTTGAAGTGAACTCCTACTGCTGGTGAAAAATGAAATAAGTATGTGCTTCAGACCAACTAGTTGCTTTCTATGCTTAGTAACTGCAGTGTAGACATCACACACTGGGGTTAGCTGCTGTCTCTACCAAAAGAAGAGAACTAGTGGAATCTGGTGTGTAACTACTGTACAGGTACAGAGCAGGCATGAGGAACTGGGGTTGTTACTTGTGTATTTGACAGGCTGGTGTCTAGGTTTCATCCTACTGAGGTCCTTTTTTTGGGGAGTTTATATTTGTTCTGTGGCGCTGAAAGAGCTGTGCCACAGCAGCATTACAATATATTGTACTATTGTGTTGAACCTTTTCACCATGCAGTTCCCATTGGTTTGCCTCCTGTAGGTAATAAAGCTTGATAGTTCCATTGTGTGCCTCTTGCCCTCATCTCCTGTGGGGAGTTCAAACGAATATAACCCCTTGTCTTTATAAGACCCTTCCTGATCCCCAGCCTCCTTCCCATTGAAGCCATCTCTTTGTTCTACACTGTCTGCCACAATTCCCCTTGTCCGTTTGCAGAAACATTGTGAGGCTCCCTGGTTAAACAGAAATACATTGTTCCTTTATCTACCACCTTAATCTGTGAATTGGTTTCTTACCTCTGCTCATTGACCCAGTATTTACTCTTCAAGCTGAAACAGGAAAAGAGAATCCCCTTTAAATGCACAGAACCAAAGTCAATGATACTGCCAGGCTTAAGTAAAAATTAAAGTAGAATTTCTATACTTTGCAAACCTCCAGTTTGCTGATTATTACTTTGAGTTTTGGGGTTGGCAGGATTTTTGGCATTCCTTGAAGTGTGTTTTTGACTTTTTGTTTTCTGACATGATTCATCTCCAATTCATACAGGGATAAGCAAGATTCCTAAAGTGACACATATTGGGCTATTCTAATCCATAATTAATTGATTTTCAAAGATGTATCTAAAGCAATTATGACACATGCTAAGAGGAGTCAGTCAAAGGCAGTCAGCATATAGTTTATACAAAGGGAATTTCAAGAGCTCTGCTAGGAACTGAAAAAGTAGCAAGGCCTGAATCAGAGATACTAGACCTGGACACTGCACAGCTAATCACCACACTCAACTCCTCAGGCAAGCTGAGGAACTATCAGTTGGATGATGTATTCATGCAACATTGTCCTTTGGCTGCTCTTTAGCACTTCTGGGAAGCAAGTGATAATTAACTCAGGCAGACGGTCACATTAATGTGGCTGCAGTTCTTCAGGGAGACACAGCAGTATCTCTGCAAGGCAGTTCACAGTGCTGTGCAAAGGCACCATTTTTGTCAGCATTAACATGGCATTCCATCAGCACCGACACTTAGCTCTGCCTAAGGAGTACCTGATTATACAAATAGCTATAATTGAAAATATTTCACTCCCCTAAAATCAGCCTCTTCTACTCTTTTATCAGAAATATGAACATGGTGCTCAAATCTAGCACAGTATCTACCTGCTGGCAAAGCAAGTGTTATGTCATTATTAAATAAGAATTTCATCACCAGATACGAAATACCACATGTGAAAAAGAATTAGAGATTCATCCCTACCTTCCTTTTATCAAAGTGGGATATGTTTTCACCAGAAAATCTGAAATATTTCTGTGGGTCAGATCTTGAAGAATTTCTGTGCTGCGTTGCACTCTCTGTCAAGAAACAAAAACCTAATCAATCACAATAAAGTTTAGAGTGTCTTAAGCTATTAAGTATTTGTCAGGAAAAGAGAAAAAGTAGCTTTGGTTCAGAGAAAATGCTCGGGTTCATAGTATTACTGAAAGAGTGGTCAATCACTCGGTCATTTCTAGCCTAAACATCCTTAGTTTACTAAGACTTAAGAAGAAATCAATAAATTTGTGATGCATGACACAAAACAGTTGCATGTCACTCTGAAACAGTTATTTGCAACTAAAGTCAGGGTTGCTCAAGGCTTAAGGAAACTTCTCAAACAAATTGAGGCTCCAGTAAAAACCAAAAAAGTTAGTTTCCTGTAATTTAGCAGCTTTAGGTAAAAATTAATACAAAAAATTCACCTTCACTAGCACATTAGATAGTTCGAATATTACTTTTTTTTTTTTAAAATATGAAATTGATGCCACATGACAACTTTGTTGAGTCTTTTACAAATACAGGGTTCCTGTGAAATGCAAGACCTCACACTCCTGAGGCAGCTTCAGATGGCAAAGTTTGCAACCTGAAATCATCTGACCTAGAAACTAAGTCTAATGAACTTTCCATAAGTTCCTGTATTTGTCCAGAGAGAGTACTGGATGACACAGAAGACACATTAGAGACCTCCAGTTGATTCTAGACAGGAAGACTGGTAGCATCCCCATAGTGCCTTCATTAATTGTCTATGCTTAAACATAATTCTATTGACAATTATTTACACACTGTGCCTTTTCTGCCAACTCAGATGTGAACTGTTTCTTTCTGACAAGTTATACAAAACTATAACATCCTGCAAATTTATCAGGATAATATAATAAACATATTTTTTTAGAGGATTAGAATCCCCACAAACAAATAAAAAAAATTGCATCTTACTTGGAATTGAAGTTTTAGACTAAAGATCTCTGAAATACACTAGCATGTGAGTAGCAAAATTCAACTTTGTTGGACAGGCATTATATGGAAATCAGCGATAACTTGGCATGCTGTGAGTAAGGTATATAAACTCTATTTAATTTTTTTTCTTCATAAACAGGAATTCTATAGACATTTAAACTATTTGTTTTGTGAACAGTGATAGAGAAATCAAAGCAAATGGAATCAGTGTTTTCCAGAGATTGTGTCATGGAAAGTGGTACAGTCACCATCCCTGAAGTGTTCAAAAAGCTGAGATGTGGCACATGGGATGTAGTTCAATGGTGAAGATGGCAGCGCTGGGTTAACAGTTGGACTCGATCTTAGGGGTGTTTTTTAACATAATGTTTCTATGAAAATTAGAAATATCTTAGTCATTTTGCTGGTGTGTTCAGCCTGGCAAACAGGAATATTAAAGATGAACAGTGTGCATGGTGAGACATTAAATTAGTGAGCTACTACTCTGAGAGTGGCTGCAATTCTGTTTAACAACTTAGAAAAATGTTTATGAAATGCAAACACTGACAGGCTGTAATTTTCCTTTGCTCTTCAAAAGAACAAGCACATTTTATAAAGGGCACTACTAAGATCATTCACTGATAGGAGAGGTGGAAATGTAGTTCTATTTTCCTCCATAGAACATCAATGGTTATTAAATTACCCATCTTCATGCACATGCATACAAATATTCATTTTGCTAGCTTAAAGCATTTCTCATAGAAATGGAATAGAAAGACATGAAAAAAATAATCATTTGGGTTTAACTGAATATTAATTTTCCCATTTTAATGAGTGGACTGCACTCCACGTTTTTAAATTTGTGACTTTTTTCTTTTTTTTTTCTCCTTTTTCTCCCTCCTGCCCTTCCCTTCTTTAAAGAAAGGCAACCTTATAAACACAATTGTTCTTTCAGACAAAAGAAATTTTTTTAAATTATGTGATAAATTGTTAAAATTTTTGTGATTTTCTTCTACAGGAAAAGTTTGCAATTTGGATGAAAACAGTAATCAAAATTTATTTAAATGTGCAAGCTTTTCCAATACCTCTGAAATTGAATTCTAAATTCCTGCAAGTCTTGCTCTCTTGAAAAAGAATGTACCATGTATATTACCATGGCAAGGTACTTAGACACTGATCCCTTTTCCAGCACTTGCCATGAAACTTTTCTTCAAAGATTTATGGCACAAGGACACAACCTGTGGTGGTGGGAGGCCTCCTGCACCTGCAGGGCATTCTGGCAGCATAGTGAGTTTCTTGTGAGTGCTGCACTTGCAGGAAGGTGATGGATTCTCAGGGCTCCACTTTTGGCTCAGCAGGAGGCTGCTTAGGTTAGGATGAACAGCAGGTGTGTCCCAGGCAGTTGGCATGTTATTGCATGGGTAGTTCCTGTGTAGAGGAACAGAGCTTTAAGGTGTGCAGAGATAACAGTCCACGAGAACTCACAAACTTACAAAATCACAATGCTCTAAGCAGATATTCCCCCCTCAGCCCTCATCCTGTGAGTTTTGAATAAGAACAAAATTTTATAGTATTTGGTATACATGAATAAATATAATCTCCCCCCATAACTCTGCCAAGTTTAATGCCTTCAGCTTGCAGACAGGACACTGAAGGAGCAAGGGGACTGTGTTTGATCCATTAGTACTGGAAATCTGCAGTGGACATATCTTTGTGAAGAAACTAGCATTTTCCTTTATCATGGAGTATATTTTCTTTTTTTAAAGCTTCCTCTTTGTTTCTGCTATACCAGGTAGAGGAGAAGAACACAAGAAGAGAGGACAACCAGAAGGATCAAATTGCTGGATAGCATGGCTGGGAAAGAGTCAGGAGAAAGGGAACAAATGTCAAAGCATAGCAAGCCAGTGACAAAAGGCTCCAAAGCAGGACTCACAGGCAGAGTAAGCAGGTAGGAGCTCTACTAATGTTGCCCTCACTTCAGAATGAGAAGACTTTCAAATCATAGACACAGTCCTCATTGATACTTCACAATCTGAGCGATTGCTGAAATGATTGCTTCCAAACACAGCAATGGGAACTGGAGGAACCTGAAGGGGCTCAAACAAGGAAAGTGCCAGGGAAGCTGAGAAGATTTGGGCCTGAGGTCACTGACCTACTGACAAAAATTTTGAGGTTGCTTAACTCTCAGTCCATGAGAGCTACATGAGCTGGTTTCCAGTCAGTCACATTGAGCACTGTGAATCATTCTTAATCCACTGGCAGTGTTATCTTGCTGTTTGTTTGCCACTTTTGACCCAATATTAGATAGAGCCAACAACACATCTGAAGCACTGGCTCTTGTGAAGAGTCAAGCCAATTCATTCTTGTTTCACTACTCAAGTTCCACTAGAAGTACCCTGCTAGGATCTCATTCAAGAGAAATTAGCTAGCAACTTACAAAAGAGGCTGATTCTTCATGCAGCGAATTCCAAACCCTGGTTTATTCAAGAAAGCATGAGTAAGGGAGACCATCTGCTCATTGCCAGGACGTTCATTGCTAAGGAAATAAGATAGGACATTCTCTGTAAAATATTTTTTCAAACTATTTTACTGTAATACACATAGCAACTAGAGAAGGACAACCATATGGCAGAACCAACTGCCCCCCTCCAAATGCTAATCATTCAATTGTTCTATTTATTTATGTAAAAACCTAGAATGTTCTGAGATGGTTGACAGACTATGGTTCTTTTCTCCTAATACTAAAGCTGACTTCTGACAAAGCCCAATAACAACATTCTCCAGAAAAGGCTTGAATCCTCATTGCTATTCTCTCAGCACTGTCACAGTCAGTAATCAGAAGATGAAAAACATATTCTGCATTTTCATTTGCAGAGGCCTGGATTTCCTGTTAGACAGGATATGTAACTTTATAACTGTTGAGATCCTGAACTCAGGTAGGAAGAGGAAAATACTGAAGTTAGAAAGATATTTGAAGGACTATCTGTTAGATGTAGTAGCAGCTGTATTCTCCACATGCATCAATTTCAAGCTATTTTAAATCTGCTGATTCCAGTGAAGTGAATCTTTTCTTACATCACATAGAGTGAGAAAAAAACAGAGACAAGGCCCCACGATGTTAAACTCTAGGGAGAAAAAGGTGTATGTGTGACAAGTATACTTTAAGTAATTCCTCTTACCTGAAGAACGTAAACTGCTGTCCATAGATCCAAGGGTGTAATGTTAAGGCTGGATATTCTCCAAATGGAGGAATAATGACTGTAAGTACTAGAGACAGCAAGACAAAACTAGCGGGGAGAACAACCTGCAGGGAACACCAAAACTTCACATTAGGTTATTATATAAATGTAGAGGGACACTGTACACACCCCATAATATATGTAAACAAAGGAAGGAAGCAGGAACACACAGATCCAGTCTGGTTTAACTTCTGAACACCAACAATTTAATTTCCAGCGCTTTTGCTTAAAATTCTGGTTGTCATAGAACTGTGTATGTTAAAAATAAAACATTGGGCTAGTAGAGATAAAATCATGAACTTGGTGCAGTTGATAGACTCCAGGCAGAAAGAAATAAGAGAAGAGGCAGAAGAGTTGGACTTTTAATTGCACTGTTACCCATTTGCAGCACCTCTATTGCTTTCCACAGAGCCATCATTGCTGGAAAGACTATTGAGAATGTTGTGGGAAAGAATCAAGAACAGCAAAAGTCAGTCCATACCTGTGCTAGGAAGTCCTTGTGGCTGCGGGAGGCGTGGTGGAAGCGTTTGATGAGCAATGCTTTGATCTGCTGCTGAACAAGCTGAAAGCCTTTATACTGTCGGGACCCTTTGCCTTCATTTTGATCTCCTGCTTTGCCCACTGGCATTCGAGAAGTGTCATTAGTTTTCAGGGTGGTTTGTTCAGCTGGTTTGTTCTCAGTAGGAGTTTTGTCAAGAGCAGAACCATTTTCTTGAGTATCACCTAGGTTAAAATGAGAAGCATCAGAGAAGACACTTTATCTTCCATACGTGAAGTAGCAGACATTTTAATGAGGTCCAGATTTTACCAATCATACATATCATAACTCCAGATTGCTTTAGCTACAGCTATCACACTGTGGTTGTATTTAGTGACATCATATAGGTTAATTCTCCTCTTACCCAGCAGGATGAACAATTTACTCATCTATGTAGTTTATGGACTAATAGTCATCAAAGTACTTTTTATGCAACTACTAAAACCATTGACATCTGGGTGCTCAACACTCTGCTTTTATTTGCATAGTTAAGAACCTCATCCAATCTAAATAAAAGTCTTTCTGCTGACTTAATCTTTTTTTCAGATATCCTATCAGGCCCTAAAACCAGATATTTGCTGACCAAATTAATTTTGTTAAGAACACATAACAGACTGAAAGTTCTGAAACTCCTCTTTGCAGAGTGTTCAGAATGAAAAGCAGTCCCAGGAACAGATATAGATTTGTGGATCTATACCTGTTTTTTGCATTTCAGGGTCGGCTTCTGCTGTGACCTTTAGGAAAACCTGCCATAGAGAAATACATTTTCTGGTTAGGAAAAGAATAGTTACAATAACCTGACCCTTTAGAACACCATACATCATCCTTCAATATAAATGAAGAAAATTTGGATAACTTTTCAGTACTTCATATTATTACACAATCAGAGGTCACTTATGAAATACTTCAGAAAATAAATGAACTAATAAAGATACAAAAAAAGGATGTATTTCAGGCTAATGGGTCAGTCTCCCCAAGGCTACAATGAAGTAGGACTTAGATTCTTTTTCTAGGCCCTTCTCAAAGATTTTCTGAGTGTGCCATATCTTATAGGACTAGATTTTGAAGGATGTATTAGGAATTACATGTTTAAGAACAGGAATAGTCTCAGTAAAATTTTGGGTGCTTATGGTGAGGTCAGCAGGTATTTTAATCTGTCTGTTACCTCTTCAAGTGGTGTGTCTGAAACTCCAAAACTGCTGAGTCCCAGGTCATCCAGTGTCTCCTCCAGTTCTCTGAAGAGACTGGCATAAGAACGTTGTTTGAAGTTTTTATTGGGCAAAAGATAAATGAGTTCCTGACCAATGCTTTCAATCAATTTTGCTTCTGGGATATGATGGTGGATTACTTCTGCTAGCTCATTTAGATCTCCTGTGAAAAGTCAAAACAGTGTTCATAGAAAGAATATTTAACCATATTAAGCATGATTTCAGAAGCTGTTGCTCGCACTAAAAGGATACTGGTCTATTACATAACTCACAGGTATATCAGTTAATTCTGCACTAGACTGGGCTATGTTGCTAATTATGCTTAGGAACTGTGTAGCAGGGAACTATTTCAGGTTTGCTAATAAAGCACAACAAAATCTTCAGGAATATCTACTTAAATTCTCTTATGGGGAAAAGCCAAAATTACTTTTTTTTTCTGAGAAAGTCTATTTCCTTGCTCTAGATATGCTTCAGTTTTCATTAACAAATTACATAGAACTTAATAGCATACTTGTAAAGCACACAAACTTCCAGTTCATTATCTGTACCTGAGACCACATATACACAAAAGTGTGTCAATGGTAAGCAAAACCATAAAGAACCCTTATTAAATTTGTGTTACAATGCAATACAAATTTTAGACACAAGGACCAAAGAAGTGTGGCTCATCAGCACAACAGGAGATCTAGCTATGTGCTGGAATGCTGAGCCATCCTGCTTCTTACCATCCAGTTCCAACTCTGGAGCTCCTTCTTCACCCCTGTGTACACAGCTGGAGCAGGAACAAGAGCACTGAGATCCACAGCTACAAAATGACTAGCATGGACAAGCAAGAGATAAAAAGATACTTCAGATACTCAAAACAGGATGTAAAGGTTGTCAATATTTAAACAGTTTGAGTCAATGAAAAATATGCCTTATCCAGAGCATCCTGAATATACTATACTGAAAATCATTTGAAGACTGGATTAAGCAATGCAGAAAATATAAATGCATCTGCACAAATCAGTTCTAAAAAGCATACAAAATACCTGGGGAAATGCAATCAGCAGGGGCCATGAGTATACAGATTGTGTTGCTACAAGGACTGGAAGCACTACTTTCAACAGAAAGAGCCTAGAACCCTACTTTTCAAGCTCTGAGAGGCTGATTTAGCTATGGATAAATGTAGACTTTTCTGGTGTCTGAGCTACTTGCCAGACTACTTAATGTTTGAAATCAGTGTACTGAAAAAGCAAGGATCAGAAAGACCTGTATATGGACAAAGGCAGCTCGAGAGTTGGGGTTGTTCAGCCTAGGAGAAGGGAAGGCTCCAGGGAGACCTTAGAGACCCTCTAGCACCTAAAGGGGGCTACAAACAAATGGGATGGGGACTTTTTACAAGCATGTAGCAATAGGACAAGGGGGAATGGATTTAAACTGAAAAGGGTTGATTTAGATTATTAGAAAGAAATTCTTTATTGTGAGGGTGGTGAGACACTGGAACAGGTTGCTCAGAGATGCTGTGGATGCCCCATCCCTGGAAGTGTTCAAGGCTAGGCTGGATGGGGTTTGAGCAACCTGGTCTAGTGGAAAGTGTCCCTGCCCACAGCTGGGGGTTGGAACTGGATGATCTTTAAGGTCCCTTCCAACCCGAACCATGCTAATATGATATTCATAATTATATAACCATATGATTAACCACACTTTTGTACAAAGTCTCAAGCAACACTCAGTTACTTTTTACCTTGATGCAGTGCCAACTTTATTCAGATTACACTTGCAGGGAGGAAGATTCATACTCACTGTAGCCCTTCCCATTTTTGTAGTTCTCATTTTGCGAACAAGGGTGAGATAAAAGCCAGAGCCGAAAGAGTTCTTTAGGAATACAGGAGAACCTGAGCAGAAGAGTTTCCCTTGGGATATGATGGCTACTCTGTCTCCAAGGATATCTGCCTCATCCATGTGATGGGTTGACAGGATAATAGTTCTGCCTAGAAGGAACAAGGAGGAATGTTCAAAGCATGGACTCTCTCTGGAATTCAAAACTGTGCTTAGCTTTTTGGCAATTATTTCTCTGCACCAAAGCCAGGTACCATAGGTACAGCCATAGGTATCTGTTCAAAGAATCCCATCTGCTTGTGTTCATATCCCACTATTCAGATAGTTTACACAGCAGGCACATATAGCATCTATGACAAGTTTAAAAAATCCCCCTCAAAAAATCAAACAGTTTCTACTCTCAGATCTCTTACCTGGGCGATATTTCAGCAGAAGATCCCAGATAGATCGCCTGGAATATGGATCAACTCCAGAAGTGGGTTCATCCAAGACTACCACTTTTGCTTCACCCACAAAAGCAATGGCAACAGACAGTTTCCTTTGCATTCCACCTACCAGAGGACAAACACACCCTGGCATGTAAGATGTGTTATATAAGTGGCAGGGATGTAATTAACATTGCTTTTTGGTGTGGCAACAAACGGCTACAAATAAAATGAAACCTGTCCTCAGACACATATCTGCAAAGATAAATTAATAGTAATTTTTCTTCTGAAATTCAAAACAGGTTGTTCAAATCGTTGGGTTTTGTGTTTGTTTTTTTTTAATATAGATTTTCCATCTATACATTGCATTTTCTGTTTCTTGCCAGAAGCAAAAGAAGGAAGATATGAGGTTTTCACGTTCCTTCATGAAATTAACCAACTTTTATTGTTGCAATTAGGACAAAGTAGTATAAGAAAAGCTGGCTGTTTATTCAAATCAGCTTTTGAATCTGAAAGTGAGAGTTCTTCAAATACACTATGTGCATTTGTACCTTTAGAATGGAAGAAACTACTCCTACCAAATAATACAGCATTATGAAGCACTGATCCATACAGCGGGGAAGCATGATAGTATAGTTTTTCATTTGCCTTGAAATAATAGAAGGTTGTATTTTGTTTTGTTTCTTATATTAACCAATTGTTATATATATATTTATTTAAAACTAATAGCTTTAAGTATATTTGAATTTGTTGTATATTTATAAGATGTAGAAGCTTTGGGGACAGGTTTTGCCAGCTTTACTACTTGTACAGTCACATTTACTCCTTGAAAAGAAACCTCCCCCCAGTGCACATTGGTGTGTCAGAATATGGCTTCAAATATGTAACTGGACCAACACTTGCCCAAAGGCCAGGCAGGGTGGGGCTGTGAGGAACTGAGTCTAGTAGAAGGTGTTCCTGGCCATGACAGGAGGTTGGAACTAGATAATCTTTAGCATCCCTTCCAACCCAAACCCTTCCATGATTCTATGAAAGACAAAGAAAAGGCAGCAGGAAAAAACATCTTAGAGAATTCCTGTGGGCACCTGACAAATTCTGAGCTTCTTCATTCCTTTTATGGATGAGGCCCATGTCTTCCAGCATTGTTTCCAGCTCTTGCTCAGCTTCATCCCTGGATCTTCCTTTCAGTTGAGAATAAAATAAGATGTGCTCTGCTACAGTAAGGCTGTGAAATCAGACAGAAAGGCAAGAAGGCAGACTAAATGAATAAATCTTTTTTTCCCCAAGCAGCAATAAATTCACTCTAGCTTCATCTTGCTAAAGGAAGAGAGGTTGCATTACCCTAAAAGATCTTCTTTGGGATGAACACACTTCACTTGGAGGTCATAGTCTCTTTCTTTGCCTTTTCAAAGCAGAACCTGCTACTAAAGGAACTGGTATAGCAGGCATCAAACCCTCCATTTACGGGAATAAAATGGAAGAGAGTCTGCTGTTGAGATGAACACAAACTAATGGAAATGAAGCTGGAAATCACCAGAGAACACAGTAGGTGGTTGGGTGGTAGTGACAAATGGGCATAAAAATAACCTGCTACTGTGCTGTCAACACAGATATTTTTGCTTGGGGGTCCTGAATTTTAGTGTATGAACCTCTAGGCTAACTCCTGCTAACACACACTACAACAGAAAACACCAGGAGTACTGTCATTTTCCTAAGAAACTTTGTTCTCAGCAAAATTAGTCAGGAGATTTCTCCTGCAGGATGTGATGTTAGAGATGGAGAAGTTCTTCTGAAATACATCTACTGCCAGCAGAGTAAGAGAAACAACACAGGCTTTGGGGATTCTCATGCATGCAGACTGGGATGCTTCTTAAAGCCAGGATGGAGTGATACTTACTGATTGAATAAGATGTTGTGCTGAGGGCACATCCCCAGCCTGTGCCGAATGGAGTCCATGTGAGTCTGGATGTCCAGGCCACCAACCAGCACAGTTCCAGAGGTGGGTGGGAAGAGGCCTGTCAGGATCGACCTGGGAAAACAAAATGAGGAAATTCCCCCTCTCCTTTCACTCTGAGCAGGATAAGGAAGCTACATTGCATGATTCCACTAGATGGAGCATGATGACTTCTTACATTAGGCCTTGATGAAGCAAGGCCAGTGAAAAACATGCATGTGAGTGCTCCTGATCTGCTACAGAGAACCTCATGGCTCTGCTAACATCATTTTTGATACAACTGTCTATACAGTTCTGGCTTCCATAAAGAAACTGTTTTAGTTCAGTATGTTATATCACCTCTACCTATAAATGGGTCTAAAATGAAGCTCATTTTAGATATGAAGATAATAATAATGGTTTGACATCTCTGGCCATGCTGACTCATGCTCTACATCTTTATTTTCTGTAAACTAGAAGACCAAATGTTATGTTGCGAAGGGGTGGCATCTGTTACTAGATTTGGGTGATTAGTGGATTTTTCAGTTTTAAAAACTTCAAAGCAATAAAAATGTTTGGTTTTATTGGAAGAAAAAACCCCCTCAAATTTACAAAACATTTCAGCAGATTAGGATACTTTTATTTTGGGTTGAACATATTCCTTGTAAAACAATTAAAAAAATTAAAAGGCAATTTAAAGTGCCTTTGAAATAAAATTGTTTTAATTGAAAAACCCTAAAGTATTCTGCTGGGGAAAGTCATAATGAAACACATTCAGTTCTTTCAACATTTGGTGCACTTGTCACAGATTTATAAAAGGTTTTATTCACCAATTAATCCTATTTTGCCAAGTAAGGTTCTGTCTAAAGAAAATTAAACATGCTTAAAATTCAGCTTCCTGGGATGCTAAGTTTCTAGGCCTAGAGGAACATTTTAATCTGGACATGGGTCTTGCATGTGTGTAACAATTTTATTTAAAGAGGGCCTGTATTTTAAACTCCTTTGCACACAGACCAAAAGATGTGACTGACCTAGAGCCAGTTAGAGAAACAAAGAACATGTGGAAAGTAGTGACTCGCAAATTTTCAGCTCTTTCAGCCAGAAGATTCTTCTCTTTCTTCATCTATGGTAGTTTAGCCATGGGAAATTAATTCTGGGGGAGAGAATTGCTTCCTTCTCTCTAGACTTTCACTTGTTTGTGTCATGCATTACCTCCCTCCCAGGGCTTTAGCTAATCCAGGATATCTTCCTTATGCCTAGGGGCAGCATTTCCCTGTCCGGAAAAGCCTAATGTGTGTCAAAGCAGCTGCAGGGGGGGTAGAGAGACAAGGGAAGAGTGAAAAAAGAAGACTGCTCCAGCAACAGAGCAGTCTTATTTCTTCTAAAATAAGAGACTTACATGGTAGTTGTCTTTCCTGCTCCATTGTGACCAAGGAAGGCTGTGATCTGACCCTCATAAAAAGTGATATTCATCCCGTCTACTGCTGGTTTGGGCCTGTTTGCAAAAATCTTCACCAGGTTCTGAATGCATACTCCTGGAATCAATCCTGTTGGCTCAGGCTCAAAGAAGGAATTTACTTGAAAAGCAAGAAATCAAGAATGAAAAGATAATAAAAGCACCTTTTTTAATGTTAGTTCTGATGATGACAACACATCAGTAAGTGCAGAAGCAATAGCACATACCCAGCAAAACACAGCATCATGTTCCAGGGCCAGACTCTCCAAGTCACACTGGTACAAAACTGAAGCCAGATTTCTAATTGCACTGCAATTTATTTAGATTCACCCTCCTATCCATGAGAGAGCCCAGAATTGTGGTGGTCTGTGGAGAGGTAACTCACTGGATCCAGGAAGCTGAGCATGCTTTCTGTTTTCATTGTGTAGCAGAAAGATTATTTGGAATTGTTTTCTGGAAATACTTAGATAGGCTGAGAGATTACATTAAACAAGCAGCAGGTTGCCTTTCTAGCTGGGCTGAAATCTGCCATTCAAATAATCTGCCCAGCTGTGCATTCTTTGACCATGATGTCTAAAAAACCTCCCCCAAACACAAACAAAACACAACAACAACAAAAATTTGCCTTTAATCCTGATAGGTGAAATTTACCCCATTGCTGAGACCAGGTCAAGATTTAGGTAGTACCTAACATGAGCACTACATGAGATGGCTTTCTCTCTGGATTAAAAATGCATTATTGCAAATAGCACCATTAGGACATTTTATTGCACCAGCTTCTAGACAAAACAAACTTCCTTTGAAGTAAATGAAGCCCTTGGGCAATGTGAATTATGGGAGTTGAGAAACTGAAACTAAAGACCCTGTCCACTTTTGTTTACACAGAATGCTTTCGGCTTTGTAGGGAGGCTCATTTTGCAATTGCAGTTTACTTAATTGTTCAGTACCCAGCAGGCCTGTGTGGAGAGCAGCCAATGTGATCTGGGCAAAACCAGCCCCACCTCCATCAGTGCCTTGTGTGACTGACATTATTGTCACCGACAATACTCAGGGAAAACTTCCAAATATGCTGCACATCAGAAAGCTGTGTATACTACAGAACAGCTGAAATAATCAGTATAAAATGGGGAGCATTATTTAAAATAAAATTATCTTTATGAGCAACTTATCTTTCAATTTGTGAGAGGAATCTAGGTTTCCATTTACCTTACTGGGACAAATACAAACATCTCTGTATTCACAGAAGTTCACATGGAGTCTGGCTGGACAGTTATGCATATACTGGCAACTGAGGCACCTCCCTTGGTTTTTTATGTATCATAAGCTTAATTCATATTTATCTGCAAGACTCACTGACAAGTTCTGAGGCAAATTCTCTGATGGTCTACCCAGCTTTGCATCAGCTGAAGAACACTGGTGGAGGGTTGAGCTCCCTTTTTTTGTGGTTAATATTTCTCCATTTTGATCCTATATCCTCAGTGTCATTGAACTGTACTAGGTCTGCTCCTGGCTTCCCCACATGCCTCCCAGTTCCTTGTATGTGGGGCTGAAAGAGATGACAGGGTTTTTTTTGTGCAGTGACAGGCAGAAAGCCCTTCCTTTGTGGCCATGGAGCAGCTGGAACCTGGGAACTAAGGAGTAAAGCACCAAAAAGATAAGGCAGTACTAGGAGAAGATTGGCTGAAATAACCTTTAACCTCTGCCTGTCTTTTTCCTTTGAAGTCCTGTCCTGTTTCCATTCACCCTGAATGCATGTTTTCACTGCCTACGTGAGGAGCTCTGATGACCCCACTTTTATCTCTAGCTTTTCAAGAGAGTCAGAATGGGCTCAGAGCTGCCTGTAGCTGTTACTTGTGCTACAGAATCCACATGCATTCCTCTGAGCATCTCATACAGAAAACTCCTCTGGCTCACCACAAAAGAAGACATTGGGGCTTGAAAACAAGACAGGTCATTCAGGAATTCTTAGGTGGTGGCTAATGTCAGCATCAGAAAAGGCTGCAGACAGACACACAGAGCATTTCAGATAAATCCCTTTGAAACCAGCTTTTCCCTATAGATGCAAAACACACTAAAGATAGGCAAAAATAAAGGAGGGGTGGGACTAGGAGGGAAGAACATTCCCCTCAGCATATTTTTATTGAAGTCATGGCTCTGTTTAATTTTAAAAGTCAGTGTATGTGTCTCAACATGAAAACTAAGTTGCCAAAGAAACAGCCTGCATTTGCACGATAAAAAAACAAATTAAGGAACTCTTCTGGAAGACAGCTGTCTTATGTGTAGAGGCTAAAATATTCTAAGGGATGATGAATGTAGAGGAATAAATAAGAGTCGGTGTCTCTCTTGTGCTTAGCTCTGGCAGTTATATGCTATCACCTACTGGGCTCCTACTGGCTCTTGTAGCTTGGCTCCAATCACTCCTATGTCTAGTTTGTTATGAAGTACAATGAGTATAGTATCTCAGAAGTACTCAGGTTGCTCTCTCTCCTTACTATTAATTTCATCTTTGTCCTGGACATCTGTCTTAGGCTTCCCCTGCTCGCCGGGTTCTTTTTCTCGTTTGTGTTTACATTGTTTGTTTTTACCATCCTTCTTCCCCTGGCTGTCACTCTTTTCTTCTGTTTTTTCAGGTTCTTCAGATTTATTTGTTCTGCTTTCATTGTTTTCCTTTTCCATGGTCTTCTGATCCACACAGCCTTCTGACTCTGGACTTTTTTCTATATAAACCAAAAGTAATCAAGATTTAATCAGCAAAAATTTAATATCCTCTTATCTTTAGAGGTATTTTGAGGAAAAGGAGACAGTCCTAAGCTTTGAGCTTTTCAAGGGCATTAACCATCAGTATTTTACTCAGGTTGGGAATACAGCATTCAAAACCATCTAGCTTAAAATCTGCTGCATGGTGTCAAGATCAGATATTTAAGGAAAATGACTGACAATTTTGCAATTGTAGACTTAGAGTAAGATCCTGACTAGCATTAGGTACGTGTTTTATATTTCGTCCATGCAGCTTAGACCAAGTTCTCACCACATGAAGAGAAGGGCCATACAAACATTTTCCAGACATACAGGGAGTGAGAGGAATTAGAACAAAATTAAAAGGTTAAATGCAAAGCAAATTGCTGAACTGCTAAGATTAAGAGCACCAGGCCAGAATGAATGAGTTGGTATTAACTTCTAAACAAGAATTTCTGGCTTTCCAGTTTGGTCTTAGACATTGCTACCATGAAGGAAAACAATCACATTGGGTCAGGCTTGAAGGAAGAAGAAGCAGGAGCCCCCTGAACAAACTGTTTACATACCACAAATTCAAGCTGGCAGTCTAGAGTGAAACTAGCACAACTGTAATTTATCAGATGGCCTAGGACTTACTTTTGTTCTGAAACTTCACCATAACTTTCTGCTGTAAGAACTTTTAGCCCACAAAACTGTATAAAATTACTTGGTGCACAAATAATAACATGAACAAGTTCACTGCATCACCTAAAATGCCAAAGTGGAGGGATACAAGAGCGCACCAATAGAAATAAATTTTAAAAGTACCAAGATCATTTACCAGTTTAGCTTCATTTTCAGCCATGAACTTACATGATCTGAGACTTCTTATTCAGTTTTCCTCCCAATACATTAACCAGTTATGATAAATTAACAAAATGTTCAGTATTGTCCTTGAAGAAAAGATAGGAGCTGTGAAAAGTTCCATAGCTGTTCAAGTAAGCTGAGCCATTGAAGAGTCAGTTCTTCAAATAGGTAAGAATCACATTAATCATTACTTCCTACCAAGGAATTAATCAGAGATGACCTTTCCAACTGTCCCTGCTTTAGAAAACCCAAGGCAATGTTTTGTGGAAGAGAGGATGAAATAATGATCAGCACAATCAGGCTACTTGAGATAATAATAGAATAATTTCAATCAGACATTACTTCCAAAGACTTCTAGTTCAATCCTCAAAATATATGGCCCATTCAAATCATGGCAACTATCTCCAAAGATGGAGATTTCACAATCTTTCTGAACAACCTGTTCCAGTGTTCTAACTACCTTCATAATAAATACTCTTTTCCTTATATTGAATCCTAATTCCTGGTTTTCAGCTTATATTCATTGCTTCTCATCATTCCACTAGACACATCTGAGAAGTTCAGCTCTTTTGAGCTTTCTCTCTTCAGGCTGAGCAGACTCAGCTCTCTCAGCATCTTGTATGTTACATGCTCCAGCTCCTAATCAACTTGCTGGCTCTTTACTAGGCTTATTCAAGTTGGTACAAGGGTGGCATAGATTATGATCTTGCTTAGAAACAGAAAGTAAACAGACTTACATTAGTGTCAAACTAGATAGAAAAGAATCAGGTTTAGAAGGATAGGGAACCTCAGTGTAAGATTAACATTGCATGAATGTTGTGCTGAGCAACAAGAGCTTGAATGTATCAAAAGGTGTTACAGAGTGGGGGTTTGATGCTGCTAATTAAGCCAGGCTTTAAGGGCTCTCGGAGGGAACAGTGACTCATCTCTAATGACTCTAATGATAGCATGCCATGCCAAGTTCAAAGGCACTTGCCAAGACTCCCAGTGTATGGCAGTCTCTCACCTTTGCAGCAGCTCAGGTAGTGGAAATACTATGCAGTCACCTTTAAGCAGATCAGTGAAGTTATTTATAAAAACCAAAGTTTTAAAAGAACTCACCATCAGGAGTTGCTGTTTTCTCAGTTTCTGGGCTTCTAGAGCCAAGCCAATAAGATTCCAGCACAGGGAAATACCAAGGCTGTGGTAACCCATAGTCCCCTAAAACATAAATAAGTAGTAAAGTGCACTTCATAACCCCATTCTGCAGTAGGCACAAATTCATCTGAGCAAAGTCTAATTATAAACACTTGCAGTCCTAGTGTTGCATATCAGAAGGTCAAACCATGCACCAAGTACCTGACGGAACAGACTTTGTTCACAGATTTTTTTTTTCCTTTTGGACAGCAGTAAAATATTCAGAAGATGTGATGTGATTTGCCTTACCTTGTCTTAAGTAGAATGTGGTTTAATTACAGAATGAAGCTATTCCCTGAACTCTTACCAACCAGGCAGCAGCTCACTGCTTAAGATGGGATCCTAGCCTCACACAGGGACTTTCTTTTAATGCCCACTTAACTCTTGAGGGCTGACATGACTGAAAAATTTTTTAAATTTACACTTATTACCCTGGGGCTGAATTTCCAACTGGTAATGAGAAGAGACACTCTGACTGTTATTTCAGCACACAGCATTTCAGGAAAAGTGACAACAGTGTAATCCTCTTCTTAAACAAAAATGGGCTTTTTTAGTTACAGGTTAATTCAGTTTGGATAAGAGACAGCATAATAACATTACCAGTTCTTGTCAGGTCAGATCAGAATTACTGGAAGTCAACACTGCTTTCTAAGATCATATTAGACTAACACAGTTTACAGCAACTACCACTACTTTGTATGAAAAAGAAACTGACATACCTGGAAAAACGTTATCGAGATACCAAGAAAGTATTCCATAGAGAAAAGCATCAAAAAGCATCATGTTAATGGAAAAAAGAAAACTATATTCATCTCCTTCCAAGGGACTGGTTCTGATGTTACCCCACTGTAGGCCAAGACCTTGCTCTTCATAGCGTGACAAGTATTCTGTACCAAATCCAAAAGCTACTTGAGAAAGCAAACTCTGGAATAAAGGAAAAATTACATTCAGCCCTGACAGGGGGAAATTTTGTAAAAAAACTCCAAAAACAAATAAGCAAACAAAACCCCACCACAACAACAACAAAACAAAAAACCAAAACAAACAAAAAAACCCTCCTAACTTTGAGGGGCTGGACTTTAAAACTTGCTTAACAAATCACATGGGAAAAGTTGTTTCACTTTTATATTGGCATGTAACGTTTAATTCTCTGCAATTCTAAGCAGTATTTAGCCATAATAGACTGAATTCAACCTCAGATGTACTTTCTTTAACTACAGGCAACCTTCACAGATTGTTTTTTTCTTCATTAATGTCTGTTTGGAAAATACTATATCTAGAAATTGCAGTATACACCTTTTACTGTCTAGGAGAAACAAAATATTTCCTGAGTGTATGAGGCAGGGCCACTATGAGTAACATGACAGAAAGTACACCAGGTGATCAGGATGTGGAAAACCACAACTGTGTCCCCTGTCATGTCTGACAGCTGGTTCTAACACAACAAACTAATGAACCAGTAGTTTATACTTAGTTTATAACTTATACACATTGTTTATAACTTTATACCCTTAGGTACAGCTTTAGAAGTGTTTTATTTTCTTTTTCCCTATATTTCCCAGTACAAGAAGTGAAGACTGTTCCTTTACTTATGCTCTTAGAATGCTTGGCAAAAATGGGGAGATTGGACTCAAACACCCACTCCTCTTCCTGACTCATTGGGCAACATAAAATCAGTCTGGATAATTTTGTAAAATCACAGTTCCATTTCAAAAATCAGCAAGAAGTTTCCAGTTCTCCTGACTTGTTAAGCATCTCACCTAAAATGGAAGAGAACCAACAAGGAAGCACTGCAAGGAGAATGTCTACAACTTGTTAGATGAAAGGTATTTCTCAGAGCTTTGGCACTGGGGTTCAATGGCTAACTGTATGGTTCAGGTAAAGAAGGAATGTGAACCTGAGGTCTTTTCATCCTTAGATGTAGGGTTTTAATTAAATTATAGCATATGAGAAAGATAACTGTCCCCATTTTGTGAACTGCCTTCATTTTTATTAAACATATCAGAAGTTAGATTTGCTTTGACTTATAAGGAAATATTCAAAACCATTTTAACCAGTATGCTAACTTTCTGGCATTCAAAACATAAAATAAATTTTATTGATTTTTCGAAAAGCTATGAAGATATCTCTTGCTCTAGGCCTGCTAAAGGCTTCCACAGTTGCAATCCCTAATTATTTAAGAGAGATTTAGAGGTCTCCCTCTCTGAGTCAAAAAAGCCAAGAGGAAGAGGTGTGCAATACTTTGTGATTCACATATGCACTGTGAGAAGGGGAGCAGAGATGCCCTAGAGCCAGTGAAAGGCTTACTGCTAGGATCTTCAGATTAACAGTCAGACGGTCTTGCCAGACAAAGCAGATGATGTGGGGCAGGTACAAGGTGAAGTAGATGACTCCACTGCAGGCAGCTGCCAGATTTGCTTTGGAGAAGAAGGTGCTGAACAAGAAACACTGCATTATGGTGGCTGTGATGAATGTCAGTAGGAATAGAAAGAAGAGAAGTGGGTTGCTGTAATGTAGCACTTGTCCATGCTGTAAGCAAAAGGAAAACAGAAAAATTTACAAGTACTGCTGCTTTCTGCTAGCAGAAACGTTCAGAATTGCTATTGACATGTAATAGGTAATAAGCCAGTCTTACTTACCTAATATGACTTCTAACTCTGCCAGGTGTTAGTTTCAACAACTGAGGTCATTACAGTAACAAATCCTTCATCTAACTTTATCCCTGCTCTTGGATTGTGACTTCAGAATGAATAAAAATCATAACTGATCAAAAATCGACATTCTGTCCCTGTCTTAGTAACTAAATGACTCCAAGCAAGACCTGCCTGCTTGGAAACTCATTAAATAAAACTATTTGAAATATTACAATAAACGCTTATTTATCTCTTCTCACCATCCCCACAACCACTCACTTGATGTGCAGAAAAGACAATGTAAGGAAGTGTTACAAAACACATCTTTTAAAAAACCCACAATAAATCCACAGGAAAATTCTAGAGCTTCTGTACCTGGATGTTATTAAAACAGAATGATATCACATCTGAGGAATCCAAATGCAGTTTCTCAGAGATCCTTGTGCATTAACTGACCCCTAGGGTGAACTTTTATTGACTTTCTTCATTAGAGCTTTTGTGGATTAAATGCTCCCTCTCAAGAAGAGCAGGGACTGCTGCCAATTATCTATGTAGTCCTTAAAACCAATGTTGAGACCTACCTATTAGATCAATTTATATAATACTCAAATAGGTCTCTAAGGCTGTAAATAGGCCTCAGCATTGTTGCAACATCCCACTGGGGCTTAGAGACTGATTTCTTTATCAACAGGGATGCAATGTCTCATAAGAATGTATTTACAAAGATGCCTCACACTGGCATAGTGAAATCCGGGAAAGAAAATGAATTACAAGTACAAGCACATTCCTCTCTGACACTAATTACCTCCTGATTTTTAATTAAACCAGTGTGGCAAATAAAGTAAGCTTTCTCTATCACCCAAGCTGTAATGGAACAACCAGAAACTACAACAGCCTCTCAGGACATGCTGGTAAGACAGAGCAGCTTGAACCCTACCTATGTATTTATACCAATACTAGTCCCCCACATCAGAAAAGATGCAAGGGCATTCTTCCTTATCAAAATGCTACACATTGATATGATAAAATACAGCAGCAAGCTCTCAATATAGAGCTTGGTTCTCAGGTAGTGGAGACAACAGATAGTCTTCAGAGACAACATCTGAACTGTACTGAAAAGTTACAAAAATTCCAGGAATTCTGAATCACTGAAGCAAAAGGTGGATTGTTTTAAGGGTTTTCCTGAAAGTTGTGTTCTTGCAATCTCTTTCTCCATTGAAATAGTTGCATAGTTTCTAAGCAGGCAAGCACTGGATATTAAAAATTAATCATATATAGTGAATTACAAGATTAAAATTATTCAAATTATTATCTCTTTGATTTAAAGCAACAATTATTATTTATTGAGAGATCTGCATGTGCCTACAGAAAACACAATATACAGAGTAACCAGCCCGATGTATTTTCTAGGAGGCATCTCACAATAAATCTTTACTAGTTAATTTTTTGTTCTGTCTCTGCCAAGTGCTGATGCTGTCATGAGGTCTGCTCAGAAAAACATGCCTGCTACGTGCTGTGATCAGAACAGGCCTCCACCATTCACATCTCCCTGTCACTGGCTACTATTCTTTCTCAACAGCAAACTGGTATCAGCAGAGCAAACACAAGAGTGAGTTTGAGAGCAGCAATCCTTACCATAATCAGAGCTGTGAGGAGGAATGTGCTCACAGCCATCATGAAGAAGCTGTCTAGGAACCAAGTGCACCAAATCACGCCATTGGTTATACCCCTGTTCTTCATGGCCTCTTTCAGACGCATTTCCTTCTCCAGCACTATACTCTTCACAGTCATGGACACTGAATATATCCAAGCTAGCACCATGAAGATGGGAAAGGCGCGGTTTAAGGTGATCATGAAGCTACCAAAGCAAGAAGGAATAAATTAAATTTAGGTAAAACCAGAGAAATATCAGATGAAAAGCAAAAATGAAAAGGAAAAGGAGTGAGGAAGAGTGCATTAATTAAATATGGAACTGTAAATTCTCTGTCCAAACATCAATAGCATGTCACTAGTAAACCTCACAACTAAATATTAATAAAGTAATGGTTTCTTCATTCCCATGAGACAGATAAATGTTGTTTCTATTTTACAAAGAGGTTCTAAGCATTATTGAAGGCTACAAAATATTTGCTGCCTCATGAAATACACCTCTCTTCACAGTGAATTTCCATAATGTTTTTACTATGATCTACAAAGAATACTATAAGACATATGCTAATGTTAACAATTTGGGAGTGTCACTGTCTTTCTGTTCCCAAGATTCACTGACAAAAGAATTAAACAAATTAACCATTAAAAGCATCAGATGCTGCCAGCAAGGCTGCTGAAATTCATACAAACCATGAGTCAGGGTATTGGATCTAGCTAAGGCAGAGTTAATGTTTCCCACAGGAGCCCTCACAGTGCTGGGCTTTGCATGCATAGCTGGAACAGTGTTGATCATACACCAGTGTTTTGCCTACTGCTGAGCAGTGCTGGCACAGCACCAGAGCTGTTTTTCCAACATTCCCACCTCACCACTAGGCAGGGGAGGGCAGAACCTTGGGAGGGGACACAGCCAGTACAGCTGACCCAAACTGACCAAAGGGATATTTCACATTGTGTATGATGTCTCCTCAGCTAAAAAAGCTAAGAAAAAGGAGGAGAAAATGGGGGGTATTTGATATATACAACATTTGTCTTCCAAAGCAACTGCCATCCATGCTGAATCCCTGTTTCTCAGGAAGCAGCTGGACATTGCTGGATGGGAAATAGTGAAAAAATCTTGGGGATATTTTTTGGTTTAGCTTTAGTAAAGAGCCTTATCTTGACCTACAAGTTGTTTTCAATCTTAATTTCTTCTCCCTTCTTGCTGAGGAAGACGGTGATAGAGAGGCTTGGTGGCACCTGGCATCCAGTCAAGGTCAACTCACCACAGCCCTTGGCACTCAATGTAGGGTGAGCCAGAGGCAGTTTTCTACTAAGCATGCTATAGTTACAGTAGTTATTAAGTAGCAAGGTCCTGTGCAGGATGCAGTTTGTCAACTGCACTATTTATCTCTTTATTTTGCTGAGTCTGGGAACACTTTAACACAAAAAAAAAAAGTCTCCCTGGCATTGATGGCCTTGCTGTGCCGGGGGAGTTATCTTCTGAAGAAGATGAGGGAATACATCTCTCTCCCTAGTTAGGATTGATGTGCATGGTTTTATTATTCAGGCTTCCAGGGTATTTGTTCATCCTTATGTGAGCTGTTTAATACTACTAATTAACACTGCTACTTATCATGGAGTTTGTGGAATCTGGTGTTGATTGTTTAAAGGCCAAAAGCTCATAGTTGCTAAAAACAAAGAGCAAAAAGATTTCAACTTTGTAAGTCTGAGCCTTATAGAACTATATTTTTGCCATATGCTATCAAAGCTGTGTCAGTGTTAAAACAAAGGGAAAATCTTCAGTTTTTCACAAAAAAATTCCTGAAGAGCAATCTGCTCTGCAGAAACAAAGCCATGCTTTTGTGATATGGCCTGGGGTACACTGACTTCTGCCTGTTGCTGGACACACATAACCAGCACTAGACCATGCACAGCACAGCCTACAGGTTACCATGAGGATGCACTTGCTTCTCTTAAGGAAGGTCTCTGCAGAGGCTATCACTGAGTTTGCTTATCAGCCCTGAACTGTATGTGGCTACTGCAGGCTTCACAGTAGCCACAGTAGGACTTTTGCAGAGATGGAGTTTCTGCCTCTGCAGTACTCTCAGTGGGGAAGAAATAGACAGCAGGCTTGCCAGGGTGACATTTTGTCACACCAACACATGATGACCGGTGGGAATGATAGGTCAATCCATGTGTCTGCAATCTGCTTTTATCAGAAGTAGTAGCATTTGCCTGCACAAAGCACACTGACAGAACCATGAAAAGATTTCTCAAATGGTTTTGGGTGTTATTTTTTGGTTTTTGGGTTTTTATTTTTGAGTGAAAAGTTTACCAGGACAGCTGGAATATCACAGACTGCAGCATTGAAGCAGGCACACCATGAACAGGAAAGAAAATTGGAAGAAAACTGCTGCTTTTAAGGGGTTGATGTATTGTGATCATTTTAGGCCTGGACACTGGATGCAACAAAGCCCAGGATTGGGATTAGGGGTAGAATCTTGGCAAAGGTGACTTGTGGAGTCTGGGTTTTGACAGGATAAGGAAAAAACCAAATTAATTCAATTCTGTCTCAGTTATTACTCTTGCATTCATACCTTAGGACATTCATAATTTAGGGTTAATTCTAGTGCTTGAGAATCTTAAACCATCCAGCAATCCAAGTATTCAATAGAATTAAGGCTAACTGCTTTTACTCACACATCATCCACAAAACATGGATATGGCATTTGCTGCAGATAAATTCCCAATGGCACTTCAGTGCTGGTCTGGGTCTTTATAATCCCATGCTCAATCATGTCCTGGAGATATGCAAAGCCTCCCCAGATATAACGTAAATCATCCACAGGATCAGCTCTTGGACCAGGATCCCAGTACCTCAAAAGAAAATTCACATGGAAACCATTTGGGTAAGCAGTGACTTTTGGGAAGGGTTATGAGGCTAATAAATAAGTAAATAAGTAAATAAGTAAATAAGTAAGTAAGTAAGTAAGTAAGTAAGTAAATAAATAAATAAATAAATAAATACTATAATCTTGGCAACTGAAATTGTAGGGGGACTGTCTGGAGTCGTCTTTTCTAGACTTTGGTCTATGAGACCATATTGCTTAAGAAAGAGGAAGGCTCTTTTTTTTCCTTTCATTTTCTCTGCACTGACTTGGAATAGAAATTTTGGCCAAAAATGTACATAAATTAGTCATGTAGCTGACTAACTGTTCTAGAATAGAAATAACTGCATTTGGACTATGGTATCCTTGGATATTAAGCTGGAACAACTGGATTGCAGGTACCAGATAACATTATATTCTTCTGTAGACAATCCTGAGAAATTATATCCCTTTAAGTGAGTCTATTTGGTGGGGACTTGTGGAGGAACAGCAGAGAAGTTCTGCTGTCCAGGTGAAGGAGAGCCGAGTCACAATCCATGCAGGACTTCCTTGTTCCGTCTTTCCCAATGGTGGGGCCAACTAAAAATTTAAGCAGGTTACTGAACAGATTCTGAGAAGAATCATCCCTTTGCCATGTATTGCTTCACCTACCCACTGCTTGGCTTGTCACAAGAGTCACCATTCATGTCAGTACCTGGTAACTGGAGGTGGATTCTGCGCTGCACTACAGAGTAACTATTAACAAATACATTTGGATTTCATGTGTGTATCCAACACAAGTTCTGACATCCTTATGTCTCTCATATTTATATTATGGCATGCAAGAACCAACTATGAGGTAATCACCTGTCTTTGATTTTGTTTGTTTTCTCCACTGCATCTATGTCCATTCGGATCTTGTATGTCACATGTGGTGGGAGATAGGTGGCTGTAGGATCTAAGTCTGGAAAAACCACAGCAGCCCATAATTTGTTTTCCTCCAGCAGATAAAGGGCTTGATGAGTCAGTTGAGTTTCATCAAGATAACCTTCAAATTTATCCAAGGTCACGCACTACAAATAATTACAAAGAGAAAAATTGCATGGGAATAAACTAGTAAGAAGTATACATTTAAGCAAACATCAGTGATTGAAAACAGAAAAGGAAAGTAGGTTCAACTGAAACCACTGATATTTTCAGATTTATGATGAAACTATTAAAAGTTCACTCTCTCTTCCCTTCTTCAGCCTAGGAAATGCCTGAGTGAATAGCAGAGAGCTAAAGGATGACTGATCTGTAAGAAAAGCACATTGGCTGTGGACTTCGGATGAAAAGCACTTTGTCAAGTGAAGCACTGGGAAAAGTCAGAGCAGACGTAAATTTTAACGTCTCTTAGGTATTTTGACATTTATTCCTATGCAACACCAGACAAGTCATCGATTTATCTAAGTGGTCGTATTGTGTCCCTGCTGAATTCTGACACGCAATTTACCTGCTGACGTAAGTTAACGTGTCATTTTTATTGGCTATCTCAATAAAAAAATGTCTACTTTCTTAGTCTCTGTCATTACCACAAACTTTATTCTTATCAATGCATATACAACACAAAAATTCATCAAACCTAAGTTCTTTATGTTCCTCCATTTAAGTCCTACTTAACAGGCATTGTAAAACGAAGATTGTGAATGCTATAAACTCTAGCATTACATGTTGTCTGTAAAATTACAGATTTATGTTTGCATATGTAGCTTCTGCCCCTCAGAATTGGCAAAATATTAACAGGCAGTAGAAGTATATTACCCCTGGTGGACTGGAAAGATACTTATTGAATTCCTTTGCTTCATAAAATTCCAACAGGCTAACTTGTTTGATTTTATCTTGATAACTTCTTATAATCCAATAACTAAAAATTAGTCCACATCAAAGGGCTCATATTGGTAACTTGTTATTTAATCTTAAAGACTCCTTTACTTAACCTTTCCCTGTGATTAATCATGCTCTGTTTCCTTTAAAACTTCTATTATCACAGCTTAATGGGATCTATATGAAAATATATTTTTAAGTTCACAACAGAACAGTGCTTAAATGGGTAACAGTATTTTGTGGCTTTACTCCTCCTGGTGTTTGTAGGTGTTCATTTTCCCTTCTGCTTCAGAAAATGAAACTATGTAGAATTTCATATCAGAAGGAAAAATAAGGCAGAAAACTTTGCATTCCAGAAGAGAAATAAAATCAGACTGACGACTCATGTTGCACTAACTTTTTTGGGATACATTTATGGTGTTAACTGAGTTCAGGAATTCAGTCGAATTCTTGCAAAAGTGGCAGTGTGTGCATAACAAACTCCACCCATGGAACTATGTGTTTGCAAGGCCTGGAGGATTATTTGCTGTTTCTTTATTAGGAGGAATTATTTTCAAGATAATTATTTCAGGTTCAGAAAAACTCAGACAGTTCTCCAGGGGAATCTGTGAGAATGATATTGGCAAAGTACTGACAAGCAACTGAACTTGTCTAGATTCTCACTGAGGAACAGACAGCGCCTGGAGTGGGCTGAGCAGCAGCATAGGCTCTTATTCAGGGGTCCAGCAAAGGAAGCTGCAAGTGCTGTCAACAGAAACACAAATGCTTACAGATCTTTTCCATGAGTAGAATGAAACCAGAGCTTGTATAAGAACATAGGCTAAGACAGCAGTGTGGCAATAATTCACACCGTTTGAAAGGTAAAAGAGATTTTATATAGTAATCTATGAGCCAAAAGATAGAATTTATTTCTCTTAAAATGAATTGCATTCAAAGCAAAGGCTGTATGCTCCACCTAGGCTTTTCTTTTCCTCCAGTGAATTTGAACTCAGTTTGTGTCTTCATAAACTTCACTATATCAAAATTAATTTATTAACCACTTGGGGAAATTTATTTCAAATCTTCTCCCAGTGATTATTTAACAATTTAGAATGGTCCAGTGAAAATGAGAAAACCAAAACCAAAATAATAAGAAAAGGTTTGAAAGATAAAACCAGAGAATAATAAACATAAACAGGCGATTGTGCAGCTCTCACTAACAGTTTAGCTGTTCTGTGGCCTAAGGTAACCAAAGGGAAGAACAGGAAATTCTTGGGGTGGTGAGGACGAGCAGCCACTGCATAATTTGTGGGATTCTCAGCTGCATCACAGTTTGCAGCAGAGACTTGGAGTCTCCAAAGACAGTTGCTGGCAACACACCTGTCCTCATGGCATACTAGGGTGGTAACAGAGCTGGCCATTCCTCAACGGGACCTATCTGTTGCCATTGTAACTGGCACAGGGGGAAAACATTCTCAAGTGCTAACAACTCCGTATAAACAGCAGATTTTAAAGAATAAACTCATTACAAAGAACATTAGGACACAAAGATCTATTACCAGGTATGGTAACTGCTCTGATATTATTGGTGTTCAGTACTGACTTGCTGCAAGCAATATATTTCACCCAGTTTGACAAGAAATAATTCTGCTAACACGATACAAAAAGATCATTAAGTTAATCAGCAGAGCTTTGTGCAAAGCCTTTATTGCTTCTTCTTGTAATAGCTGTAGGAATTCAGTTCCTGCCTTCTTGCAGGGGACAAAGGATCTTTTAGACTGAACTGGATTGCAATTAGTAATTAGGCTTAGTCTTGTTGCCTATAACTAGTACCAATTTTCTCTCAAAAATCCTCAGAAGGCACCACTGAAATCAACACGCTAGGGAAGAGAGGTACAGATTCCAGGAAAGAAACAGACATCTTGTCAGAAATGACCACAGAACAAGTGGAACCTCCCTCATTGCTTTCAATGGAATTTTGATCAGGTGCTTAAAAACTTGAAAAGGGCTTTACCAAAGAACTTAGTTTCTCTGCTCCTGATCTTGCTGAAATTAGTGGCCTGTTGGTTATTGATACTTACAAAAAACATTTCTTTGAGGTTTTGCATTCACTTTCTGCCTCTCAGCATTGAAATGTGTTCAGACATTCAATCAACATTTTTAATAAAGCATTTGAGGATCACCAAATTGAACTTTTTTCATAATAATAAGTGTTCATGTTCTTGTGCCACTGTATTATTCTAAGCACTCACTTTAAATAACAAGATTCAATTTGAAACAAATGAAGACTTTATGATTTTAACTTTCTTGTCTGTTACCATGGACCCCAGTATTGCCTAACCAGTTTTAAGATATCCTCTACAACTATTCCCAGAAGGGGTAGGGCTGAATTTACCTCTAAGTACTGACTGACCAAACGCAGAACTTGGTCTACAGCACTGAAGATGTTCCGCCAGTCAAAGTCCACCATTCCCTTCTCCCGGCTCCTTGAAGACCCATTGTGGAGAAAGTTGATTATATGTTCTGCAGTGAAGCCTTCTGCACCCATCTGGCTGTTCAGGAAGTCCCTCACTGTAGGGTGCTTCAGAGAGTCCTGAAGAAACATATCATGACAGCTTTGCTACAATGACTGTCTTTCCATGCCCTGTTCAGCTAGAAAGGTTTCCATTTCCATAACTCTTTCAGCACATGAACAAGGACAGAAGGGTAGGCTAAGGAATCAATTTTACAAATGGGTAATTGCATAACTGGATGTGTGATATGAAGAATGGATGAAAAGAAGTTTTTCCTTGACTATTTACTGCTTCTTTTCTTATAAGCAAGAGAATAAATGTTATAAATGTCTAATACAAAATAGAAAAATGAGGAAACCAAATGTTTTTTCTAGTATGAACTGCTTTATAAACTTTAACTACAGATAGTAATTGCAGCTGATCAAAGTCAAATCTAAATGATGCAGAAATAAGCAATTTCCCAAAATAAATTTCTGTTTGGCCCAGAAAAAGTATGGTCTTACTGCCTTCTTTGCCTATACAGAATCCAAGAAAATCAAGTTGTTGTTCTTGAAAGAAATTTTGGAGAGGCAGGGAAGCAGCAATTGCTGCCTTTATTTAGAAGTCATTAGCCAGATTCTTGCCTGCCCAGATCTGAGGTTTTGCCACAGGGATGCTGTAATGCATCTATGGCTTGCCTTCAAACCAAGTCCAGCAGCCAACAGCCTTAAAGGCCACAGCTCCCTTGCTGCAAAGACTGTGCTTCCAGCCAAACCCTTAAAATTAATTGTCTTCTCCATTAATAAAAATAAAAGATGGTGAAAGGCTGCTCTTACTGAGGATCTTTGATAAGTTATAACATACACGGATCATATTCATTTGCAGGCTGTTTTGAAAGAAGTACCACAGCTGAGGTCCTACTTCCTCCCAAGCTTTGGTCAACAGTCGGAGGCGTTCAAGCTCCTCAAAAGTGGAGTTTGCCTGATGAAAAAAGCAGCAGAAAAGAGTGTTAGAAATCTAAGGAGATAGACAGAATTTATGATCCATCCAGGATTCAATGACAGGGGAACCTCTAACTCAGAAAGCTGTAGTTTTTTCCTTCAAAACTTAACCAACTTGTTCAAATAGCAGAAATTTTAATAACCACCAGAAAAAGAATCTGTAAAATCCAGCCAGAATCAAAGTCACCTAGGATAAAATTCTGTTGTATATGCAATGCAAAAAAATATTGCACATTAATCCTAGTTAACTTCAATTCCTTTAAATACTCAGATTTTTGGTAGAACTATTTAGAATTTTTCCCCTTGAGTATTCCTCTACATTAAGAACTAAAAAGAAAGATGATGATGTGGGTAGATGAATGAATGGAAGGCAGCTGGAAAAGACAGATACTCCCATAGCTAAGATATTAAGACCTGAAATGCTGAGCTGCTGTAAATCTGATGTTTTTCTGTGTGAATGATGAGCAGTAGTTCTGTGCCTTGTACAGATCTCTAGAGAAGTGAATTGCTGGTTATGAGGTGGCCCAAATCTGGGTTATATGCAACTTTGATTTAACTGCTTAGATTAATTTCACTCAACTTCGAGCATTTCGCTGAAGAGTCCATCCTATATTAATGAAGTGAAAATTCCTTATGATTTTAACAGAAAGAATACTAACCATGATGTTTGTAATAACTCATTGTTAGTTCTCAATAAGCTTATCCATGCCTCAGAGTTGCCTCATTTAACTATTTACTGGCACAGAGCTGCTCATGTTCCTACCTCTGTAAAATAAATATAAATATTACTATATTTGCTAGTGTAAATGTGGAATCATGCCAACAAATGCCAAAGCTGCTTGGGCAAGCTGGAAAAACCATGCAGCATGGACCAAGATGGGAAGAATCAGTGAAGACCTGTCTCCTGTATTTTAAACAGAGTACCTGTCCTTCCTCTGAGGACAAATGGAGCTTTGAAAACAAAATCTGAGTACGCTGAGGCAATTGGGTCATTGTTTTTCAAAAGATGTTTTCTGGGATGCAATTTTTTAGAAATAAAATTTTTGTATTTCAGAACTTCTTACATTTTTTATGATTTCCCGTACGGAAGGTGAATCAGGAGCAAAGAGAATTTTTCCCATCAGCAGGGGCTTCACAGCACTCCAGGCTATTTTGGTTAAAGGGTTTGATTCCAAGTTCTGGATCAATGCATTACAAAAGGGTGCTAAAGACAGAAAGAAAGACAGTCTTTATGTAACTCTACTAAAATCCTATTATATAAAACATCCTGCAGGGCTTTTTACTGGCAGTACAGACAGTTTGAATCTGAATGAGTTAAAGCACACTCTGCAATGCAGAAGTACAATGTCTGAATGGACAGAAAAGGCTATTAAGTAGATATTGGAGTTGTAAAGTATGCACTATGGAAATTGGAAAAGCAAACATAAATAATCATTTGAAAGTTGCTGTTATTTAAATGGTATTTCAAATGGAAGGAAGTGAGACAGCTCAGAACTCATTGAGTAGTTTGAGCTTTATTTGCTTTATACCTAATGACTTAACTCCTTTGTATTGTAGTTGCCACTGATACAAAGCTGATCCTGTAGGCTTAGATGCTGAACTCTGGAACAGTTCAGAACTGGATCCTACAATAATTTAAAATTAAACATTTAAATGTAAATATTTTTATCTTATCCCTGCACTATGAAGTAATTAGTTTACTTGAATAGTATTCAATTAATTTGTTTCCTGACTGAAGAGATGGAGTACTGGGTCTTTTACAAGTCTTTGGAAGTCTCAGACATAAGTAAATCCAAGTATCAACAGAAACAGTGAAAGGTAGGAGTCTCTGTAAGCAAACTGCTCATCTGTACTTTGTAATCATGCAACCATATCTATCAAGTAGTATGTATGAAGTTAAATCAGTTCACCTGACTCTAATTTCCTGAACCAGCTGCTTTAAAATGTTATTTATAAAAGCAACATTCTCTGATAGTACTTGAACATAAGGTGCACCTCTTAATGGTTTGGTGGAAACACTTACTGGTTGTATTATCATAAAGATAACCAGATTTCTTCCTTGTTGAGTCAATCCCCAGGAAAGCTTTGTAGTTGTTATCTTCATACCAGTTGAAGGAAAGCACTCTGGATCCACCTCCTTCTGGGTAGCCACAGAAAAGATCTGACAGGGAACTCACCAAGTGGCCTAAGGATTCTGGCCTTCCATCTTGTACAAATGGTTGCAGAACCATCAAAAGGTCCTGAACACTTGGCTTCCTGGCCAGCTGCAGTAAGACAAGACTTGGTTAATTGCAGCCCTCAAAGCAGGTTTTTTTTCTGGGGAGGTCATAGTTGTGCCCAGATGTTAAAGAGTGAATGCAGTCAGAATCTCATCCTTTCATCTCCTCTGCCCTGGTCACAGGCACCATTTTCAGCTCTTGTTCTTTGATAGCTTTTCTGAAGAAAAGATTACACTTCAGAATTGCCAATGTGTATGTCCACATTTATATTTTAATGCGAGAAGAATGAATTTTTAAGGAATCAGCTCTTCCCCAACAAGTCTATTTTCTTTCTGGAAAAGCAGGTAACTGGAACATAAAAACAAGAAAGGAAAACAAGGACTATAAGCTATGCAGAAAATTGGTGTAATCTTTTATTAGACCACTTACCTTTTGCACTGCTTGGGAGACATTAGATAGCACCCTTCCCCAGGCCCTCAGGTCAGGACCTGGTGAGTTTCTGTCCAACACAGTGGGAAGCTGTGGGTACATAAAAAATAGAGATGAGTTTCTACATGACAACAGCTATAATGATGAGAAGAAAATCCAAATGGCATCTCTGTAGCTCAAATACTTTGAGTTATTTGGATAATAATATATCTTGTAAGCCTGTCTTATGGGGCCACAAATCCAGTACCCATGTGCAGACTCACACAATAGCCTGTGTAAATATTCTTTCCAATACAAGGCTGAAACAAACACAGACCACTTAAAATATATCTTAGGATTTGTTCTGCTCATCTGAGCCCACCATGACAAAAGGTGCAAAAGTGGAAGAGGAATGCAGGAACTGGCACATTTGAGAAGGTGCTTCTCAAAGAGGCTATTCTTCCACTGAGATATACAGACTCTTGGTAACTTCCAGATTTAGCAAAGGTTTGATACAGAAGCCCCTATTTGCCATGGAGGTAAATAATTTATAGCATTTTATACTTCAGAGATTCCCTGATTTTGGAGACGGTTTGGTCTTCACTGTCTGTCAAACCTGACAGAAACCATTATTTTCCCAGGCTCCTGCAGACTGACCAAAGAGCCTTTTCAGCTGAAGTTAACATTGTATTTATCAGTGACTTAAAAGAAACAGGTGACAGGAGGTCTCTGTAGGTTTTGCCCCACACTGTTTTGTTACACGGACTGGAAAGACCAGATCATATTTCAAGACAAACTTTGATTAAAAAACTGCATTTGAATCTCTTAGTTTTGCTGTACTGTGAATTTAATCTGTTTTATCCTAAAACATGCTCAGAACTATCTATTGTCCTGCTGGTGGTAGGTTAACAATCACACATTCACAACCTTACATTTGCAGGCGTAAATAAACTAAGACCACTTGGAAAAGTGGTGATGTATTAAAAAAAATTCTTGAAGGGGAATTAAATATAAGGAAAAAAAAAAAAAAAANGCCCATTGGAAAAAGGGTGTATTTATAAAAAAAAATTTTTGAAGGGGAATTAAAAAAAAGAAAAAAAAAAAAAAAAGAAGACAACATAAGGCAGGATAATTGTGTTAATACTTACCAGCCGAAATAGCTTAAAGAAATCAACATTTGCATACAAGGCATCTTCTACTCTTTGTAGACTGTCCTGGGACAGGGCACACATGGCCTTGTGCACAGAAGGGAGACCTCTTCGGCTGCTGAAGATAATAAAGCGGTCCAGGAGCATCTCACTGCAAGCAATGTCCTTCAGAGTCAAGCTAGGGACACCATAGGCAAACTGCAACCAAAACAATGTTTCACTTACTGTTATGAAACTTTAATACTGCTCAGGAACAATTAAAAATTTACCAAAAGTGCACACTTTGCTATCAGCCCCTGCTAATATTTTAATGAATGGCAGAGAGATGTGGTCAGCTGAAGCATCAACCCTTGAATCACCTTCCCTTGATGTTATGCTAGATCACCTTGCCTTCAGACACATCTTTCATCTTCTCATTAGTGACTTTTCCTTTCACTGCAAAAGTCCCTGTGAGTCATCTCCCCTTCCTCACTGTCACCTAAGCCCACCTGAAGCCATGTCACACATCCTTGTGGCTAAGGAGGGATAGCTACAGCTTGCTTGTAATTATTTTCCCAGGACTAAATGATGGTACTACATCACTCTACCTTTTGTGTTCAGGTTATTTATATTTTTGCTGTTACTTGCTCTAAGTGAAAAAAAAAAAAAAAGAGCCAATACCTCTGACTCTCAAGCTTCATTTCTCTTAGCATTCTATTTCAGTTATGGCTGTTCCACTACAATGCTTCCCACAGCCATTATTCACTGTCACTCTGCACAGGCATACAGCCAGGGTTTACAAAGCCATTTTACATTAAATCACACCCATTTACTGATTACCACTTCTAATATAAACATGGAACAGAAAAAGCCCAAATTTTTATCTTTAGTGTATGACCAATGGGAACACATTAGTTTATAGTTAAACCAATGTAAATGCAGAATAACTCTACAGAAATCAGTAGACTTACATAGGATTTACATTGTTGTTGTGGAATGCTCTTGGCAGTCTATGAATAAATTCTACTTACTTTATAATATACAGAATACATGGTAATATTATAAAAAGTAACCCTGGAAATTGCTCATAAGTTAATGTTCCCATCCTCTCTCCATCTCCTTTCACAGTGCTAATTTAAGGAAAACAACTCAGAACACTGTGATGACTGTAAATGTCTACAGTGTTTGAGATGAACACAGACTTTCAGACAAGCAAGAACTATGCACTAACACAATATCACTAGACCAAATGAATTTAATAAGCTGCACAAGAAAGAAATTGTCAAAATCTACCCAGAAAATAATTTTCTTTAGAAAAATAATCTGCTGAGCATTCCAGTGTTTAAGACATATGGTTTGAAAAAACATACCACACATATGGTTTGAAAAAACATACCATATATCAGGTCAGACATAGCTGCATATTTATTTCTTATCTAAGGAAATTAAGAAATTCATCATTATCAAAATATATGTGCAAATCTCCTATAGTTAGCAGCTAAGACTTGTTTAGTGTTGCCTGTAAAAAGAATATTTAAAAACACAGAGGAATGAGAAAAAAATTAATTTAGTTGCTTTGGAGAGTGGATTCAAAGTAGACACAGGAGTTATTAATTGAGTGCTTCATCTCTCAGAAGCTAACAACCAAAGTGCAGGTGTGGCTCTGGAAGGTCAGCATCCAGAATACAAAAGGCAGAGGTAGAGAGATCTAGAATCACATTGTATTTTATCTGCCACGACTGCCCTGAGTTTCAGCTTATGGAGCTGCAGTTGACAAAAAAAGGAAAGGCCTCTGAATTACACACAGGTTGTATTTTGGAATTAAGATGCAAAAAAGAGATGTGAGTTTCTAGAAGTATCTGAGAGGCACTATCATCACTGAAGCTGTACTGATATAAAGGCATTGTTAACATAAGTTAGACAGTGTGGAGGGAGGCAGAATGAAAAAGAAGGAATTCAGCTGACAGATCCAGTCTGTCTTGCAAAAAACTTCCATAACCACACACTCCTGTCCTCCCTTAAATTGGATCATTTGAATTGGAATTAAGTTAGCTTATGTCAGTGAAATAATTTGCTTATTTGCTTGGTCACTTATGTTCTGGAGATGTGTGTGATAAGAACAGCATTTTTTAACCATACATGCCTCATTTGGCATGGTCCTCATCAGACAATGTCAACTGCAGTGAAACAGGGCTGCACAGGGAGGCAGCCTGGGAACCTTGCTTTGACTTGTGAAATGAGGAAACAGTGACATTAACATCACTGAGAAGGATAAACACAGAGAAAAAAAGAGTTGTTATTTACAAACTGTAACTGCATTTCAGTAATGTTCATGAACAGATGGGATTAGAAAAACATCAAACCTCCGCCCTTCCAATTTTTCCGGTAGGCTGTGCTGCTGCCAATCTTTCCTGAACTTCTTATTGTGTTTTAACATCAGTTTCTTATCTTTATCTTAGAATGACTCAAAAAAGCAGGCCCTCAGAGGGAAACTTCAATACTTTTTTTTTTTTTAATCAATGTGTCACTGTTTAGCCAAAGCTGGCAAGATGAAGCCCAAATTATTTTTTCAGCTAGTTGGCTGTTTGATCAGGTTTAGCTTTCAGCTCTGTGTATCATTTCCTGACTCCCAGGCGGCTCAGACCTAGATCTCCAGCCAGCTGTTGGCAACAGTCAGGCTTTTGTAAACAAGTTGCTTTCAGGTTGATCAGCTCTGTGCCATCAGAGGCAGGGGGAAGGGGTGTACAGGAATATGCAGACTAACAGAGGGAAGAGCAGCATGAAGAGCTGGAGATGAACTATCATGGCTGAGGATTAAGACAACCATAGATCTAGGGTCTAGCCATGGCTCTGAAACTTCCACCTCAACCATGCAGAAGTCCAGCCCAAGCAACTTGCTTATCAAGAAGGGCTATTGGAATTAAGCAAATTATCTCCCACAGAAAATGCAGTGTTCAATTCCTACTGAAAATAATTCTCTTGCTGTGTCTTTAAAATTATGAGATTGGTTTTTCTGTGTCATTTTCACCTGAAAGAAATATTCACAGCACTTTCTTTCCTCATAGCTGTAAATTAGCTCTGGTGAGATGATCTGCTATCCCTGTAATTACTGCTGGCACGAAAACTGTATAGAGGGCAGAAAAAGTGGTATTTAACACCAGATTTCCTCCAGCTTCCTCTAACCAATGCTTGATTTCTTTCATTTCCAGCATAAAGAGAACTACATCTCTTTCTGTATCAGCACAGAAAATACAGCAGAAAGACACCACATTCCAGCAGCTTTCAATCATTTTTTGGGTGATGGTGTTGAAAACTTTAGTCCTGCATACACTGTCAAGCAGAATTTTTAGCAGTAGATGAATGAATGCCACTGGGGAGCTAATAGAGTCTAACACAGCAGCATTCAGTTCTCCTGACACAGCAGACCTCGGGTGTAGAAGAGGATAGGGATGAATAGGGAAAGAGAAACCCAGCAGGATATCTGTATATATTCTCCTTGTTACAAGCAGCAAGGAAGTAAAATTTTCAACATCTCAACTGACATGGAAGTGTGAAAATAAGTAGGATGTTTCACTGGCTTTAGCATGATCTTGTGGTATTGCTTCATGATAAAGTGAGGAGAGGGGAGGGCTTCCCCAGGTGCCAATCAAGAATACAGCAGATAAGAAATTTGGCTACTGGTCACAGCAGCCAGAACCTGTGCTGCACAAAAGGAACTGAATGAAAGGTCATGAATGCCCTCCCTCTTTCTGCCCACACACAGTTTCAGTATTTGCATTTTATGTGGCAGTGAAATAGAGGAATTGTGTCTTTCAGCCTCAATTATTCACTTGCTTCCACCCACACACTAATGCAGTGTAGAAATTGTTCCAGAATTCCAATTCAGCAACATTCATTCATTAATACAGCATTCCTCACAGAGCTCACAGCCACCAGTACATGCAGAAGCAGAGACAGCCTGGACTTGGTCAAACATAGTTCCCTGATTAGCTGCTTCAGGTGGGATTTGACCTCCATTTTTCCCTCTGGATTTTCTGAGCAGCTCTATTATTCAATCAGAAAGTAAGAAATTGGGTCTGCTTCTCTACTTCCACCTATTTGTGTGAGACAATACCAAAAAGCCACCATGCTGACATTAGGGCACAGAATTTAAACTATAAATTAAGAACCTCCAATAGTTCTTCTCTCATCAGGACTATTATCTCAAAAGGATGCACAGCTGCATTGTGCTTTTGACTCAAGTCTTCAGTCGTGGGGATGGATGCACTGATTGCCAGTACCGTTTCTTGATACTCATTATTTGGGTGCAACAACAGCATTTTGCTGTTTATTTAATAATTTATTAATATTTAATGCATATTCAAAATGTTTTTTAAAGACAAACCAAACATCTCTTCCTCTAGATTCCCAAAAATCAAAGGGAGAAATTGTACAAACAGCCCATAAGGCATCAGTTATTCTGGGCCCAAGGCCTTCACTGAGGCTACTTTGCACATACAGCTCAGGAGATTCTTTCCTCACAGATAATGACTTGGTAACTGTCAAACTCTACCCACCTGTTCAGGGCGCACTTGAGCATTAATAAGCTGGTAAACAACAAAATCTGTGAGGCCAACATTTTCTAGCAAGAAGGAAGTGAGTGTCTCCCCATCTTTCAAAATGTCTAGGATTCGTATTCCTCTTCCTGGATGAAAAAAGGAATGCGCAGATCAGAGAGATAACAAACAAAGGAAGCTAAAGAACAACTCATATCCTGGCTTAAACCTGCAAAAAAATGTGCTTTGGCTCTTATACCTAGTCGTGACTAACAGAGTCTAAAATTATTTCTGCAATTCAAAATCATTTTAATCCTTTGTTAGGAAATGATAATCAGAAAATGCTGAGTGTTCTGGCTCTGCATATCTGATCTCTCAAAGATGTTTCAGGCTAGGGATACAGCAATAGACACATTGAAAGCAGCCCTGACTGCATTTGGAAGTGTCTGCCTTTTTCTGATGTAATGCTTTGTTTTAAATGTTCAGATTCAAGTATGCTACTGTTCTTAGTGTCCTTTCTTCTGGGCCTTGTGTAAACAACTTTAGTCAACACTTCACATTTACACTAATTTATCACTTACTGTCCATCAATTTTAGTTAGTTAACCTTATTCTCTAGCACTGCAAAAGTGACCTTTGAAAATCTTCCATGAGAAAAAACTCAGTTTCTTTGGAGAAGCATAAAGTGTACCTTATGTTTCATATGAAACTAGATTAACAACCACTCTTCAGGCAAACCAGTGAGACCACCCACTGTTAAATTAGACACATGTAAAAGGCCACCAAATTTCCATTTTACTGTCTGTAATAATACTCAAAACACTGCTGCTCCTAAAATCAAATGGTTCTAATCTTGTAAAACTTGTCTCTGTTACAAATCTTACCAGTAAGAACTCTGCCTCAATATGGTGCAAGAGAAAAGCTTGGAAACTTAATGTTGCTCATGTTCATCAAATAAATAAATATTAAATTATATCTGTATTAAAGTTGCCTCACAGCATCAACAGACTTTGGTAAAGAATGCTTCAAAAGTTCTAATTCTTCTAGCCTTTAGAACAAGCAATTGAAACTGAGAGGAGCAGGGTGTATCCTACTGACATAGGGAATGTAACTTTAGAAATTTCTAATAAACATGCACTCCATTCTGTGAGCTGAGTCTTATCACAGTTTGCCAACTAACTTCCACAATTCCATCTGCAGTAAGCCTATTCTGGCCTAAGGCTGCAGGGCCTGAGGACTTCTTCAATTGTTCCTCCACATATTTACTCAAGCAGTAAACACTGAAAACAATAGCAGGGGTCTGTCCCTCATATTCTTACTGATGCCTTTCCTGGCATCCAGGCAGTGTGGAGGAAAAAGCACACCACAAGAACACATTTCATCAAAAGTGCCAGGACAATGGGAGAGTGGGACAAGGAAGGAGGACTCAAGAGGTAGATCTGAATTCAGGAATCGGTAGGAGGTGCAATCACAACTCTGACATTTGCAAATTTTTCCTTGCTCAACTTTGCAGATATTTGATTGTTACTGACAAGAAATAATAGTAAACTATAAACACAGACAACTTAAATAGCCAGTCTTTCAGTAACTTTTTCTGTATGAAAAAAGATGGTAATTCATATTTTATTAGTTAAGCTCCATAAATTAATTTTTTACTTTGTTTTATATAATAGGAAATTCCGAACTTGTATTTTTTTAAAGTAAAACACATTTAAAACTCCCACCATTTCTGAAGGAATGTTAACATTATATTTCACTGGACTGGGGGGGAATGTACTCTATTTTTCATGAGTAAAGTTGATACTGAATGCAAAGGCAACTTCCTAAACCATAGGGTGTGGCCCCTTAGCAATATACAGCAAACCCATGTCATGACACGATTTTCCTCGCCTCTAGTCAGGTTTGATTTCTATGGCTGGGTACAAACAACAGCTCAGATTAGACTCGAGTTCTTGTTTACATTCTGGGGCATTTGGTTTTCTCACTGTTATTTACAATGAGATAGTCCCTTTTTTACTTCTAGTTATAAACTTCTGATAAGATAGTAGACTATGTGTCTCAGATGGTTTATACACATCCTATTGAAATATATGGAGAATGACTATTTAATTTTAATAAGAATACTATTCCTGTGACAAAGGATTTGAGAATGGGACAGATCAATTCTCAAAGCCAGACCATTTTTATATGTTTAGTTTTAGGAGTACCTTTTCAAATTCTGTACTTCAAGTCCAAACAATTTACTACTATACCATTCTCTATTTTCCCCAGGACTGTGTTTTGAGTTGGGCATGTTTCTTTAAATAAAAGTTAATGCAATGAATCTGCAATTTGCAATTCTGTTTACAAGTGTTCAATGCTTTCTCTTTCTGAACACATTATGAAGAATTTCCTTCTTCACTGTTTCAAACCTGTTTTAGCTAACACTGTGACAAAGTACCTCTAAGCACTTCTTTGAGTTATGCTCCTGGCATATATTCAGACATGTTCCTAATTTTCCATTCCTCTGCATCTTCCAGAAACACTTTCTCACTGCTTCTGCTTTTACTGTAATAATAATGAATGAAATTAAATCAGGCACTTTTTTGTGTGTGTGGTAAGATATCCATGCTTTTGTGTTTTGAGTTTTCTCTAGTGTTATTTAAGGAAGATGGCTGTAGAATGAAGCTGACTGCCTCTCTCCTTTCCCTTAAATGACAGGTATTTGTCACTGACTAGATTTTAACTCACCCTAACAGCAAGCAGAGTAACAGCTACATGTGAAATATATTATGATGTTGCCAGCCTACAAAGTAACTACTATCCAGCTCTCAGAAGGAAAAATTAAACAGTCTAAAGGATATAGACATAACAATTACCTGCAATTCTTTCAGGATTAGTTCTCATTGTTTCCATAAACTGAGTCATAATGATCAGTTCTTCCCAGATTCTTCCAAGGTCACGGATTTCAGGGGCTTCCAGTAAAAGCTCCTGAGCATCTTTATATACCCTTGCAAGGCTGAAAGAAAAAATAATGAAGAAACAATAATTTAAGAGTGATGACTCTTGAGAACTTTTCAAAAAAGCCCCAAAAAACAAACAAACAAAATTTAAAAAAAAAAAAAAACAGAAAAAAAGGAAAAGAAAAAGCAAAGTTGACTCTCTCTGTATTAGGGATGAGGAAAAAAGATAAGCTGTTTCAGGTAGTCTGGGATTCAGTTAGATTTGAAAGTCCACAAAAGTTTTAAGAGGGCTACTGATGTTGCAGAAGGTTAGCCATTCATACATTTTTTCATTAGCCATGCTGGTCTTGCTGGGGAGACAGGATCTTCCCCAGACAGCATGCATCTCACAGGTATGGTGCAAATCTGCCCTGGTTCTAGCCCAGGCCCAGCTTCAGCAATTGAATGGGGCCCTCTGGGCACATACAGCCCTGCTCAGCCTAGCAAGTGACATGGAATCATTCACAGAAACATCCTTCCCCTCTCACATCAGTCCCCTCTAAGTTTTTTAAGTCCCTTCAGAATATTTCTTCTTGGAGGAGCAGGAGAACACAAGTAACAAATGGTCACAGGCAGCTGTTCAACTACTGGTTCTGGATTAGAACACGCAGATCAAGCAAGGACGCAATCAGATTCTGTATTTATGAACAAGCATAAAAATTCTCACTATGAGGTAAGGCCATTACACTTCTTAAACACTGTTATGTTTTTCCATGCATGCAATAGTATATCTCAGGCCACATGACTCACTTCAGCTTACAGGAAACAACAAAGAGGAAGGAACAAATTCTTTCAGAAAACACAATGTATTTACTTCTGCTGTAATGCACTGAATTTACTGGGACTGACAAAGTGATAGTTTGCTCTGTAACAAGCAACCTAGAAAAGCTAGAATGTGTAGAAAACAGAACCCTCTAGCTTCATTGTGTGTTTGACTGTACCCCACCAAAAATGCTCACCATAAGAAGTGGCAGTGCAGCTTATTTGCTGCTACTTCATCAGAGCTCTCACTCAGAAGGGACAGCTCTAGTGATCAGGAAAGAAGGCTTTGGGATTCCATGCTCTTTTATCAAAAAGGTTTGTCCTAAGACATTCAGTAAGCAGGTTCTTATAGATTTTAAGTGAACATGTGTTCCCTAGAGACTAGTACTGAAGTCTCTCTAAAAGGCCCAAACCTACCATTGTGAGCTCTGTTTCAACTTTGCTGACCATTGTTAACATGAAACCAAAGTGCTAGAAATGAAAATTTTTGTCTTCCACTGTTTGCACACTGGTGTTTTATTATTTTCCCTTTTCATTCAGACCACAGAACAATTCTTTAAAATATTCCTTGGTGTGGTGAGGGACCTTTCTAAGCAAGGTGAAGATACTCCATCCTTTCTCCTTGCATCATTCATGGCCATGAATGCCCAACAGGTGCCAAGAGCAAGCTGTTGGCAGTTCCCTAGCAGGCTTTTATTGCTGCAACCCACTCTCACACATTCAGCTCTGCTTACATGGAGTTTTTGTAGTTGGACACTACACCTGGACCCTCTCCATGGGTTGGGCTACGGAAACAGGGGTTGTTCATGTTACAGAAGATGCCATGTAACCATGGCAGTGTTCCTGCTGATGGCATTGCCTTGTTTGGGAAGTGACCTAGAAAATCAAAACACAAAATATAAATTATTAGGTGCCTTTTCCAATGCAGCCTTTGTCAATATAAATAGCATGATGAGTTGGCTCTCTACAGAAGGAACATGACAGGAATCATATAGGTTTATCTTTACTGAGAAAAAAGAAGTCACCAATATAAGCAATATGGCTATTTTCAACAGAAAATAATTCTGAGTAATGTGAAGGGCTTTTAAAATAGGTAGTAAGGTTGTACTTTCTCAGTAACAGAATTAGGGAAATCTAAAACTAGATAGCATCTTGAGACCTCAGGTAAGTCTGACCAGAAGGCATCTCAGGAAAACCAGACATTTTTTTATGTCCTCACTGGTAATTCTTACACTACATGGCTACAAATAATTAAGCTACTTGAAGTGAAGTCTGTTCTTTTGCCACTGGACAGTAACACTCTGCAAACAGGCCCCAGTACCTCTGTCAGAGATCACCTACAAGTCAGATCATGACAACATCTTAACCATTCTTACATTCATGTTGGCGATACAGTGGATTTGCTTTCCTCAGCCAGACAAGTGCAAGAAACAATGACAGAGGCCATACAAGCTCCACTAGAAAACGAAGCTGGAAAAAAAAGGAAAAAAAAAATTAAAAATAAGTTTTACAAAAAGACCACAAGAGAGTCACCAGGTGGCTAAAGGGATGAGACCTCTTCTCCCAGCAGAAAAGCCCTGCCCACGGCTATCCTTCGCTTGTTTCACCATTTGAAAAGTACACCCTAAAGAGCACACATTTCATCAGAATGCCATGAAGCATCACCATTAACTCGGGGCTTAGTGGCTTCTCCACCCCGTCTAAAAAAAAATCTTAGCATCCTGACTGAGGTAAAAGGAGGCAGCAGGTAGTGCATGACTCTACAACAAGGATTAGATACAAAAGGATTTTTTTAATCCACACTTTGACGCTGCTGGACTCATTAGCAGCCTGTCAGTACACTGTGCTTACTCTAAGGTAAAAGACTTCATCTTAAGCTTTACATTCTTTGACCTTTACTTTTGCTTCTTTTTTGTCATCATTAATGTTGATGTTATTAATTTCCTAATACCTGTAGCAATGTATGCATTAAGATCAAACACCTTATTCAGTAACACAGAAGACCCCATCAAAGGCCACTTTATTGCCCAAATATTTCAATATACTTAGAACAGTCATCACCTCTTGTGTCATGACAGAAAATCAAGGGCACTGCTTTACCACAGAGCAACATCCTGCCTGGTTTCAGTCTGTTTCCTCCACTCCTGTGTTTCAGTTTGCTTTACTGCCTCTGTATATTTTGGCAGAGATTTGAAGCTACAATCCTTTGATCCTGTAAACCAGGCCTTGGGCTCTGAGGAACAGCAATGGGATTTCTGTATCCAGACACATGGCACTTTTTTGCTCCTCCCTGTAACAACCAGGACAAAATAGCTTCAGAACTGGGCTTGTAGCACATGCACAGGAAAGCCCTCCTTGTTTCTTTACCTTTGCTCCCTCCTCCCCATCCAGGTACCAAATATGTAATAATAATGCACAGAGTAGCAGACCCTAAGACAAGATGGCTTACACGTGAATGCTGTTTTGGGCAAAAGGCACTCCACAGCATAATTAAGAACAGGTTTTTTGGAGCTGCTCTTTTTTCCACTATAATTTTGCCTAATAGCTTTAGTTAAGCACAACATATTCTTACAGCAAAAGGGTAGAAAGCTGTACACCAGGTAACAATTTGGTATTTCATATTTCTCCTCTTAAGGGTTTCTTTTCTAAAATAGAACAATAAAAAAAAACACCCACCACCACCTAGGAAGTTATGCATGCCTGATCTCTTTAAAAGCAGACAAAATTTTACCAGCAGCAAAGGGCAAATTACACAATTATTAGAGACCTGACAGCTGTTGTGCACAGCTCAGAATACAGTGTTATAGAGCCTTCCCAGCAGGGTCCACAAGGTCTGATCAACATCCATTGCATTTGGTAAGTCATTTGGGACAAACCCTAAATGCTCATAAACTCAGAGGGGCAAGAAATGGTGAGACTCCTTGGTCCACCTTTGCTGCAGAGTTAATCTGTGTTAATGCTCAGATGTTGATTCTTTCTTCCTTCCCAGGAAATGCAAAATCCTCCAACTTGAATTTGGTAATTCCTTTCTGTCTGAGTTAACTAGTTTGGAAAAGACTGAAGTCTAAAGCCCAAGGGAAGATTTCTTTCAACCTGGTACACAAGGTGGTGTGTGGTAAGGAGGGACCAGTGCTGACAGACCCTCTGATTCTTTCCTGTGGACCTTATCCAGAGGACACAAAGGCGTCTCAGAATTCACTAGAAGTATCAGAAAGTAGCCCATAAGCCTGCAGAACCACATGATAAATGAAAATCCCAGCAATGTGCACAGAGAAATGCAATATCCAGACAGAGCTGTAATGGAGCAAGCACAGTGGCAAGACCATATAAATGTGACAAACTTAAATTGGCTGTGGATCAACTGTTGACTCAGCAATGAAATCTTTCATCTTGTGAAGTAAAATATACAAAATGATGAACTGGACCAGAAGATTGCATATATCTCCATATGGTACTGCATGATAATTAGAAAAAAATCAGTCTGATTTTGCCAAAACACATTTTACAGCTACCTTTGACATTATTAATATTTGTTTTGGCTACTTTGTTTCTCTGTGAGAACAAATTAGCAGGCAGGTTTATATTCTTAAACTAGAAAATAATTTTTAATGATTCTGCTGTAAAATATTTTTATTTTACTCTTCAAGGTGGAGAAAATATTTCTGTTGTAGATTAAATCACTGTGCTTACAAGCTAGAAATGATCATCAGAGAAGAGGACCTCTAGCAGCATCCAGAAAGACCAATTATAATTTTTGAAAATTCTATAGGAAAAATTAAACAAAAAGAGAAGACAATTCCTGAAAGTTGAGCTGGAACTTTGTGTCTCATATCTAAGCAGATTTGTACAAATAACACAGTATTTCATATACTGAAAATACTGAGGAATTCTACAAACATGCATTTGTTAAAAATTAAAAACCAGTGGCTTCCACTTCTCTCAGTACAGACATTTGAAGATCAGAAAGACATGGATTTTCTGTTTGGCATTGCTCTTTCTGAACTTGAGAACCAAACTACCACAGCTCCTTGCAACTGAACTCCAGCTTCAAAAAGGGTCCTTAACTCAAGTATGAATTGGCAACTCTCACGTTGCAATAAATCATGAGCTGCAATGTTATATGCATCAGCTCTTGATGACAATGTACATTTTGTATTGTGGGAGAAAGTCTGCCAGGAAGCTATGAAGGAAAGGACATCAAATTGTCTATGAAGAAAATGACAGTCCTTTGATCCTTTGATCACATGGAAATTTCACCATGTGAGCCATTCCTAATGACTAAAATCAGGTCAGCACAGGGTAAATATTTCAACTCATCCCACGGTTCATTTTGACCCTATTGATCTGTTATTATGGCAAAATTGTTTGCATGGCTGTTACAGTCTCACGGATGCCGTAATATACTTTTAAAATGATTTTCCATTTGAAACATGAAGTCTGTATCTATAGGACCTCACAGAAAAAAAAAATGGAAACCAGGCAAGGAGACTTTTGCTTGGGAGAAGTAGTTGCAGTACATCAGGTAACTAAGACCCTAGTCTGAAGTTTTGTTTCACTCTAAGAAAACATAGCTTAAAGAAAAAACAAAAAAAGCAATGAAAATATGGTGAAATAAGGTGAAAAGTAATAGGTAAATTTGCTGTAAGAAAAATTATCATAAGATCTAAAGGGATTTGATGCTTAAAATAGTTCTGGCTTTTGCTTTACTTATATTATTCAACCGTATTAAAACAGACAAAATCTGTATGAACTGTAAGGTCCTAACTAGCAGCTAGTAAGGTCTAAGAGCAGCTGAGTGTGAAGAGCAAATCTAAAATTAGGAATCAAACCTCTCTGACTTGAATGGTGTTAAAGATGTTTTCTAGCAACAGATTTTTTAATGTAAAAATATATAAACATTACTACACACAACTCTTCTGGCACATGATATTATTTGTCAAAGAAAATCCCAACATAATTATTCTATCTTTGGTCTGTAAAGAGCAGCTTTGCAAACTGCACCAGACAAGATGCCAGACCACAGGCCCCTACAAAGATCACATGTGATTCTTTGAGGGACTTGAGAGTTTTCATCCAGTGGAGTGCATGGTTCAAATCTGAAATCCAAAGACTAATACTTTACCTTCTGTCTTTTCCGAAGGATCCAGTTCTTCCAGAGTAGAAGTCTGACTTGCCTAAAGAAGTTCATTCTTCTGCATCAATACTTCTGCTTAACCTGTGGCAAAGAATGCATTGCCATTTCTCAGCTGACAGAAGAAATAGACCCTGGAGCAAAATAACAGCTTTCTGTTTTTATTTTAAGATTATGTTATCACAGAGATCGGTTCCTTTCATTGTCTGCACCATTTAATTTTGCACTTGATACACTATCATGCATGAAAAATTGTGAGTTTCCTTTGTTTGGAGGCTACTTCCTGTGACACATTTATCAGCACCAAAAAGCAGTAGAGAGGAAAAACATCTCTTTTGAATAAAAAAAGTCATGAACATTAAATCTGGCTATAACCTGGACCTGCATGTATTGAAGGCAGTTAACTGTTGCATCATTAATCACAAGAAATCTGTGTTTTCAAACAGATTTCTTTCCAAGAAAAGATGGATTTATTTCTAGACATTAGTTTATATAAAACTGTTTAGCTGTTACAATACAATTAGGTTTACCATTCAGACATGACAAATACATATTGATTAAGAGAGTCTGAAATGGATTTTAGAAAAGCAAATCCATTCTGTTTCCATTTCCTTAAAAAAATACAGGATCTCATGTTTTTATGTTTTTAAATTCAGCAACTCCCATTACATTTTAGTAGAGATACCACAGAATTTAAACCATTGCATGCTCTGTTTTTCAGGTTCATTACTCATTATAATCACCAGGAATTTCTACATTCTAAAGGAAAAAGGAAATTTGACATATAAATCTAAATATTGGATACATGGGCCTGTTAAAAAAGAAATCATTTAAATTTGCTGCCTGCATCAACTTTCTACTTTATTGCTGCTTTATGGGATGTAAATGATTGACGAGTAGTTTCTTTATGAATGATTAGTAACTGGGAGAGCATTGAAAAGGAAATGGAAGTCAGATATTGGAAAGCACACTCTGATTATAAGAATGGTGAAGTAATAGAACTGATTTTATGGGAAGACTGGGGGGCCTCCACTGCAGATTACTTGAACCTCTACAAAAACGTACATAGGTAAAACCACTCATCAATTAGATAATTTTTTTAAGTCTCACTTGTCACTATTCTTCTAGAATTTTTTTTCTGGAAATTATATTAATTGAACGAGACTTTGTCTGATTTTAAGAGACAAGGTTTAGGAAACAAGTCAGGATATTTTGATCTAATGCGTCAACAAAGCAGTAGTGAAAAACATTAGATAAGAGGTTTGATTATTTCAGAAGATCATTTCAGGTCCCCATTTTATGAACTGAAAAGGAATTTCAACCTCAGGGGAAGTGGTGGCCAGCAGTACTATGGAAGGGTTAACATCAGCCATGACTGACTCTGGTATAATGGGACCCTAAAGAATGCGCAATCTCTTCTAATATACCAGGCATGAAAGTGATTGAAGCAGGATATTTAAGGCCAAACAGTAAGAATTGGCTGTGCTGCTTACTGGGGATCAAATAATAAAGCAACAATTCTACATGAAGAAAATCCATGAAAAACCAAATTTGGTGCATTTTACATGTTTTAGAGTTCAGTAGTTTCATGCTATTTTCAATGTCCCTCCATCAACCTTAACTGCTTAAGTTACAGAGCAAGAAGTAAGACTAGCTATAAAAAGCCACTGCTGTTGTGAGGAGTAAATGGACTAACACCTGATGGTTTGAAGAAGGACACTTTTGGGGTGTGACAGCCTTCCACTTTGAGTTGCCAGCAATAGGCAGTCAGACAGCTTTCTGACACTTTTGCATAGCCCAGGGCTCTTGAACCCGTTGCTACTCTGAAAAATGAACCCTACTTTTAACAAATGAGGATGAGATAGTTTTGCACTCCAACTCCTCTTGCCTTCTTCTAAATCCCAGATGCATGCTGCAATCTTTCTGCAACAGCTGTGAAAGGAAACTCAAGCCTCTGTGTCAAGGCTGTAAAATCCAGTCTGCCAATGGCCTGGCCTCTCCTTGTCCTCCTGATGGTTCGTTACTGAGCCATCCATCATTAAGAGTTTCTGTCTCAATGAGAGACTCCACAGTACTACAGAGAGTCCTAGCTTATATTTCTACATATCTTGTTAGGTATGACATAGCTGCACCACTCTTGTAGTAGCTGTACTACTAGTAGCTAGAAAATTTCTTTTGCAAGGCTGTGAATGAGATGATGACTGCCAGATAAAATGGCTGCTAGCATTTGCTTTGAAGAATCTAACTATTTTTCTGAGACTAAAAGTATAAGTAGTAAAGAAGCCAAACTAAATAAACCTTGGTGGGAAAAAAAGGGCAGTAAGTCAGGTTATACAGATTGTGCTTGCTATGTAATCTTTAAGATTTTTTTACAGTAAACCTTGCTAGTTATATTTGTTGATAGTGACAGGGAGACATTGCTTATAAGAGAAGTAATTCAATGACAGACAACCTAATTAATATGCATAAAGGGACAAAAAAAATGCTCTCCAAGAAAGTGACTACTGGATTGATTACCAAGGTTAACATGGTGCTACATGAGTCAGAATTTAAAAGTACTTAAAATAACTATTAAAGTTATGGCATTAATGCATGAAGTTCAATCACACAAAACTTTATGAAAGTTTCTACATTGCTCCTCAGACATGCTTTAGGATCACCTCTAATTTCAGGATGAACAAGGATACACTTCTTCTCCTCAGACTGGTTTGTTTATAAAACCTTCACTAGGAGCTAAAGGAAAGAACCTTGCTTTCCTAAATGGAACAGCTTCAGGGATGTGAGTTAACTTATACTGCTTTGAAATCTAAATTAGACAGGTGAACATGTGACAGTACTGTAGGAAAAGAAGAACTTAAATAATGTATTCAGAAGACACTGGACAGGTAAACCTCAGATCTTGTAGCAGCACAGAATAAATAAAGAATAAATAATTTTCAATCCTGAAATATCCTTTCCTATCTGTGCATTACTCAGACAAACAAACAGATTTGTGTGGTTAAGATTCAAGCTCTACTACTTTAAGTAGAGCAAAACACTATAATAAAAAAAGCACAGTAGAAGCATAATAAAGAATAGTACCTAGTAATAATGTGTGGGGAACTCCACTTGGAATGAGGAGGTACATGAACTTCTGGAATGATGAGTCATGGTGGAGATCTATCTTCACTCTCAACAGGCAGCAGCCTGCTCATAAAATCAGTGGTGGCTTGGGACTACTGCAATCAGAAAGAGAATAGGCACTGAAGGAAATTCAATTTTCAAAAAAGTAGTTCATTTACATAGATAACAACACTCTCCTAAAATCAGAAAAAGATCACTATGCTTATGAATTGAATGAACACTGAATTCCCTATAGATTTTCATCTGTAAAGGGCATCTGAAAGAGCAATGCAGCAAAACCTCCCACCAGTGCTCATGCTGGGCAATGACTCTGTATAAGCACTATCCCAGCTTCCCTGTGATTGTTCTTCCAAGTAGAACCTGAACAACAATCCAGCCTTCATTGTTAAAAAAAAAGTTTAAAAGGATGTGGCAGTGCTTGCCTGTTTCTTTTCCCTTGACAGGGCTTTGGGGACACCTTTGAAAATCCTCCACAAAACTGCTTCACTGAATTTAACACTCTCTAGATTTCCCCTAGAGCCCACTGCAGCTCTGACAGCAGAGCACTGCACTCTGTACCCTGTTTCTTTCCCAGCATCATTGCAGGGCCTTCGAGCCCCTGCACACAGGTGCCACCTAAACTGCATAGGATAACAAAGCACAGGATCAGGCTGTTTTTATGTGCTGAAAGGTGAGCCAGCGGGAAGAAGACCAGCCTTGGCTGGACAGGGCACTTTCACTGGAAGTCAGGGAAAAATAGAGTTTATGACCTTTGGAAGAAGGGGCAGCCAGCTGAGGAAGAGTACAAGGACATTGTTAGGTCACGTAGAGAGAAAATTAGAATGGCAAAAGCTCAGCTAGAACTCAAACTGACAACTGCTGTGAAAAAATAATAAAAAGTGTTTTTATAAATGCATTAACAACAAAAAGAGGGCCAAGGGAAATCTCCATCCTTTATTGCATGCAGAGGAAAACATTGTAACCAAGGATGAGGAAAAGGCCATTGTACTTAATGCCTTCCTTGCCTCTGTCTTCAACATAAAGATTGTATGTCCTTAGGGCAACCAGTCCCCTGAGCTGGTAGACAGGGGTGGGGAGCAGAAAGCCTCCCCTGCAATCCATTAGGAGGTAGTGACTTGCTGTGCCACTTAGACACTCACAAGTCTGTGAAGCAGGATGGGATCCACTCAGGAGTACTGAAGGAAGTGGCCAAAGAGCTCGCCAAGCGTCTCTCCATCATTTTTCATCTGTCCTGGTAAACCAGGGAGGTCTCAGACGACTGGAGATTGGCCATGTCACAACCATTTGCCAAAGGGTCATAACAATCCCAGGCAGTGCTACAGGTTGGGGGAAGAGTGTCTGGAAAGCTGTCCAGAGGGAAAAAGCCTGGGAGTACTGGTTGACAGCTGCTGAACATGAGCCAGTGTGTGCCCAGGTGGCCAAGAAGGCCACTGGTATCCTGGCCTGGATCAGCAATAGCGTGGCCAGCAGGACCAGGGCAGGGATTGTCCCCCTGTACCCAGCACTGGTGAGCAGCACCTCGAGTGCTGTGTCCAGTTGTGGGCCCTTCACCTCAGGGAGTCCCTGAGGGGCTGGGGCGAGTCTGGAGAAGGGCAGTGGAGCTGGGGAAGGGGCTGGAGAGTGAGGCCTGTGAGGAGTGGCTGAGGGAGCTGGGGTTTGGTCCAGAGAAGAGGGGGCTCAGGGGAGAATTTACCATTCTCTACAACTGCCTGAGAGGAGGGTGTGGCAGGATGGGGGTTGGCCTCTTCTCCCAGGCAGACAGTGACAGGACAAGAGGGCACGGCTGTGCCAGGGAAGGTTCGGGCTGGATGTCAGGAGGAAGCTTTTCACTGAAAGGGCTGTCAAGCACTGGAACAGGCTGCTCAGGGAGGTGGTGGAGTCACTGTCCCTGGAAGTGTTCAAAAAATGACTGGACATAGCATATTCTATGATTCTGTGGCAATTGCCTCTTTTACAAGTGGCTTTGATCTAATTTCTGTTGAGCATATATTCATATCACAGGTGAGACCCAGCCTGCTTTCTAGACAGAGACACAAAGCTTCATAAAGCCACAGATAGAAGCTAACTCTGACTAATGGCAGTGCAAAGCAGAGAAAGCAGCACTGCTGCTGCTCCTCAGCTACAGACTGTGTTTAAGCCTTACCACTATGTGTGAGGCAAATAGATAATTTAATAGTTTTATCCAGCAAACAAGCATTTTAACTCTAAAACCCTGAGGCAAGCTATTTTAAGAAAATGGATCTCTTTTTTGCTGTCCACATGTTTGCAGAGACAGCTCTAACAGATTAAACTAATCCCTCCTAATTAGATTTTTACATCACAATTGGATGATGGTAGGGTATATTTTGCTTTCTATGATCAACTACATCTGCTACTCCTGTGACCCATTTTTGCTTTTTAGCTTTACAAAGGGATCTTCAGAAGTAAACAGAGAAAGCTTATGCAGGGCCTATCATTTTACATGGGAGAGGAAAATACAGTTTGATTTATGGAGCACACTGCACAATTTCCCTGTAACTCTACCCACAGCTGTCATTATGACTTAGCTGTTTCCTAAAGATCTGTACTTTGCTGCCAGCAGCAAAAAAACATGGGACATTCCACTTATGTATCAGAACATAAAGAAAGCAGTAGGTGGAAATAGGTATTTGGTGACAGTTCTTGCATTATGCCTACAGTAGATACTTGATAATATAAAAGTTCCCTGTGATGTGCTTTGTGAGCACCTACATGCAATACAAGGGGTCACATGGCATGTGTGTTGTGTCATCCCCTTACCTCACACACATATGCCATAGTTTTAACAGCTGTTTTAAATATCAGAATTTTGTTTTCTTATTTCCAGGCTTATTCCTGACTTTTGACTAAAAAAATCAAGCCTGATTAAATGCTATTTGTCCAGCAAATTATAAAAACATCCCCAGTAATCTCTCCAGTACCACAAGCAAGTATTTCTTTAAAATAAGGCATTTAAAAATTACCTGAAAAGATATCTTTGAAAATATGCACACTTAGGTCTATTGGGTGTGCTCATGGGCCAGCACTTCTAAAGTTCAACACTGCTTTCCAGCACCCAAGCCATTTCTTAACCTGTGAGGCATTCTTACACATGCAGAAGAGCACATCCCTCGACACAGGCTCACTAGAAAGCTAACACAATTAATGCTAACACAATTTTGCCTAGACCAACTGTAGGAGTGGGTGCATATAAACATATCTTATATCAATAAACAGCTATATCCATGTGTGTGTAAAGAAAACTACACAAACCCAGGCTGGGGCTTTCTGAGTTAAGGTAAGTTTTGCACCCAGGTATCTCAAACTACTGGGGAAAACCCAAGCTGAAGCTTTTTAGGTGTTTCCTATGTACTTCAGAAGCCTCCCTCTGAAAGGAGTAACCTGAAGGACAAGAATGGGAAGTTCTGTCAAACCAGGATCAAATGATAAAAAAAAATCACGGAGATTAAGAAAAGGCCCCATGGAATTTCTGTTTGAAAGGTATATTTCTATGAAATAAAGACAATCACAATCAGACTCTTCCATGTCAAACACAAAGAAATGTGGAATCTTAAACATATCCCATTCTTATGCAAACCCAGCAGTGGGCTAATCACCCCACTCTGTGGATAAGCACAAGGCAGTGGAAGCACACATGGAATGTTTTCCACTTCAGGAATAATTCAGCTTACTTCATATAGACACTGTTCTGTCATCCAGCTGCATAAGGGCTGAGGAACAAGGATTTTCCTTCCTCAAACCTTCCTCAAACATTTAACATTCTGGAAGACTTAGGATAGCTTTTTCTTCTACCTGTGAGTGAAACATTTTCCAAGGGTCCCTTGGATCTCTAAATTAGAAAAATATTCCTCTCTATGAATATAAATGGGCATACAGATAGAACATTTTATTCAGAAAGGTTTATCTCCAAAGAATCCTCCTGTGAGACTTATTTCCATGAATGTTCTAGGTAACACTGTTGGTAAATATCAGGGACATTCCCTGTGCCTGCTGCTGCCGTTCCCCCCAAACCCTCCCTTTTGCCAATGGGAAGTTAAAACACTGGGTTTGTTCTATTTTCCCAACATATTATGTGTACATTGACAAGTGGGATGGCCCAATAAGAGCAGCTTTACAGTAAAATAGCAGGTGCTGAGGACACAGTACCCATGCACTAAGGGTTATTTCAGATGAGCTCCAGGCACAGACTGAAGGCGCATTAGTGGCTGCAGCACATCAGGTCGGGTGCTGAGGCACACATTCCACTTGAGTTTCCCCCAAACAGAACTAAGTTTATGTGCTCTGAGATCACTCTGTATGGTGAGCCACAGTGGCATGTAGCGAAGTCAGAAAGCACAAACGCTCTGAGCTAAGTTACCAACGTTACCATACGTGTGCTGCCTTCTCAGAGCATTTCGTGTCAGCTCTCAGATTAGCTCCATTAGGCCTCTGCTACACGGAAGCTAAAGAGTTCATGGATTTGCAAGCAAAATACAGACTTCTTACATAGAAGCAACAAAAACCTTGAAAACTTACCACAAAAGCTTACCTCATGTGTGGGCACTGCTGAAAGAGAAAGGTTTCTGAAGGAATGTTCAGCTTGGCAGCAAAGAAACACATATCTTAGATGCAGTTAGCACTCGCAGAATAACACTGCTCAGTTGTAAGGAGATTGTTTTAATCCCCTGCTTGATACAGAACAGCTCAATCTGTGAGTTTAAGGATTCATGAACAAAAATCCTCCCAAATATCCAAGATAACGAACCCAAGCACAGTCAAGTTTGTACTAGGATGTTGGTATTTCTGAATGTATTTCTTCAGATGTGAACCCTGTATTTGAAAAGATGGTTTCAGGAGGGTAGTTCTGGTAGCATCAGGGGCCCGACTAAACAAACAGTTGTCATGACTAATTAGGTCAGCGATTTACAGAAGTCGGTACTCTGCCAAAGCTTTAAGAGGGATGAGGCAGTGCATTACGACTTCAGAAAATGCAATTACCAAACAAATCTGACAGCAAAAGGTTTCCTCCCCAGAGTTCAAGCTGCAGGGTTCTGGCACTTTGCATGGCCCACAGGCTGTCACCTGGGGCAGGTGGGTAGGTTTGCTGTAGTTCCATTGAAGTGGAGCCATTTCAAAGCGAGACCGAGGGAAATCTGCATCTGAACCAAAAGAAACAACAGGGGCCATTCAAAACATTTCGAGTTCCAAAGGAAACCAAAGTCTTTTCCACAGGGCGTAAGGCTCGGCTGGCGCGGCCGGCTCCTCACGCCCCTCGGGCAGCCGCCGGCCCCCGCTCCCTCACAGGGCGGGCGGGCCCTCAGCGTACACAACGCGTACACAACACGCACACAGCAGCGGACACGGCCCGGACACAACACGGCCGTGAGGCCACCGTGAAAACCTTTACGAAAACTGGCGAATGAAGTCACGAATGTCCCCGAACCCCCGCCGCCCCCGCAGGCCGCGCTGCCCCCGGGCTGGCGGGAAGGCTCGGGAAGAGCCCCCGGCCCGGCCCGACGCCGCTCCTGCGCTGGGCTCGTCACTCTTACACAGGCTCCGAAGGTTTCCATTTCCGAAGACGTGCCCTTGCTGCTTCGCTTGTACTACACAGGAACAGCTGAAGGCATTACAAAGCTGGGACACGTGAATAATCTTTTGAAATTGACGTTTTCCCTGAACTAACATGGGTTTGTAAAAGACATCTACGGATCCCCACCCACAAGCACCGGGCTCTGCTCTCCCCACTCCCGGCCCAGCCCGCTGGCACCTGGGGGGCTGTGGGAAACACATTTTAAAGAGCAGAAACCTTTCGTCCTAGCAAAATATGGAAGAATATGTTACATAAAAGGGAGTAAGGCAAAAGCCAATAATAACTGGAATTATGACTTGATTAAGAAACGTTTGTCTGTTTCTCATGGGTTAATATTCACTGTTGTAATTCTCTATCTCGAGAGCCTGCTCTGGGGAGTACCAGAGACCCTCCATCCCACTAGGTAAACAGCTTTATTAAATTAAGAAATTATTAAATCGAGAAAGTTAAATTAGTTCTTAAGCCATTACCATAGCTAATGCTGGACATGCTAAAACAAATATAGTGAGACAATAAATTTAATGGTAATTCACAAATTATTTTGCTATCTTGTGGTCCTAATCAATACTGATCCTTTCACAACTGTGCTATGAAGTTATGTTACACTGTCTTGAATGGTTCATTAACCAGTTGTGTGGGGTATATATAGTCCACTTCTCCATTGTCAAAGTAGAACAAATTCCCATCAATGTCAAGAAGCCTTTCCACATGTTTGGTTATTTAATTCCCAACACCAGTCTGGGCAGACAGCAGCATCTGGGACCTTCAGCTTTTCTGTAATAAGAGGCAGGTGCCCAAAGCAATGACCCCAAGCATGGCTGGAACCACCCAGTGGATGGCCTTTGCCAAGAACACAAGCTGTGCTGCTGTGGAAACGCAAGATCAGATTATGTCTACCAAATAGAGTGTGGGACTTTATCTGTGGTGTTTTGGGAAGATTGGCAAAGGTAAAGGTGTATTAAAGTCCAGTGTATTTCATTTGCAAAAACAGAAAAGTGATTCTTCGTCTTTGCCGTTCTTTGAGAGTCGTCTTGGTGCTTACATCAGCAGAAAGTACCATGCCAAAACAACTGTACTCTACAGTATGTAATCCCATAAAGAAAAGCATGCCTTCCCCTAGCCCCAGAAGACAGATGCAGGAGAGTACTGCACTACTGCAAAGGCCAAACGTGTATTTTAATAAGTTAGAAGAAATCCAGATATAGAAGCCATAGAGTCACTGAAATGTTAACACGTTAATGTATTTTAAAGTAAATATAACACAGTGTACACATAAAAACCATTTAATACAAAGTGAAAACCATTAGATGCACCTACTAATGCTGATTTTTGGTTATTTTTAGCTGTTTCACTTAAACTTGGAAACAAAGCTCTTCATTTCAGTTACACCAGGTTAAGTGGTGAAACTGATCTACAGCAAGTAAATCACTGCCTTTTCATTCACCTGGGAAAGGCAGCACCACAGCAACTGTGTCCAGAAGGGCACCCAAATGAAAGAGGCTGTGCACATCTGCCCCACTCACTAAGCTATACAAGAAACCAGATGTGAAGAGATTGCTGCTTTTGAATAGTAAAGCTCAGTAAGTGCATCCTTGCTGTACAAAAAAAAAAA